>CM054113.1:22005054-22121397 GCA_028673005.1 Tanypteryx hageni | reverse complement strand
GAGGTCCAACCTTGTTGAGGTGCTAAAGTGTCTTCTGGTATAAAAAGTTCCTCGTGTGTTCGAAGGTTCCAACCGACAAAGGTGGCTTAGCTGCCGAATTACGCAATCTGTTTATTTTTTGTCCAATCTACATGGTTGGAAGCTGACCTTCACCCTTACTGTCCATAAAATCAGATGACAGGCGTTAAAAGAAAAATCTGCCTCTGCATAGCTAACCTTTGTTTGTTCGCTGTTAATTTCATTTCATATCACAATTTTTTTGAGAAGAGTTTTATAAAAACGCTTAAAAATTCATTGAAATAAATAAATGTATATTTAACACAGGCATGAAAATTTTGTCGCATAACGTGGAAAAGGGATGAGAAAGTGAAAGAAATGGCGAGTGTTTCGAAATTTCGTAAACAGAAAGATACAATGTGTCACTCTCATCGCGGCGAAAACTGCTCCGGAGATGGAAAGAAAAAACGAAATTTTCGGTGCCCGTGGTCGGTTGAAAAGCTACGGTAAGATACGAGGCAGAGGATACGGAGTCAGCGAGAGAAGTTTAAGAAGACAGGGAAATTGTTACACTTTATGTATACACGCGCGTAGATTAAAGAATGAATGAAATGATTAGTTCCGAGAAAATGCGAGGGCGCAACAATGACTTCTCTCATAAGAAACACATTGCGTTAACAGTCGAAAGTGCCTCTTTCGTAAAAATTTGTTCTGTAAAATTACAAACCCAAAGGGAATAGCATACTACATTTAATTTAATTTCATTGCTAATAGCATACTTAAAAGAGTAAAAATTTACAGATAGTTGAAACAGTAGATGGTAGCTCGTAATCACTTTGCTCCAAGTTGAACAGTTGTATAAAACTCCTTAAGCCAAAAAAATTGTAGGGTAAGCCCTATGCATTTCGCCCACTAAGTGGGCATCTTCAGGGGAGAACCTGCCTTGGCAGTGAACAAGGTTCAATGCCCACTTAGTGGGCGAAATGCATAGGGCTTACCCTACAATTTTTTTGGCTTAAGGAGTTTTATACAACTGTTCAGATAGTTGAAAGATAAAAGGTTTCAAAAGAGAAAATGACGCGAATTTTCCCATTTTTCGTCGTCGTATCTCCTCAAATTCTAATTTAAGCCATTTCCAAATGCTAAGTCAACTATTCCAGCTTTTTCGTTTAACGAACAAATACAACAATTATCATTCAGAATACTGAATATTTGATAGCACACCTAACTTCCGAATCCGACATTCCTTCACTATAAGCCGGATTATTTATAATCAAAAGTAAATAATTGCTTTGGAATATTCATATAATAACAATATATAATATATTGATATATTTATTGAAAATGTTATGAATCTTTATTATACCTTTGTTTGATGCTATCACACAGTCTAACCGTGGAGCCTTATCTGACTCGAGATATCAGTCGTAATTATTCCTTATCTTGCTTCGTGACAGCATAAGATCGGTACATCATCGATATCTTCAACGCTCAGCGGTCAACCTCGTTTGCGAAATGACGCGAAAAGCTTTTGTGATATCAATGCACCAATGTTTGCTCAAATGGGTGCCTCCCGCACAACTTCCTAGGCATAGGACTTGATACGATCTCTTAACATTCTATAAAATAAAGAAAATCCACCAGTAGGATACTTATGGCTACGTTTTAACGTACACAGATAAAAATGACGGGCAGCTTCCAAGGACTTACTAGCATGCTTATATAGAAAATTTCGAATAATCTTGAGTATCAGGCGTTTCCTTTCCCATGTTCCTCGATCGCCACCGCAATCAACCTTGCCGATCAAAATTTATTTGTCTGAATAATTCAGCTCCTACGGCATATTATCTCAAAGTATTCATCGAAATTGATTGTTTAAGGAAGGATGCTGCAAGGACAAGCACTCGCAGATGTAAATACTCGAGGCAGGGAAAAAATAAATGACCGCAGAGAATTATAAAAAAATAAAAATGAAATCTTATCGAAGCGAGTCTTAGCTTTCGCGGAAGAGAATATTTTTTCTGTCGAGGGTGTGTGTCTGAGGCAAAGATTTCGAAACAGGAAGACGTTTGAGTATTTAAATAAAAAATTAGACTTTTAAAAAATGTTAATGTTTTTGCTTTAAAATTGGTTCCGTGGGCAGGAAAATGTAAAGACTTGGAAGATATCAATGTCGCTGCCCACATTCTTCCTTGGAAGACAGAGTGGCGGTGGCATACTGCATAATGGATCATTTTCCCACACCTGGGTAAGGATTAAAAGGGGCAGCTGCTGACTTTTCTGTAGATGACCTCGGATAAAAGATTTCACACATACAAACACCATGGCGTGCATTGGAGAAGACGTTTACCCAGCCGAGACTCTGAAGTCTCCAGATTTTTCCGTAAACATCTTTACTCGCCGTCATCGTCAATATTTTTCCACTTGAATTATTTAACGTATAAAGTTAGATAAATAGATATGCTGAGTTGTAATGGAACTTATCCACATAAAACTACATTGCAGGATAACTAGAAAAATTGTAAACATGCAACTGTTGTTGTAATTGCAGCAACGAGGAGCGAAATGGATTTCGTCAATTGCTAAAAATGAGGCACATCTTTAAGAGGAGAATAATATGTCCACGTTCAAATTACTAGTGATAAAAATTGATATTCAAAATTCTCAAAATACATTTTGAAGGCCAAATAAGATTATCAGTTATGGTAATGGCGATTAAATTAACCACATGGAGCAAGATAACTTCCCTAATTATTCATAATTAAAAGTTGAATTGAGTAATAACGTTTTTTATCTCACTTTGCGTAAGTTTTCGATCTTCCTTATGGATAAAGAACGTTACTCTTCCTTGATGTGCGCGGATTTATTAGGTATTCAGAGTTCGACTTCAATTAGATTTTGTAATTTCCGTTTCCTAACATACGCGTGCGCGCGACGCTTCATCTCATCCTTTGTACTTCTCCGACAGACTTTGCGCCTATCTGCCATTTTAAATGGCGATAATATGGATTCCATTCGCGACCTCTCTCCTTCCTTCTTCGACGTCAAACAGTCTAGAACTGCGTCTCTCATGAATGTCCGTCTCAGTTTCTCCTTAACATCCTCGTTTTATGAATACTTTTCAATGACTGCATTTTGTAATCACTCTAGAACAGTGGTTCTTAACCTTTTTCGCCTTTGCGCCCCCTTTCTGGTCTTCTAAAATCTCCACGCCCTCCCCCTACCCCCAGAAAAATTTTCTTTTATGTTTGCAAGGATTTTTATCATCATAAAATTATTAGTAATAGTAACCAATCTTTTATGACGTAGGTTTCTAAGTGAGCTGAGTTCTACTGTGTGAGTTTATATCTGCTGAATTCTAATCTATTTAATTTTATTTCGACGCGCAATTCACAACTGACATGTCGGCAATAAGTTATCATTGCCTAAAAATATCCGAATAGTTTTTCATATATTATTCATACGTATAATACATCCATTCGTCTGTACTACATCTGGTATGGAGGTGATAAGTTGACAGCATTTGGATACATCAGTACAAGACTTGTGTAATCTAAACACCTGTAAAATAAATGAAAAAATATTAAAGCAGGGTAAATCAGACAGCGTTAGAAAATGAGATAGAAATTTGATGCAAAACTGATTTTGCTTCGTGCGCCCCCTAGAATCTTTATACACCACTCAAGTTAAGAACCACTGCCTCTATGGACCTTCGTGATCCTTCTTCTTTCTCGTAAAAAAAACTCAACCTATTCCTTCCATTGCATCTAAAAAATTCTCGCAGACGGAAGAGTAAGATTTGTCGAGCGAAAACAAAGAAAGAAAGAAAAAGACCAACTTAAAAGATGTCTCGAGATGAAGGTTTGCCGAATACGAGGCGTGGATTAGTTTCTCCGATTCGCTTCATTTTTTTCGGCACCCGCCACCAGCACGAAATTCCTTCCCACACCCTGTCCCTCTCTCTCTCTCTTCGGCCCTTGTCTTTGGCCGGTTTGATGCGCCGAGATATTTAGCCCATCGCGTCGAAATTGCGAACTTTCAGAACCCAAAGGCGCGGATAATTGGAAAAGTTGAAGACGACGCAGCGCATCTTAATGGACACGCGCGCTCATTCCGGGGCGGATCGCATGCTGGAGGGTAAGGACGAGAAGAAGTGTTTTATTGAGCTTTTCCTAGGTCACCCTTATAGGGGTCAGTGGAAGGGAAAAAGCGGTCGAGAGGAAAGTTGCCGGCGAGTGAAAACCGAAATTAGGAAGCGGAAACTGCGGCGCTCGCGGACGACCTCCACTCGAGTTTACTTCGTCCGCTCCTCGCATCTTATTCTCCCCCTCCCTCTTCTGCTGCTTATTCTCCCCCTCCCTCTTCTGCTGCTGCTTATTCTCCTCCTCCCTCTTCTGCCGCTGCTTATTCTCCAAGCATTTCACTTTTCTTTTGTCGTGATTCAGACTTCGTGTCTTCGTATCCTCCTGCTCTTCCTTTGATATAATACTTCTCTTCCCCCGCTCTGCATAATCTTCCGATTTGCCAATCAGCCGAGTGTAATCCGAATCGTATATATTTTTTTATTTTTAATCGGATAAAAATTACTTAGATTCTAATCTACCATTTTTACTCGGTCGTCAATGTTAGACAAGTTAGTGTCATTGCCCTGGTTGACATATTATTTAAATTTACAGACATTTGTTTTATGTGTAAAACAGAAAGCAGTAATTAATGGAAGATATTTGTATTTTTAGTCGTTCTATACATATAATAGGGCATCATTTTCGAATTTTGTTTCATAAAATTTAAAAAAGCAAGGAAAATCAAATATAAGCATATCTTGTGGTAATTCTTGCTTAGTATTATATTTACGACCACTTCTTAGTAGCTGCTAATATTTCCTTAAGGGTAAAGGTATAAATTCCCAGAGAGAAAATATCTAATGATGGTGAATGTAGACGTGCTGTGCTTTTAAGCGTGAAATAATATTTTATCCTTGGCACGGGATTTATAAGGCAGAGTACGATAAAGCGGGAACTCTTTTTTAATGGAAGCTTTTACATAAGCGGATAAACCGTAATATGAAAAGTTGCGCACGCTCAAGGAAAACAATACCCGACTACGCAACCCAACAAAGCAACTAAAAACATATAGGAAAGAGCATCTATCCAAGGTCGCCATAACAAACAACATACGCATGATCTCTTAACGGCCATCTTTCTTCTTCATTTGCAATATTTTAAAAAATTCTGTTGAGTTATGAAAAGAGACACGTTTACCGCGGGAGTAATTTTAAATGCGCTGACGTTACACGGAAATATGTTGATCTATAATTGTGTTTGGCCAAAAGGTCCCCCGCCGCGTCGCCGCTCGCTTGTTCCGTTCCCCTGTTGATGAGTGTGTGGCGCTCACTTATTTGGTCGGGTTAAAGAGAGAGAGAAAGAGAGAGAGAGAGAGAGAAAGAGGAGAGAAGAAGAGAGAGAGAAAGAGGGAGAGAGAAGAAGAGAGAGAGAAAGAGAGAGAGAAAGAGAGAGAGAAAGATGAGAGAGAGAAAGAGAGAGAGAAAGAGAGAGAGAAAGAGAGAGAAAGATAGAGAGAGAAAGATAGAGAGAGAAAGATAGAGAGAGAAAGGGATAGAGAAAGAGAGAGAGAGATAAAGAGAAAGAGAGAGAAAGAGAGAGAGAAAGGAGGAAAGCGGAATGGAAGGGAATAATGGCAAAATATAGGACTGTTAATCTACGCCTCGCCACGGAACGTTACGTATGTTTGCACAGCGAAGCTGCGAAAAAGATAAAAGGTTGATCGCTAAAATGAATCCAACAACGGCTGTGGAAAGAAAGCTTTCGTCGCAGAATTCGTATGGTATATTATTCATAGCGCTGAAATGTGTTCGCTGCAAATGATTCACGACCATAAGTAAGAGGAAATAAGGGCTTATAGTTTTGGAATTATGGGATTAACGGCCGTATTATAAAATGAAATCGATCGAAAATCTGATGGTAAAGCAACTCTCCAAAGCTGTTTAATTTATTTTTCCTGTATTAAAAACTTAATTTTGGAGATTACGGAGGAGTTTTACTTTTGAAAAGAATTCCTCCTAAATTACAATATTTAGAGATTCACAAAGAATGATAACGATTGGAATAAATTAAAGGATAGTGTACAAATAAAATTACGTACACAAAGGGAAGAAGAGAGAAAGAAATATCTTTAAACTTTTAAAAGAAAAACAAGAAAATCATACTGGATTACGGGATAGTTATTCCTCACCGGAGACTTAGTTGTAAAACTCATTGTCGTAACCAGTCATTAGTGTGTCTTTCGACACGGCACGCGCTTACTCAATCACGCACGCACTTTGTCACCATCAGTAGATGATGTGGGACAGTTCAGTTGTCGAGATACGTATTCAGTGTGCCTTTTTGATATTTAGAAATAAGAGTGAGTTGGTCGATTGAGTATGTGCATGCGTTGGCATTTAGTAGGTCCCTGTTCTGGACGAAAGACATACAAACCTTTCAAACATTTGTGTGAGATACTGAGACCCTGGCCCGAAATAATTTCCCGTAAATCTAGGTGACATCTTTCTTTCCATCTTCCAGATTTACTATTGTGATTGAGCGAGTTAGTGTGTGAATGGCTAGGAAGTCTCTGTAGCTTTCGAAAGACACACAAACCCCTAAATACGGGTGTGAGTGTGACAACCAGCTCCCTCGTGAGGAATCCCGTAAACCTGTGAATTTTTTTATTTTAATTTTTAAAGTTTTAAAATTATTTTCTCTTCTCCCTTTGCAAACGCGTTTTATTTGTATTAACCTTTACTTCATCTCCCTTCTTATCCTTCTCTATGAATCTCTAAATGTTGTAATTTGCCTTTTGTGAGGAATTCTTTATTATGCGGGTTCATCAAACGGCCATGTTATGTAGAGCCCCTTATTTAAAATGCGGGGTCCAATAGTGCCGTGGTTGTGGACCTTTAGTTTTTTCATTGCTTTTGTTAATTGAGGTAATTGTAATAGAATTTGGGCACTATTTATAAGTTTATGAATTAAGAATTCTTTAAGACGTCCGGGTCGTTTAATTCATTAACACTTTCCGGCATCTATACTGAAATAAGTGAAGAACAAAAACACAAAACTCCAAATTTTTTTCTACCAAGTAGATGTTACTCACCTGGGACTAAAGGAATTTTTCACTTTTTCCGTAAAAAAATACGGAAAATCTTATACATATAAGCTAAAAGTTTTCAAAAACTTCCGCATAACAAAAGTTTTTTTTGGATGCGTCTACAAATAAAAAGTTGAGATTTCCTTACTCATTCGTTTTGAGAGATTTAGTCAAAATACACTTTAAAGGATTTTGATTTTTACGACAGTAAAACATCATAACTGGAAAAATATGACATTAGGAAAACTAATGTTTTTCAAAGATTTATTCTTCTCTAAAATCACTTTGGAATGCACCTAGAAGAGAATAGTCGAATGAAAACAGATCTAAAAACAGAAATACGGAGGAGAAGACAAAAAACAGGCCAAGCGATAACCGGATCGCTTTTTCTAGAAAACGAGAGGAAAATGGAAACTAAAAGACGAAAAATATTCGCAATGCTTGACGTTGATGACGAGATCAACTGTAACGACCTTCGCTGACAATGAGCGGAATTCCATGACGTAAAGTTTTCAAAAACATTTTTTCCATCGAATACATTTTAGAATTGCTTAATAACTAATGATGACGCGGTTTTACTTCGAATCTTACGTCGTTTTGTGACGCTTAGTTATAGGAATTTTTTAATTTGTTTTATTGCACGAGCATAGAAATTCTGTTGAAACGTATGGAAATCGCAGTAATAGTGAAACTGAAAATTTTAGGTCACCATGGGATAAAAATGTGGACATTAAAAAATAAAATACCTTTTGAATAAGAACTTTTCTTGAGGTATTACACGTTCGTCGGTTTTAACTAGAATTGTAACTTAGAAAAAATATTGCATTCCATAGTTACGTAAGTTTAATGGGATACATAAGTTTCATTACATATAAATATTACATGTACAATATTAATACTTTAAAACAATTAACCAGTTTAGTGATAAAATCGCCTTATTTGAATAATTAATTCATAAATATAATTTATGAAACTTTTTACAAATATTGTAACATCTGACAAATCGCAGAATATAATCTAAAGAGTTCCGCTCAACACTGTGGTATGTAAAAAAAATTTCACAAGGAAAAGAAGAAAACTTTGTAACTTCCACAAATAATATTATTTGTAGAAGACACAAAATTTTATTTTTTTATTTCACTGTTAAATCATAGAATGTTATAACATAGTACGCTATAAAAAGGACGGAATTATGCTAAAACGCTTCGGCTTCCAAAACTAAATTTCCTTTTGCGTTCAAACCTTCCGTTATATCAGTTTATGTGGACGCGAGGGAGAAATGCCAACTACCTTTTCTTTCCTTTTCTGCGGCTGGCCTTTCAAGTTCGACAAAATGACCATTTCAGCGCGATGTCGGAACACAGGCTCTCTCTCTCTCTCTCTCTCTAGAACTTTCCTACCCAGGTCGCGAGCTGTCTATTCGATCACGTGTCGACAGACGCAATTCCGAATCCGATCGCAAATTCCACACCTGGAATTGATTCGCACCACGAACACGAAGAGAATTCAACCGCCGGACATAATTAATTATTTTCATATGATATGGTTCGAAGTCGAGAGAGAATATCTCGCATTTTGTTAGCGGAGCGCAACAGGAGCTGCCACTCGATCAGCAAAAAACAAAAACCTCTAAGTTTTATTCGATTACCGAAGGCGGCGCTCGTTTCACTAACCTTGAGCGAGAGCGACGCTTCTTCTGGCTGCCGCGTTTAAGGTCAAGGACTGGTATTATATCGCACTTTCAAAAAAAAGCCCTTCCGGTTTTTCAGGCTGAGAAGGTCCGCTCGCTCCTCTTGATACCTTTTCAATGGTCCGTCCACCATTTTCTCGAAACAACGAAATTAAACGGAAGGCATCGGCGCGATGTCATTGTTTTAGCACGATACGATCGAGATCGTTACCTTCCATCTCAACTGTAAAACTTAATTGCCACGAACTTCTTCTTTAAGCCTTTCCGTCCCTATTCTGGTCACGTGATGAACGTGTTCCGTCGATACCAAGCACGGAAAAAGTGTTGCGTCCGCTTTGCGTTTGCAGTTACTTCCAACTCTCCTTCGTTTAATTATCGATTCCTAATTTATGCATTTTTACTTTAAGAAAGAGTTTAAATTTTACTAGAATAGATTGGATTAGATGCATGTCGAAGGAAAAAAAGCTAACTTTCCAATAGGTTTTGTGATTAATGCGCCGCTAAAACGGATGCTTTACAATCACGTCGCGTCAATCAATATCTTCGAGAAAATTCTTGGCGAAGGGGTGAATTCTTTGCGCTTTGGCTCGTTCGCAATTGTTTACTCAAAGATGGCAGCTTACCTGCACGGTCGGACGGGGAAGGAAAACTTCCACGATGGCCAGTGGGCAACAATGGAACGCTATCTAAAACCAGTTTCACGTAGTGGTGCTGGCGATGAGGTCGCTGTCGCGATCGGCCGATTGCCTTTTGTTACTGATACGAGCCGATTCTGGTTGCACCAGAAAAACCGACTATTCCTTGGAGGCGAATTTTCCGTTTAATTCTAATAAAGTTTATTTTTTATTTATCAATAATATGGCGTTTTGCCGGTTCTACTAAAAGTTTTAAATGGGCGCATAAAAAGGAAAATGACAATTATATAAAAGTGTAATATTTCTTCCGTTGTAATAACTCCTGAATCGCTTATTTAAAAACACAATTATAATAAAAAATTTTCAAAAAATTACGAAGATCCACAGGACATTTTTCAAGTCCAGTATATTGGTGAAATATGCACCTAAAAGTGTGAGTATGGAAAAATTCTATATTTATTTCAAATTAGCTCAAATAATGTGATAACACTATAAAAACAATGTGGAGAAGGAAAAAAGGAGCGTTGCGCGAGATGAAACTAATCCAAAACCTCACCAAGTGAGGTAATGTATGTATATATTATTATATATTTTTAAGGGTTGGAATGAATATTGATAAATGACAAAATATCTGGAGTCTTCGAGAATTAGCATTAATAAAATGTACGGTGTGTGGCAGAGCTGAACGCCGGATGTGTATGCAGCAAAACTAAGAAAGTCCTCTCCACTATAATTAATCATACACATATTATGATAATAAAAGCAAATTAAAAACAATATGTATTTTTGAATGGTCGGTTAAATTTAGCCGGAAAATTCCCAAATATTTGCACGAAATCCGATTCTTGCGAGTGATTGGATATTGCGCCTGTGTAGCACGCCAGTTTCACACGATGCCAATGAATCGGTGAATAAATTTCTGGAGCCAATTTTCCGCTATTTATTAGCGTAATAAAAAGGTCATTATAAGCCAGCCGATGCGCGTGTAAGAGTCCGAAAAATTATTATAGATTAAACCGTGACGTAAGAAACCAACTGCTACCATATCCATACTTCGAGTTCAAGGGGTAGACCGTGGTTTCCTTTCTCGCCGCCAGAGTTCTCCCGGAGCGCACGTTTCTCGAGTGCAAAGAACGCGAGGAGAGGACGAAGACTCGATCTGGCACGCTCCAAGATTTTTGTTCAGTAACTCATCAAACAGCAGAAGCCGCCGTTTCATCGTTGGGAGAATATTTTTCTCGGCGCAGTTGATTAATTATTATCTATTTTCTTTTTCGAAAATAAACCCTTTACTGTGAACACGAGACTTTTCTTCAACCCCAGAATTATTGCAAAAAATCACGAGCGTGCATACGAGGAGGTAATTCGAGGACGCAATTTCACAGCGCAAAAAAAGCGAATCAATCTTTCAGATTTCTAATTGTAACGACGGAAAAAACCCGCCACGAGAAAACACCCGAGAGAGAAAATCGGGAGATTTAAAGAGCCGAAAATCTCACCCGAAATTAACTAAATTGAATATCGCAGAGGCTACAAGGCGGGAAAATCGCGCGAAGAGAATAGGGACACGTTTTTTATTATTTCGATCGATTGCGTTTAGCATCGGATGTAAAACGCTGAGCGAGGGCAAAAGCGAGGCGATGAAGGGCAAGAAGAGATTGGAGACGTCGGCCATGCTTTTCTTGCGGTCGGAGAGCGGCGTGAAGACGCCACGGGGCTAACAATAAAAGGAGGCAAGCAATCCCTCTCTTCACCTCTCCCGCCCCTCTTAAGGGCCAAGGACCCTCCGCGTCCACCCTCTCCTCCTTTGAGCCCCCGTCTCAACAGAGGACTGGAGAGAAATAGGGAGAGAGAAATAGGGAGGGAGGGAGGGGGAGAGAGAGGGGGAGAGAGAGAGAGAGAGAGAGAGAGGGAAGCCACTGGGCGCGCATTCCATGCGAGGTCGCCGCCGGAGTGGGAGGGAGAGATTTCACCGAAATTTGGTCAAGGGAGTGGGAGGGGAGATGGAGAAAGGGGAGGGGGGAGAGAGGAAGAGTCGAAGGAGGAGAGGAAGGAAGGAAGCTTCCTTCGCACCTTCTCTCTCGTGCGCTTGTCTCCCTCTCTTTCTACAGGTATGGAAAGGTGCACTCCATGTCGGAGTACACAGTTTTCAAATGCGTTCTTTGAGATCGACAAATTTTAGTTAAACTGCCGAATACCAAATTTCATCGAAATACGTTCTGTGGTACCCGAGTTGAAACGTACGTTGCAAACTACATGTACGTCTTCATGTAAAGTGATCGTTATTATCGTCCGATTATAACCAACATTGGAATGTTCGTCCAGTTTTAGTCAAACTTCCCAATACCAAATTTCATCAAAATACGTCCTGCGGTTCCCGAGTTGAAACAGAGGTACTTACATTGTAAACTACATGTAAATCTTAATGTAAAGTGGTCGTTATTATCGTCAGATTTTAACCAAAATTGGAATCGGTCTATAAATTTTACTAAAACTCCCCAATACTAAATTTCATCAAAATACGTCCAGCGGTTCCCGAGTTTAAACATGCGGACGGACGGACCGACGGAAATGACGTCCCGTATATGTGTTCACTTCGTGCCAATAACGCATAAAAATAAAACTCTTCTCGTCTCACGAAAGATAAATGGACGTTTTAAGGCTTTCCCTTGCCGCGCGTCGCCGATAATGATATTATATTCCGTTCCCAACGTCTTAGAGCTGTTGGAGAGGGAAAAAAGAGAGGAAGAGATGTTTGTGTAAATCCGGTTGATTAGGAAATGGAGGAAGATGCGGTCGAGACGGACTGCAGTGGGGGAAAGTTAAAAAAGAGTCGATTTTGAAGTGGTATGTTGAGGATTGGAGTCAGGGAAACGAAACGATAAAAATCTTATGGTGAAGATTCGATGGTTGGCTCAAAAAGTAACGAATAAACGGCGATGGATTCGAAATGAAAGTTGATTTTTCGTTGGTAAATGACGGCATGACGGCGAGGGCAGATTATTCGCTTAATTCTCCTCTGAACTTTTCGACGTACCATCGAAACATTCCCGCGAACAATAATAATAATAAACGTGTGGGGAACCAAATCGCAAAGTGGCGCCAACCTGACGGACGCTGAAACTTTTTTAAACGACTCCTAGGATCGTTTCGTTTTCGCGACGACCTTTTGGATATCATAGAAGCACGAACATTTTACGATTAATTCTTAGTTAGCGGCCGAGCGTGACGCCTCGCGAGACCCACTCCCACACAGTGCATGATGGCGAGGTGGATGCATTTCATCATCTCGGTCGTAATTCCACTTTGAACTGCATCGAGGCATATTGCGACATCGATTGTCTATCGAGTTCAGCATAACTTTCGATCAATCTTCGAACACTTCTTTTTTTCCTTTTGAGGAAAAGGCCATTGCGATTGCGGTCTCTCGTTAGTTCCTCGGCGATCGCTTCTGAACCCTTTCTCCTTCGCCGATAAGAAGATCGGCGGAAAAATGAAAGAGTGGTTTTCAGGTGATTTCAACGAAGCCCACGCGATAACGCCTCGCGTCGCAAGAGTAAACGTCTGCCGCCACCCCCCTCCCCCCGCATTCCGGAATGATTCGAGCACTGTTCCGAAAACCGAAATTAACAATCGGTTATTCAAAATCGCTGGAAGAACCCGACAACTCATCCCGATAACCGACGTCTTCCTCATCGAGGCGTATTTTACATTTATTTAAATCAATGAGCGTCTCCGCTCGATTCACCCACTTGGAATGCGCGACCCGTCGAAGACGCGGCGTCAATAACTGTTTCCTCGACATTTTATCGCGGGAACAGAAACAAAAGATTGATAAATTCGCCGATTAAAAAAAGGTCGAAGTCGGTTGGCAAGACAAGAGACAGACGCCGTTTCCGGTCCGCCTCTTTCTTCCCCTTGGGCTCTCCGCCGCCACATTCCAAGGAACATCCTCTTTCCCCCTCCCTACCTCCCTCTCTCTATCCCTCCCTCTCTCTCCCCCTCTATCCTGCCGTCTCCTCCACGCCTTCCAACTGAGAAGATCTCTCTTCCTTCCGTTCGCTGCCTGAGGTGCTGCCTCCGATGCAACCCTCCGTCGCTCTCCCTCTCTCGCGGCGGCCGGCAAGAATTCTCTCTCCCTTCCCCTACCTCCCTCCCTTCCCCTACCTCCTTCTCTTCCTCTCTCTCCCTCTCCCACCCTCCCCTCTCCCTCCCCTCTCCCCCCTCCCCCTCCCTCCCTACCCTATTCCTCTCTCTCTCTCCTTATTGCAGTGGATCCGCCGCCGCGGAAACAAACAGAGTTATCTCGTTTCCAGTGGAATGCAAGGGGGGGGGGGGGAGGAATAACACAATGCGGTGCGAGGCACTATAAAGGGGTTTAATCATTCCAAGCATTCGACGGAAGCGCTGACGCGATCATTCCGAGATGAATATTGCCGTTAACATTTTTTTCCTGAACCGAGTTTTTTTAAGGGTCCTTCGATAAGATAAATAAGGACGTCGAGATGTTTCAACGATATCGTTTGCTGGATTTTATAAGGATTACTACGTTTAGCTTGAATGGTTCCGGACCAGAGGCGTGGGTCCCGGCTCAAGAATTAATGTGGACAGACTAGATGGCGGTATTACCTAACGGTGAGATTGCACAGGGCCCCGCGCACTCGAAAAAATATTTGTTGTACTTATAAAGTGCATATATTTTTTAAATCGGAAAAAATATATTGACATAGTGTGAGAAGTTGCTTTATTTGGTAACATTTACTGTTAAAAAATTTTGACGCGTAAGAGCCCGCGCGCGAACTTTGAACCGGGTCCCGTGATTTTTCTACCGGGCTCGGAAATTATGGCCCCATGGAATAACGAATGGATAATGCAAAAACAACAAAATGCGTATTTTTATCAATTGATTTGTAATAATAAGTAAGTGGAAAATATTTTTTGTATATGTCGGCATAAATATAAATAAGAATTGATAAATTAAGCGGTTTCTCTGAGGGAGGCTCTTCAGGAAGGCCCCTACACGCTGCGTAGGTGTAACCACGCCACTGTCCTGGACCTTTACTTTTGCTCATACAATTTAGTCGATATCTACGTAAAACATTCTCTCAGTGTAATCTCCATTAAACGTCGTGAATTGCACGAGTTCGCCGAACCCGACTGCCTTAAATGAGAACGTTCGACGCAACAGGATGGGATTCATCGCAGTTTGCCGAAAGACTTTTTCCACAATAGGCCGAAGGGAATAATGCCGTCGAAATCGAGTTTCATCGCGATTAATTATTGATCGCACGCGCATAATTGCGCGAGGTGGTTACGTGTCCGTTCCTAGAGAGTGGAGCGAAGGGGGAAACCATCGTTTCCCAATGACAATTGCTCAATCGCGAGGGCTCATCCCCATTAGACATTCGGAGTCCGCCTCTGCCCTTCTCGGGCGAGGCTTTCGGCGGATGCGAGAGAGGGCCGTCGCACGGCGGCACATGGGCCGCATTAAGGGACTCGGTGGTTTCTTCTCAGCGGGATCACGTTTCCAAGTTCCGCTTCTCTGTGAGGACGTGAACGACATAAAATGTAGGCGCTGACAACCTCTCGGGGCGTACATGCTCATCTTGGGGAAGTCCGCGCGGACGACATGCAACACGATTTCTCTCTCTCTCTCTCTCTCGCGACGCGCCTAATTAGCATTATGATTATTACTGAGCGTGAAACCTGTCAAAAAACGTAGGCGGCTTTTCTTGTTGCGCAATAAAAAATAGAGAAAATGCTAGCAAATTACTACGATTTATTGACTTGAAGATCTACCGGCATTTTTTTCGTTTTGAATTATTTTTTAATGCAATTAAATTATCGAATTTATGAAATTAAACATTTATGCCGGTAGATTGAGATATATTAATTCATTATGATAACCTCGCGGGTTATATTTCATTTATTGTGGGACGGCCTTGCTTCTTATGCTAATCTGCCAACCTCGATCGCCGGGAATATTTAGGAGAATATTTTTATTTTCTTTAGAAATCATACGAGCCTAACTTCAAATGACAGCAAGGATGTAATGACTCATGATTTATTCGCGATATAAAGGTATTGAAAATACGTTCAAATTCTTAAGGAAAACTCGTACTAAATACTTAAAGCTAATGACCATCACATAACACTTATGCAAGGCTGGCAATAGGCAAAACTCATTTCCAAATGAGTGCTTAAGACATGCGGGAATACGGTATTTTTGGCGAGCGTGCGGGTTCGTCCTGAAACGACTCTTTATCTCCTCGATCAAAACGTGCGAGGCTCGCGGTTCGTGAAACTTTGGCAAGATTGCGAGATAGCAAGAGAACACAAGGGGGAAATCCGCAAACGAGAGGGGTAAATAGGATTTAGGAAATTAAATTTAACTCTGTGATTTCGCAGTGTTGTTTGTGTGCTCCCCACGCTTACTAGACGGCTAAAAACCTTATGATTAAAAGCATAGGACGTGGCATTCTGCTCGCAAAGGACAGATACCGAACAACTAGAAGAAAAGCAGTTAGTGGATTCATCCATAAGACACCACGTGTGAATTCGGAAAATAGTAGAAAGAAATGTTTAGGTGATTCATATCAGATGCGACAGTTACGAAAGCAATTTCCAGATAATAGAAAATTCAACCACGAATGCATAAAGGAGGCTCGATTAACATTCGCAAAAACAAATTCGCAGAAAAATCGTGGTGAAGGCATGAACAAACAGACAACACCATGCGTCATATTTTGATTTATATTCCAAGGGTTTGCGAAATAGCAGAGGTTGCTCAAAACAAATGAGGCTAAGCCTCCATGAGGAGAGAGTTCTCAATGATATGCAAACCAAGTTGCATAGCGCCTCAAAGAACTGTTACTTAGGAAGATTTGGTTGACTGGAAAAGAAGGTATGAAAAATCCGGTTGGAGTGAATTTCATTTAAAAGCATCAATTTCTATTTTTAATTCGAAACTCCATAAAAAAATACCTGTTGAGTCATTACATCTGAATTAAATCGATCGCTAAGCTGGACCAAACCTTATTTGAGATGGAATTCAGATGCAAGAAAGCAATAATTATTGATCACGTGACAACCACTTTATTTAGGACCCTTAATTAACACGCTGGCTATTTACAACCAAAGCGAGGAAATTAACGAGAAAGTTAATAGTAATAAAGACATCTAACCCATCTAAACACCTGACAAAAACAGCAGAAAGTAATATCCCTTGCTGCAGTTGTACTGCTCGCCGACAATTCGCAGACGGCGCTCTGTATTGCCGGGGTGATAAAAGGCCCATATAGACACAATAAATGGCAATTTAATACAGAAGCGCTTGTAGATTCAATGGTTGGTTGATTTCAGTTCGTTTTTCAACGCTGAGTTCTTAACGGAAACCTCCCACGAGTACGTATCACATAAAATCAAGATCCGAGTGGAAAACGCGCACTCGACGTGAAGCGAGGCTTTGCGAAGTGAAAGGCAGAAGAGACGAGAAGGAAGACACGAGAAATATTTTACTTTTCGTTTTGAGTTCGTAGCGAAGGTTGAGAAACGTCTAACCTTTGAGATGGAAAAACGCAGAGAGCGCTAAAAGGGCGCGGTTCGCAAAACGTGGCTATGATAGCGAGATCAATGTCACGATTCGCAATAAATTGAGCGGCGGTGGGAAGTCGTCGTCGGGCGAGAGACGTAAATAAAAGGAGTGACAAGGGATAGATAAGGGGGCGGATACCCTCGTGTTTACCATCGCTCGGATGCGGGATTTTTTTCGCGAACCGTTATATGCACATATCCCTCACGCCGCAAACTATACCCGAACGGAGGAAAGAAGCGAAGGAGTCGGATGGATAGCCGTCACCCCCTGCCACACGCCAATCGCCTCGGTGAACTTAGCGGCTCGTTTAGGTCGTTGAGTTGGAATGGGATGAGTGGCGCGGAAATCTCGGATCGTGAAAAAGTAATACGGGTTCCTCGTTTTCGTGCATATGAACGACTAGAGAAACGAGTTCGGTCGAAAACGCGTCACGCGCGATTGATTGACCAAAAACAAATAGTTCACCAAACAGAAACAAAAGAAGAGGCGTGGATGAATGTGAATCAGTTAATGAATCATTCGCCGTCTGCCTCTCCACCTCCTCCTCCACCTCTTCCTCTACCTCCTCCCCCGCCCCTATTCCACCTCCTCAGCCCCCTACTCCGGCAACTCCGCTCCTACTCCACTACCTCCGCCCCTACTCCACCTCCCCATCCCTCTACTCCACCTCCCCCGCCCCCTACTCTACTACCCCCGCCCCTACTCCACCTCCCCCGCCCCTTCTCCACCACCTCCGCCCCTACTCCACCACCTCCGCCGCTACTCCACCACCCCCGCCTCCTACTCCCCCTCCCCAGCCCCCTGCTCCCCCGCCCCCTACTCCACTACCCTCGCCCACTACTCCTCCACCCCCGCCCCCTGTTCCTCTCCGGATACCCCATGGGGTCATCCCGCGCGTCATGCACTCCGCACAAGGCCAGGCACCAGTAACGCTCAAACCAGGAACACTATAGTTATAGCTTTACAGTTTGCATCTCATCAGGAAACGGAGGGAGAGAGGAGGAAGAGAGAGAGAGGAAAAAGCGAATGGGAGAGGAGAGTTAGAAAGAAAATGGAAAAACGAACAGAGAAACAAAATGTGGGAGAGAGGGAGGAGAGAAATGGAAATGGCGGGAGGAAGTTGAGGAAAGAGAGGAAAAAAGAGTAAAATATGACGGCGGAAAAGAGGAGAAAGATAATAATAAAAAGTGGAAAGAAGGTCGAAGCAGCGGGAAGGAGATGAGTAAGAGCTTCCTTGGGGTGGAGAGAGAGGTGTGCATGTGCGTGCCAGAGAGGAGGTGAGAAAGGGAGAGAGAGAGAGAGAGGGAAAGAAAAGAAAAGAAAGAAAAATGTCTTTATTGGCGAGGTTGAGGCTAAGTAGCCCCCTCTTCCACCTAACCATGAGAGGGAGAGAGAGGGAGAGAGAGGGAGAGAGTGAGAGGGAGAGGGAGGGAGAGAGAGAGGGAGAGAGAGGGAGGGAGAGAGAGGGAGGGAGGGAGAGAGAGGGAGGGGAGGGAGAGAGAGGGAGGGGAGGGAGGGAGAGAGAGGGAGGGAGAGAGAGGGAGGGAGAGAGAGGGAGGGAGAGAGAGAGGGAGGGAGAGAGAGGGGAGGGAGGAGAGAGGAGGGGAGGGAGAGAGAGGGAGGGAGAGAGAGGGAGGGAGAGAGAGGGGAGGGAGAGAGAGAGAGGGAGGGAGGGAGAGAGAGAGAGGGAGAGGGAGAGAGGGAGAGGGAGAGGGGGAGGGAGAGGGAGAGGGGGAGGGAGAGGGGAGGGGAGAGGGGGAGGGAGAGGGAGAGGGGGGAGGGAGAGGGGGAGGGAGAGGGGAGGGAGAGGGAGAGGGGGGAGGGAGAGGGGGAGGGAGAGGGGGAGGGAGAGGGGGAGGGAGAGGGAGGGAGAGGGAGGGAGAGAGGGAGGAAGTGCGTGCGAGATAGGGGAGTGTGTGGTGACTCACGATGGGAGCTCAGATAATGGAATGAATGACGCGTAGAGACAGAGGAAAAAAAAAGAAGAGGAGAGAGAGAGCGTTAGAAGGAGGACGTTAGGAGAATAATTTGCATTTACTTTTGTACTCTTAAAAGCCGCCGCAATCTTTAAAAGCGCTAAGTTAACTTGCGGACGTGATATAACTTCTAAGAGGTGTTTTCAGAAATTAAAACTCGCTTTTTTTAATAAAGCGTGAAATTGCTCTGATCAGAAATAAATGAAACTCGCTTCGCCTCGACGGCGAATTCCAGTTCTCGGCGAAGAATTTTTTAAATCGCGGCTAGTCCATAAAATAAATATAATGATATGGAACTGTACCAGCTAGGATTGGCCTCGAAGAATGTATTTCCCCGGAAGGGAGCTTAGTTGTCCCATTAAACTGCTATCACTCATTCATCACTTTGCCTTGAGCAATCTCACTGCCTCACTTAACAGATAATCGCGCCATTGTGGGATGTCGATTTGCAAACAAACGCGTCACTGTAAGGTTTCAGTTGGACATGTTTTATGTTAGCGAATAAGTTTTAGTGCACTTGATCGCGGCGCTAAGAGCAAAGAGGATGGCGGAACTGAGGGGAACGCATCGTTTGAAGAAGGCCATCCAAAAGGGCATGATGGAAGTCGTGGAATCCCAAGACGGCGTCTTTTTCGGGATGTGTGGATCAACCGGAAGGAATTTAGTACTCGATTATTACTCAATATGTTTTACATAACGTCGTTATAATAGGGTTTATTAATTTATGGAAAGCGTGGGAAGGGATCATCAGCCAAGGAGCAGCGCGCGTAAAAGAGGCCAGATATTGTTTGCCGCGACGATTAACTCATAAAGTTGGAAAGGGGTAGACATGGATTGCATGCAAGGTAAACTTCTCGGTTCAGTGGTCGTAGGCAGTGAAAAATTATGGAAAGGATTAGTTCCCGGAGTAACCGCTGCGCCGTACGAAACGGCGGGAAATGTCGGGAAAAACCAATAAATGTCACTTTCTTCGAGAGAAGGAAAGATAGTGGCGGATGTTTGCAGGAAAATCTTATCGACCTATGCCGCCAAAGTGAGCATCAAAGATACAAAAAATATTAAAATTATACCTTTTGGAGATGTTTTTTATGGTTAATATTTTTTGCAGTTTGGGAATTTTTAACATTATGTACGATTATCTACTTATATTTATAAACTCTACACTTCCGTTGAGTTTCATAACTTATTTCCTTGTTTAGATACTTTTTAATGGACTATCCTAGTTTAGTTTTTTTTCTATACCTCATGCGAAAATTTTCGTTCTGCTTTCAAATTAAGATTTGGTTGACTACAATTTACTAGACATTTTCTATAAATGTTGGATAAAATGATGGAAATCAGAAATTAGTAGTAAAACCGTGTTTTCCAGGTTCAGTTTCCGGTACGGATTTTGACTATTTAAGGTATCGAATGCGAAGCATCTATGAAATATCGTGAAAGTCTTTATTTATTTATAGTAGCTATTGCATCAGTCTCCCTTGACTCAAGTGGTTAACGGCACACGAGAACTATTTTTACCCAAACAAATGAGTAATCGCCATATTCAGGTATTGCCAAAAACTTTCTCCGTTAGACACACCATAAGTGTGGATAAGAATACGCGGACATCCGAAATTGGGCGGAAGCCAGAGACATCGGAATTTCTCTGTCGAAACAACTGTCCACTAAAACGCTTATCAATCGCAGACGTTGTCGCGACGTTATGGGATTTACGCTGCCATTAACGAACCCAACACATCTTGCATCGTAATACGTATTTTTTCGATCGTTAGAAATAAAAGAGATGTCTAAAGCAGCGAGCGAAATTCTTATCCGAGAAGCTGAAAATATTCCTGCCAGTCGCCATCCTTCATTTGTCGAGGTGTGTACTAGAAATTCATTCTCGTCTTGGGATTTTCTCCTGCTTTCTCCGCCATACATTATGAGCATCACCGCCCGTGATCTCTTCTGCCTCTCTCTTCCAATCCTTTTCTCCGATCGCGGTCTTCCAACATTATTTTTGTCCTTTTCGGAGTTTCAATGGCGCTCACGCGAGTCGAAGCCTTTGGATTTTACTTTTATTCGTTTTTCGCTCCATATTTTTCTCTTTTCTCGTGTCTCAGCTGAACACGTTTCCGCATCTTGAACTTTTTTATCCACATCTATAGCTTTAGCATTTTTCTTTTATACATAATTTGTTTTCTTCACGGACGATAGTTTTGATATCTTTGTTGCTTTCCTCCGTCTATTCCATTTGTGTTTCCCTTAGTTATCCGTCGCTTCGTCATTCTGAAAGAAACTTTAGATTTGAATTTCCTGTCTGCCTAATACTCCGCATCCTGAAGTAATTTCTTTTAAATTTTATTCACACCTCAATTGATATTTACAAAGAGAATATGGTTTTTAACGGCCCTCAAAGTATTCAAAGAACGAATTGTCTCGAACAGTACACCCCTCAAGCGCGAAATGGAAGAGTAAGAATCTTGTTAAAAGCGCGCTGAAATCTTTCTTTTAACTCAAAGACGGAGAGGTAAAGAAGAACGCAGCCTCCCTGAATGTCCATCATCGAATGTAAACGCTCGTCCTCTTCGGTATCGAAATGTGTTTCCATAGTGATTTTCGTCTCACGGCCTTGGCAAATTTTAATCAAATCAATTAGATTCAATTTGCGGCCTCATTCGGCCTCCAAGAGTGGCGACTTTGCAACGCCCAGCGGCCGATGGCACGGAGACCTCGCCACACATCCGTTTCGAGGAAAATGAAGTTTGGAATTCGGTTCCTCAAGAAGAAAAAAAGTTGGACGTTTTAAATTTGCTAAGTAGGATATTACAAAAAGAGAAAAGACAGTGAAAACAACACATATGTTCCGATCTAAATAACAAAGAGGAAGCCCTGATAAAAAAATGACAAGGAAATTAATATAGATGAGAAGGAAGAAATTGGCTAGATAGCTCTTCCCTTCCTTCCTGTTCTTATCTTTTCCTTTCTTGCCCTCCATAGCCTTTCCTACGAACGACAGCCGTTAAACTCCAGTTCCAACTGATTCGAGCGTCGCAGCTGCGTGTCACGATGGCTTACCTGTCGTTTATCCCGTCCGCTTCCGAGGCGGATTTGGGAACAGCTGCCTGCCAATCGCAAAAAGGACTGTCCAAAATGTCGAAGACTTCAATTTACCCTGCCCAAAACGGTGGCATTTCAGCAGGAGTGCAAGAGTGCAACTGTTTAAATTACGTATTTGAAGGTCTTCACTCATCGCCATAGGAGCTCTTTCATGTCTTTAGTCATACGTTTGAAAATTTACCTAAATTGTTTATGTTTAATTTAAGCAGCTTAGGTGAGTTAAAAGAATATTTCAAGCTCCGATTTACGATGGAATCTTTTTACGAAAAACGGCAAAACATCCATTGTAAAAGTTTACGCCTACGAGCGTGTTTTCCTCGACAGACTTTGATATTGCTTCTCCAAAGTAAAATGTGGTTTACGATATTTTACTTGAAATATATAGACCGAGGGGAACAATGAAATGTTTTCCTTCAGTCTGAATCTTTATTTCTCAAAAATCGATTCTAGCCTGCGAATTTCCCGAACTATTTTGCGTCGTTTCAAATTCGGTTTGTCGGATTTTTCGTCCCAAAGGAAAGAATAAAAACTGTTTCGCTGACAAAAATAAAGTTACCTCTTCCGGAAACCACTTCCTTCACCGAAAAGTTCTTCGGAAATAATTTCTTTTGCCGTGGGCCTTCTCTCTCTCTCTCCCATTATTAGCACATATCTTCCGCGCATCCTTCCACTTCCGGCTTCTTAAGCGCACTCCATAGGACCACTTAAAAATTGCGTCTCATTTTCTCACCTACTCTCTCTTCTCTATCATTGCTACTAAAATTCTGCTAATGCTATAGATCAGGGGTGCCAACTAGTGGTACGGGAAACTCTTGTCAGTGGCACGCCTCCCGATTTGGAAAAAATAACTTTAAATATTATGAAAGTTATTTTCAAAATAGTAATAGTAAATAATAAAATAACAAGATTGGAAAGGTGTATTCCATGTCGGAGTAAACAAAGTTTCCAAATGAGTTCTTTGAGCTTTCACACTGTTCTCAATATTTTTCGCTCATATGAGTAGGTGAGAAGCTAGCGAGGTACGTCGTAAAATACACGTAGGTCTTCATGTAAATTGGAATCGGTCGACCAATTTTGTCAAAATTCCTCAATACCAAATTCCAGCGGTTCTCGAGTTTTAACATGTGGACGGGTAAACGGAAACGACCTCCCCTATATGCGCTCACTTCGTGCAAAGAACGTATAATAATATGTATGTGTGTAATTCTTTACGTAGCTGGCAAAAATGTTAGATAGCACCAGGAGCGGATCAAACGCCTCCCAAAGGGGCGCCGATTCTCCCCCAGAGGGACCATTCTGATAATTTTTAATAATTACAAGTAACTCGTATAAAATTTAATTATCATATAATTTCGAAAGTGAGCATAAGTTCAATGCTAAATACATAAATATAAAGTTATGCTGCCAAGAAAAATCAAGATGTGGAGTACGTTTTAAGATGAATCCAGAGAGGGGGTCGCTTTCCCTTGGATCCACCACTGGGTGGCACGCGACACATTTTCGACATAATATGTGGTACATTACGGAAAAAGGTTGACCACCTCTGCTATAGATCAATAGGTTGTCACCAAATATCTTCGAGAAGATGGTGGTGTGAATATGTAATAGTTCAATTTTTTTAGTTTTAGTTTACCTCGTAAAATTTTAAAACTACTTTGGAGATTTGATAAATTAAAAAACCTTTCGCAACATTTTGAACCAATACTGTTGTATCTTTGATTTTCATTTTTACATCTTTAATATTTATCTACGCTTTAATTTAAGGAATGGACGCTCAGCTTTCCAATTAGAAGCGCGCGTGTTCGAACCCTGACGCGGAAAAGGATAGTCTTTGAAAAGTTGTTTTCTATTCACCAAAAAATAAATAAGAATTACCTCAGTTTTCTCAAAAAACGAAAAAATTCCCAGCCATAAAACCTCCTCGTGCGATTAGCGAGCCCTCAAGACCAATGACGGAGGCGTGAAATCGAACGATACTCGAGAAATGTTTGGAATTCCGTCGCGGGAATCACGGACCGGAAGGTGACACGCTCGACCAGGGGAACGCCCGGAGCTGGAAGGAAACGGAGCGTCGATCCTGAGAAGAGCGAGAGGAGAGAAGAAAGCCTCGCGCGACCCACACCTGAGTATGCGTCGTTTTAAAACTGTTTCGCTAAGTTTACATTCAAACACGCGTATTTCTGAGCGTATTTGCAGCGATTAAGTATTAAGAGATTGAGCAAGTATAGTTGGTCGGGTGGACGAGAGGCTAATCGTGGAAAATGCCGTCACCATGGCAATAGGAGCGGCCGTTGATCGAGAGGATCGACGACCATGTCCATGAGAAACGTATCACGTACCGATTCGGGAAAAGATATGAAAGCGGAAAGAACACATCCTTTGTTTTAGCGACGACGTCGGGGCGGGTTTTCCTTATAGGTTGACGGGTTTTTTCGACACCTTCAACACGAGCTGTTGATCCGACGGATTTTTTCGAGGATTAAAGGCGTTTTGAACCCGCTTAGTGCAATATGTTTTCCAAGAGGAGTATTTTGTGCAGTACTTCGAAATATAGGATATATCATGTCGACTGAATACATATTCTCTTCAATCTAATTATGCAAATACGCCATAGAAAATACATAAAGTGTAGAAAAATGTTCATATGCTCGGTTTGTACATCGAGGGTTACACCACTCAATCTCGCTCGTGAAAAGGGATTTTTTATTATTTTGTTCTTTCTTTCCCTCCTAATTAACAATCGACCGCCTCTCCTTCATCTTTTTCACCCTAATCGATAATGAAATTCTCATTTCCTCCACACGTCCCGAGCCCGCCTAATTGTTTCTCTCGAATATAACTATCATATACTTCGCATCGAAATCTGCTTAACCCGAGCGCACATAAATATTTCAAATCCCACGCCTCATAATGGAGCGATGACGCGTTTCAAACTCGTATACCGAAGAAAGGATATAATCCTGTCCGGATCATATGCCATGTAATTTCCAGTTCCTGAAACTGGACGAAGTGAACGAAATTGACAGCAACATGCTTGCGGGCATAATACACCGCAAATATTTCAAAGCAAGGCTCTTCCTCGGTTGACAGGGTCTTCCATGGTACATCGTGGAACGTCTCATTACGTGCAACCTCTCTCGGAGAGAGTATGGGCGAACAGGCTTCGCGAACCAATACGATAGCTGTATCCGTCAAAGGTCGGTTCGAATCCCACAGCAACCACTCGTCGCTAGCCACGCGATACTGTGGGCTTCCGACGCGCATTAGTAGTGAGTATTCTTCGATATTTTCATTTTTTACATGCGTCGCTCTTTTCTTTATTTTCTATAGTTGTTCATCATCGTTAGTTGCCTGTCAGCAAATACGCCAGCGATAATAGGTTAAACGAAGATCTTCTGATTTGCGTCCGCAATATTCTTCATTTATTGATAAATCTCTTTCATCACCAAGTGGAATCATCCCAACAGCTCCGATCTACGTGTGTCAATAGATAATCTCTCTTCAGGAAATGCCAAATCCAGTTAACCTTCTTCCATATTATTAATTGCATTTTAGTTGTATTATCAGTCACTTCTCGCCTATTTTGTACTTAATAGATTCTTATTTTTTACCTCACCAGTATATTTTATTTTCAAAATTCTTTTGCAAGCTCTTCAAGTATTTCATGTCATGTTTTCCTATTTAGTCCATGTTTCCTCCCTCTATGAGCCGTTATTTGGCGTATGGAATTCTATTAATTTTTTCTTTGCCCTTAAATTATTTTTATAGTCGTGATATTTCTTTTTATGGATTTTTTGGGCGAAAATCTGTCTTAGAAGTTCTCCCGATATGAAATGAAGGGACTTGGGCGTGGCGGATGCGCGCATTCTTCCACCCAGCTCACAGTTCAAGGGAATTCGTCCCTCCGTCGCGTCACCTTGCCAACGAAACGTTTGCATAAATTGCGGAAGGAATAATTGTTTCGTGCCAAGTTACGCTGAATAGTCTCGGCGACACATAAAAGGTCAAGCAGAGTCACGCGCGCCGCAGACGCCTCTTCAAAACAACAGTTAGGCTGAAAAAGATATCAAATAAGGGAAAAAAAGATGAGGAAGACGCAGGGAGTCAGTCAGAAATCGCGCAATTGCGTTGGAGGTCTTCTTCATTCGTCTCCATTTTCCTCGGAGCCACTCGTTTCAGCCGTTGGAAGAATCTATTCGACCATATGGCGGAATCGATCTCGCGCGCATAACATCCGTCTAATGACTTGCAAGGTCCCAACGGCCGTAACCTCTCCACGATCTCCGTAAGCTGCAGGCTATTAAATAGCAGTATGCGTCTGACGTCTTGACATACTGATGGCGGTATATGTGCCACTGATGTCACTTCCACTGCATTATAAAAAGACTCGGTGTTTTATTTGTGATGCGTGGTAATATATAGTACGTGTTTCTTGCGCAAATACCACAGAAAAGATAGCTAAAGCGACTGGTTTACCTATATAATGCCAAGATTAATTCCGCATGGACAGAAAATCAGAAGAGGTGGTTTTCCTTTATTATGGACAGTTTAATAGTGTCTTGTGGAATTTATTCTTTATGAAAACGTGGATTGTTCCCAGAAAGGTATTAACCCGACAATGGGAGTGATAATTACGCCAACTTACAAATTTAAAAGATAATTGTGAGATACTTCAGATTTATCCACTAACGCGATTCCGAAATTACTTTATCACGCCCAAGGATTACAATTTGTGATCTAGCTCGTTATGAATACTCGCATTAATGGCTAAAATGTTCAGTCTGTATGCATTAAAATCTTATAAGCACGCTCACCTTGGAATCGAAAAGCATTTCATAATGAGAATTTGTCTTCATAAATAAATTTATTTGGAGAAAGTAATGCTGCTCCGTGGATATGCTCCATGGAATATCAAAACAGGTAGGTAACAATTAACAAAAACAAAAATCATTAATGGCAGCAATCGCATGACTGCCTTGAAAATTCCGTGGAACGGTTGCATGCGGCAGAAACCAAAAAGACGGAGGTGTTGCTTCGAACGTTCGGTGATCTCTGTCTGGGAAAAAAAGAGCTGCCGACGGCATTGTTGCGGAGCATTAAGTCGAGCGTTGGCTAGGAATCCTTCCGTCTTTCGGAACGACCTTGGCCAAGGAAGAAGTGATGCCGGAGAGACAGAGAAGTGAGGGAGGGGGCGAAGGGGGGGGGGGGAGGGGCGATCGGGCTGGGCGGATGCAGGGAAGGAAAGAGAAGGAGTGGTAGGGCGCCCCACTTTCAAGGCAGCTGAAAGGCATACGCTCCTTACGTCCGCCATGTTCCCATCCGGATACAACAAAATGGCGACGGCGTAAATAAACCCTTACAATGGCATCACGCGTGCAAGGAGTTACATGCCTTGAATAAATCACGGAAAGCGAGGAACGTTAACCTTTTGTTCCTAAACGGCGGACGGTATGTCGAAAAAGGGAAGTTGAAGGTGACGGGTCAAGATACCTCAAGGTAAAAACGACCGTCATTTGTTACGCCTTGCTTCAATAACGTTATTGGATAAAAAATTCTACTTTCGAATGCAACATTTTTAAAAAAAATCAGGCGAAATCGATTTTGTTAGTCTAATAAAAATTTCTAGTGAGTGATAACAAATCAAAACGGGTCGAAAATGTTCTATATGTAAAATGAAAATCTACAGATTGTTCCAAATCTGAAATGGATACAAATGTATTGTTTGGCATGATTCATTTAGCAACATTTCCGGTGTGGGTGTTGTAAGCTTGGCACACAAAGAAACCAAACGTATTTTCCGACCGCTGAAATTACTCATTTCAGTTCTCGTAGGAAAGACGGCGAGGAGTTCAAGTGTCGAAATCCGAAAGTTTACTCTCGTAGCGAAAGAGTGAGAGAGAGATCCCGGTGTGGATGGAGAAACCATTATGATGGCTCATTTGAAACGGCCTCTCGAAGAAACCCAATGAATTGCGGTGAAATCGCTTTAAACCAATCTCTCTCTCGGAACCTGATTGATTTCCATCGATAGAAAAAGCGTCAAATCCGCGCGCTGCATTATGGGCTATCGAGCAGCCTGACATTTATTAAAATTCGATAACATCGCACCACCACCAATTGGACATTATCTTAAACTTTATTAGACGCATGAACGGTTATTTATTATTATTATGTTGGCGTAAAGTATCCAATACCAACCAAAAGTGTTCGAATGCTAATAACGGTGACAACGCGAAGATCGCGAACAAGTGAAAAAGGAGACGCGAGGGATACTGCTCGGAGAAAATATTCCTGCGAAAAATACGCCAGCGAAAGAAACCCGCATGGAAAAAACGCCCACGGGGGCGGATGCGTGATAATTCGCGAAACCCGCAAAGTGTTCGACAAAAGATTACATAAAAAATAAGGAAATGCAGTTTGAACAAATCCAATGAAGGCAAGTGTGAGTGAGTCGAAGGATAATACATCGTTCGGAGTCATAATTCGCGAGTGACATAAAGGGCGGAGCGATCTCAAAAGGTGAGACGGCAGAGATCGCCTCTTTTTCCGTCCATCGCCTGCAGCGTGGTGAATTCCAACCAGCGCCTCTCGCCCACTCCGCCACCGATGAAAAGTTGTTTTTTTTTCTTTGCTGAGACATAATTAATATTAATAACAATATCTAAAACTTACTCCTGTCGCCAGCTCCTAAAAGATGAGATGGGCAGCTAAATAAGCGAAAATACAAAGAAAAAATACTCTGAAGATTATCATGGAATTATCAGACTGTCTGAAAAAGAATTCCTCGGATTCCCTGATTTGGTCGAAAAAAAGACATTGATCAGAAAAATCCCCTTGACCTGATGACGCCACAATGCAAACCTATTTATCAGACCGCGTGATATTATATCATATAAAACGACAGCCTTCGCTGTATGAGAAACGCTGCACGTTACAGATTTTAGAAATCGTTGAAAACATTTCGGAGGACACGGAAAAAACTTTCACAAAAACATCCACTTTCGTCGTTTTTGCGAAACTTCAAATTAATTTATCGCAAATAACGAGAATGCATTTCGGGTATAATGTTTAAAAACGCAAACAGAAAAAAAGTCGATCTAATATTTTGCGTTGCCAAAGGAAGCAACGAGCGTCATCGGCCGCATAAAGAGGCATTTCCGAGCGACCGCAAAACTCTCCCTCCCTCCCTCTCTCATTGCCCTCTCTCGTATTTGCCCTCTCTCGTATTTGCCCTCTCTCATATTTGCCCTCCCGCGCGCCTCACCTGGCGAATGGCTCCTCCTCCACTTCGAACAGCTCGTGGATGGGCCTGGTGGATAAGAGGTCCCTCATCCTCTCCTGGGGCAACCGGAGGAATCCCGGCTGGTCCCCGCTCAACAGCGCCACCTCGGCTTCCATTTCCCCTTCTTATAATCGCCACAGTAGAACAAGAGACACTGAATATCACCAAAGAACCATAGGACACCGGCTCTCCAGAGCGCGCCCCACGGAAATCCAATGGCTGCGACGGGCTAACAACAAAGCACTGTGCGACACTAGTACAACAACATCAACACGTCACGCGGCATTCGGTCGTAAACCCTCGTTCGGACATACTCTTCCAGTGAGAGTCGGTGTGCGACTGTGCGAGGCGGATGGAATGAGAAGAGCGAGGAAGGCAGCTGCTGACGGAGGGGCGGGACGGAGGGGCTGTGACTGAGAGAGAGGAAGGGGTCGGTGGGGGTGGCGGTCGCTGGGAGAGGACCCCTCCCCCTCTTATCTCTTAGTCACGATCGCTGCGGAAGCTCGAATATTTTGCATCGGGTTAAAACACGAAGAAGATCGCGACCTGAATGATTTCTTTATTCTATGGCGGTGCAACGAGTGTAAAAAACATTCATTTAGAATGGGTGGCGCCACCCGTACCAAGAAGAGTCGAGGAAATCTATTGGCGGGATGTTTCCTGCGGAAAATTTCGCAGGATTTGCCATTTGTTAAAATAGTGGAAAACTCGGTATTAATAGGCGGAAAATGTAAAAATCGATAATTTACGAATTGATCTTGGCGGATAATATTTGTTAAACTAAATACCGCTATTAGAATATAGCACAGTTATTGGCAATAGAAGAAACACACAAATGAATTAGTAAAAGTTTGACGTTTCTGGGAATCGAACATGTGATTGATGCTTCACCAAAAGGTAAAGGGGAGTTCGATCCATTTTTATTTTTTCCGCAATATAGAGTCGTGAATCATTTAATAAACCATTCTGCATTCCAATTGTCGAGAACAGAATAAATTGGGGCGAAATCACCTGTTATTGATTTAAGGAGGAAGAGGGGAAAAATAAAAAAACTGCGTAGCCGCCATGCTAGATTATTTGAGATTAATTGGTTGTTATGCGTGAGGCGTTCGAATCACTTGTAACTTCACATAAGCTCCAAACGATTGGTATCTTAAGTAGAAGTATTTTGAGCACGTTTCGCGGTTGCACTAAAATTATTTTAATCTAATGTAAAAAGGTTTCAAGTCACTTGTAATTCATAATTGGATCTTTAGCGGTACGTATATGTAGATATTTAAACCCAAAACACAATTTATAATTTTAAAAATAGCCACATGAGATGTACAGCAGTCGTGGCCGAGTGGTTAAGGCGTCTGACTAGAAATCAGATTCCCTCTGGGAGCGTAGGTTCGAATCCTACCGACTGCGATATTTTTTACTTGTCGGTTTCATATTCATAATTTTTCTAACACTTGTTTTGCTTTTTATCTTTTATTCAGTAGCATTTAAAATCAGTTAAAACCTGGCAAAACATTTGAAATAACCTCGCAAACGTATTTTATTAACTCGAGCATCGTCTACGCATTCACGATCATGTATATTTAATTTTTGAATTAGATTTTTAAAAAACCTTCCAGCTCTTAATGCAGTGCTATGGAAACGTAGCTTCTTTTTCCCATAAACCAAAACGAGATTCGAAATGCGAATATATGGGGGCGCTCGGATGCAGCATTCCCACCTCTGCAGCATTCCTTTCAACCAGACCAACCTTCCTTCGATACGCCGCCCCACCCTCTCTCCCTCAACGAGGCCACTCATTATCCTATCCGCATACCTTTCTCCTCCTCAACCGCGCTTATCCCACCCTCCTTACGCCTCCGCTCCTCTCTCCCCCACCCCCTTCCCTCCCCCTAAACTCGTTGCATTCCTTATCTCGGGCGCCGCCAAAGGCAGTGTCGAACGCTGTTATTACCGAAACGGAATTTTCCCGCGTTAACCATCGAACTCGGCCGAGATATCGCAAAAATTATTTCTTCGCGAAATAATTTTCCGCGGAGGGGGAGAAGGATGAAAGAGATTAGATTCCGCCCTCTCTCGCCAACGCTTGGACACATTCCGTATCTCGGAGAGCGGGTAGCTTTCTCGTTTCGCGGCGAGATCCCCCGGCGACGCCATCCCCGCGTTATTGCAAGTCGGGAAAACGGCTATATTATGCGAACATGAATTATGCATATGCTTTGACTGTTTGTAAATTTTTCGCTCGAAAAAAGGAAGACCGTAATTTTTCGAAACTTCATTTTACGCGGAATAAACCGTTCGCGAAATTTCCGTCGATGGCTTGTTGCGCTTCCCGCGAAAACTTAATCACGGTTTCAATTACTCTCCGCGTTTCACTCTTGGCGTCGTAGTTCAAGACTTCCTCGTTCGGCGATTGACGTCTATGGCTCTAAGTCAGTCGTCTATTTTTTCGTAGAAATCCACTCTTGCGAAATGCGGCGGCATTAATGAATTTGATAAATAATTCTGGCCTCGCGGTTGTTTTCTAGAGAGCCGCCGCTTATGATGTACGGATAATAACATGGGGTCGAAGCGCATTATCTTTGAGCACTTCAAAGCCTCCGCGACAACTCTGCTCGGACGTCGAGTATGGCGTTATGACTCTGGAACTATTATCTTTAAAAAATATGAAAAATCCACGATAAAATCTTTGCAACATATGCACTAATCTCCTCATATCCTTACGCTTCTAGTCCATATGTCATTGGTTAAATTATCGTATGGCCAGCTTGGCCTTAAAACTCGATGCATCATAATATCAATGGATGCTATATAATTATTATTTTTAGACATATGACTTATGCAACATTGTTTATAACAACGAGCTCTATAAGCGGATGAATTTTAATTATAATACTTGCAGCCATTTTTGAGTAAAGTAACATGAATTAACTACCCTCCATTATTACTCGGTATGATTCATTTCCATAGAGCCTCTCTTTCGAATGATACTCTATTTAAATACGAGATTTCATCATATTCCGTTGAACCCTTTAGCCCCTAGTGGAGCGCAAAGATGACAAGACTAGAGAGAAAATTGCAAGATCCTCTTTTTATTCTTCGCATATATGGTGCAGAGACGTGGACGGTAAGGAGAAAGGAGGAAAAATATTTAGAAAGTTTTGAGATGTGGGTATGGAGAAGAATGATGAAAGTGAAATGGACAGAGAGGAAGAGAAACGAAGAAGTATTAGAAATGGTGGGAGAAGATAGGATGCTAATAAAAACAATCAGGAAAAGAAAAGCAAATTGGATTGAGAAGACAGTGTTTACAAAGGACGATCTTAGAAGGAAAAATTAGTGGAAAAAGAGGAAGAGGGAGAAAAAGAATAGGAATATTAGATAATATAAAGCAGGGATATAATACTTATAGAGGTATAAAAGAGGCTTCTAGGGAGAGAGAGAAATGGAGGCAGCGATTCAGTTAAAACCTGTCTTCGGACAGAAGCATGATGATGATGATGATGATGATGATAAAGTAAAAGTTGTATTCATTCCAAACAAAAACTTTTGAAGTGGAAGCTTTTGTTCGTTGTGAAATTTATTTATCGCTCACATTCGGAATTAAATATTCAATTCAAGTTATGTGTTAAGAGTCAGGGCCGGCCCGAGGTACGGGCGAGCCGGGCGGCCGTCCGGGACGCCAACCTATCATCTATCTATACATTACTTGCAAGTAAATAAATGTTGAATAACAATTTATATCACAGAGGAGGCAGGAATCTAGATGAAACTCCTTTAACTTTTCACCATCCATTATTTTACGGAGCAATGAATAAATTAACAATTTATTGTAAAATATTTTAATGTTCCCCTCTCAATGCAGAAAAAGAGAATCGCACTTCCTAACACAATTGCAAGATTCTCTTTACGCATTTCTCGAAATTAGAAGAACTTTTTCTCGCAGAAGAGAATATCGTTCGACAATGCTTTCAGTTTATGCAATCCTTTTGTTTTCCGAGAAAAATAATTCCAGAGAAGCTCAGTCTCGTCCTCTCAGTTGTATTCTTTCTCCATTTACTCCTTCACATTCTTCTCTCGTCCTATCTTCTTCTTCCTCTCTCTCGCGACCTCTAACCTTTCGCTTTTCAACGCGGTGCACTCTTAATTCTTCTGTTACTGCTTTTCTCACCTGTATACTACTTTGCGCATGCTGTCGATATTATTGCGCGCGTCTATTATTCCTCCCTACTGACTGTTTTTCTTTCCTTTTTTCTGTGTATAATTTCGCTCAACTAGTCCTGAGCGGAATAATCGCTTATGACGTTCGTAGTTTTTCGTTTACTTTAAATATCTATTTATTTATCCTATTATTTTCATAAATTACTCTATGTTATATTTACCAGTTTTTAGCAAACAGTCTTTATTAATTCTGTATGAGGCAGAAATATGTAGCTAACAGTAGTAAACGATATAAATACTTTCTTTCTTTTTTATCGTTGTTCCTTTAATCTTCTCGCATATCTATTTCTCTTATTCCATCTTTCTTCTATAATTGAAATTGTATACCTCCTTTTTCCTTCCATTGAACTATTCCGTTTCGATTTTATTATTTGTTTTTATCATAAATATCATAGAAACTGAATTAAACTTCCATGCCTTCTTAAAATTTTCTTGTATCACTCTGTATACATTTTACACACGTTAATCTATACATAAATATTTTTACATAAATTTGCCCAGTCCAATATTATAATTTTTCATAGTTTCCTATGCAAAGCTATAATAACATTTATTGAAATACACACCCACTTTTATCTTTCTTGGATATAATCAAGGTTTTTATAAAGTGATTCTTACAAACAATCATTTCTTGCAGCGCGGATATTTTTACTGAGACGTCAACTTATCGATAGACAAGCACGGTTTAAAGGCCTTGTGATAATGTTTATCTATATCGTTCCTTTTGATAAATGAACCTAACTTTTCTGGTCTGTAATTTTTATCACGTTGAAATGTTGCGGAATTTTACCCTCGATTAGTCAAAAAGTTGAGAATAGTTTTCGGAATTGCAATTGTTTCTTTCGCATCACACGAAACCTTGACATAAGTCCTGTGTTGGTTTTCAAATTTTAGAATCCGAGTCTTCTTACATTATTTTTATTATAAAGAAATGAAACAACTCCTATGCCCTAATTAAATTAATTAAATAAAGGCATAGGAGTTGTTTCCTTTATTTTATCTTCTCATTATTAATGTTTATTTTAAATAGATTAATGCTGTAATTTAATGATCGAAAATCGCCGCCTAGAAGACGCTTAGGTGTATTATAGCTGTGATGATGAAGTTTTAAGTTCACGGCTTAACGAAGTTTATGAACGCAAACTTTAACAAATGGAATTTACTTTCATGCGCGGACAACTGGAAACGGTTTGCGAGAAAAATGTGCAATTTAAATGCGGCACGCGAAGCAGTATACCTATTTACTTGTCTGCGAAAATATAGTCCTGAACACCTGCTCGGATATTTAGGAAGCTCTCACTGGATACTGTTAAACTTTCCAATGAAAATGTCGCATAACTCTTACATTAGAAATAACGCGTGGTGTATTCATTACATGTTTAAAGATTATTTTATTTAGGAACATATGGTAGTATGAGATGTTTTATTGTAAACCGACTCGACAAAGTTACTGGTGAAGCTCTTGCTGGGATTATTCAGGTTCATCTCTTTTGCGAACATTCTACCGAAGCCTTTTTTAACGCCAGCCAAACACGAATGGCTGCGGTGTTTGCGTAATAATATTCGCGACATTGGAAGCGATTCGTACTAATTAATACATAAATACAAGTATATGAGAAAATTCATTCGCGCGTTCTTTGCTTATCGGAAGGTCGCGTTTAATATCTCCCAATCGTGATTTTTTTATCTCTCGAACTCCACGTAAACAGTTTTTACACCCAACATCGTAATTCTCCCTTTCTTTTTTAAGTCCCCTCTTACCTAAGATTCGTCCCTTCGAAACCTCCCTTTTTCAAATATTCCTTCTCCTGAAGATTAACTCCCATGTCATCCTTCCCCCCCTCTCTCTCTGCTTTATATAACCTATTATGCCTCTATTCACTCAGCTGTCAAAACCTTCCTCCCTTTCTTTTCTTCTATTCAGCTTATTCTCGCCATTTCCACCAAATCCACGCCTGTCACTCCTTGCAACTTCTTCTTGGGTCGGCTTCCACGTATGTGTGCGAAATAGACGTTACTACTCCACGTCGTTAATGGTCTCTCATCTTCTAATCGTATCCCTTTCTCTCATCGTAAAAGCATTCCTCGCCGTTCTCGACCATTATCAAATGCCAATTTCTAAATCTCTGCGTCCATGGAATGCTGGGATATTTGCTTATCAGTTCCAATTCAAATTATTTTCTGCACCGTGCAACTCAGATTTGTAAAAAATATCATTCCGTTAGTATTGTTAACAATTTTGCTCGAGCTGAACCAGAAATATGTCCCAAAATACATTTGCCAGATTGTGAAATCGCCTTGCTGACTTGTTTTTTATTGCCGAAACTTTTACTGCACATCTTGTCATCTTCTTTACGTGATATAATAAATGCTTCTCTTCTAAAACTGTGCGGTTAGTTAAACTAATTACTGACGAGGATATTTTTGTCATCGCCATCGGTTTAAATGAGGCCAATCTCCATTTTGTGCTTTGATAAAATATCTCGGATAACACGATTTAAGGAAAGGAAAGGTGGATGGGGCAGTAATCTTTTGAGATTGTTAGGAGTCGCTAGTGAGATAGGTACCTATATAATCTTTTGGAATCGATAAAAGGACAGGAATAAAAAAAGCGTCTATTTAATCATGCACTGGTTATCTTATGGCTCGGGATTCCTTCATTCGATTGTAGCAGATGTGCATAGTGCAACACAGGCCAAAACATAACTTTTTAATGATTCATACTTTAAAATAAAGTAATTCTTCATACTCTCCCTCCCTGACAAGCAAATAAAAGCAAATTATATATTAAGATAGCTTATTTGGACCTGCATGACACAGCATTGTACGTGCTCTGGTCTCTGACAGAAAATTCAGAGTTATTGAAGCCTAATCAGAGATGAAATGGGGGTATACCTAGTTCCTGAGTGAATATTATTAGGCAGCTATGTCCAGTACTGCACAAAAATCGCTCCCAACAAGGAGAAAAGTAGTTACTGATTGGATATATGTACCTAGTTCTGAATACCCAAATTCACCCCTGAGCCTAATAAATTAATAAAATTCAAACTGTATATCAGTCTCATTGTAATTTGATTAGCTAAATTCTTTCTTCTTGTTGGCAGTGTCTGTCTAATCATACACCATCTCATGTGTGCATACTGCATTTTATGTATGTGACGCAAAGAATCTTGTGCCATGTATGAACATGATTTTTCCATAAACTTGCACAATGAAGTTTTGCAAGGGACTATATTTGGCGTAGTCTAACTTGAGCTCTGAGAGCTGGGGAGGAGGAGCGACATAGCCAAATCTCACTGAATAAGGAACTGAAGGAAAAGGAAGAGACAACTGTGTACAATGTAGTAATTGTGATTAATACTAATTGACTGGAGCCCTATTTGAGAGCTCATCCATGCTAACTTTTTCTTGTCTGTCAGAGCTCGCTAGACTGTGTTGGCTACACTGTGTATATATTGAAATTTCATTAAGAATATTTGTTAATGAAATGGAAAAAAATAAGGAATTAGATTGGTTATTAATTATCACACTCTTTTACCTTTTGCACTTGTAGGTTGACCACCAATAACCATAAAAAAGAAATTTCTAAAAGTTTCCTTATGCCAGCCTGCAATGTTAATGATATTTTTTGATGACACAGCTATCCTTATAAGATATTAAGATATGAACTGAGTAAATGGAATTGAGAATCAATGCATCACCATGTTTTTTAGTAATAGAGAATAATCAACGCTTAAGCAGCTATGGAGCAATGATTGACTGGGAGGCTAAATGTAATTATGCCACAACCTGTAGGAAAGGGCCGACCATGCAGTTTGCTTTTACAGTAATGCATTAGGAGAATGAGATGGAAAATTAACATATGCAAAATGTTTGAATGTAAAGTGAGGATTGATGTGGGAAATTGTTTCAGAAAATGCCATGCTGAAATCAGTAGCAGGCTGAAGAATTTGGTACCATAGGTAAGGATCTATTTCAGCACCCCTTTCATTTTGAATAACCATCACAGATACATTATAATTTATTCATTACATCAAATAAATGGAAAAATTGAAACTATAACAACTAAAACATTAAAGAAATGGCATCAAGATGCCTATCATTTCAGAAATATCTGTTGCTTGAGAACAATTATCTATATGATAATGGTGCACAGCTGGAAGATCCTCAGCTTGCCAGTACCTTGAGTCAACTCTACTTAAAATACTGCAGCTATCAAAATAAATTATAAATGATACTAATTACATTTCCAAAGCAAATCTTGAAAGAGAATGACTAACTCCAAAAAGGAAAAATCAAGAGTTCCAAGAGTTGACAACTGAATTTACGGAAATGATTTGAAGGAAAAAAGTTTTCCGAATGAATATTAAGACATTTAAAAATTTGTTTTGTTTAAAAAAACAAATTACTTTCATTTAAAGGGAATATGCCACCAATAAAAATCATGTATTAAGTAAAGATGAAATATTTATCAGTGGGAAGCAAGCTCATTCAAAAATATAAAAATCAATAAGGAAAGGATTATCTTTCCATCATATTCTTCTTGTAAGTGGAAATAATAATTGATTTATTCAATACAGGATATATTTTCTTAAAAGAGTAGGATTCATTTACCTTGTATTGTACTTGATATATTAACTCAAACGTTTCCTTTCACAATTTAATTTGTTAGAAACGTTGCATTTTGGTCAATATGAGCAGAATTTTGTTAACAGCTCATCTAAAAAACAACAAAATAGACGTTGAAGTTTTTAAAATTACGTTTATATCAGACAAATTCATTAATTCTCCTTCATTAAAATTAAAATAAAATCACCTGTTCACTTATACTTTTTCAATGCCAAAACTGGATGCCACCTTTATTTGGTTAATCGCATTTACATTAAAATCTCCAATTAAATCAATAACCTTCATGTGTTTTCAATATTGTCATTGTTGTTTAAGTCTCCAAGGCTGTCTTCACTAGCACTTTCAGCTTCTCTGTATCCATTGCTTGTCCCAGACGGTTCCTGGATACCTTCACAGCTATCTCCAACCTTTGACTCACACTTCTCTTCTTTGCCTTTTGCCTGGGCTCCTTTCCGAGCTGGAATCACGTTAAGAAAAGCCTCCTCCCAAGTCTTCCCATGGCACACACCATGCATTATCTCAAATACTGAAACAACAAGTAATAAAATTTTCTTTTTTAGAGCTCAGGATAAGATGGAAACACAAAGTTGAAATACTTGGAAATATTTCAATTAAATCCTTCATGAAGGAGATTATATTCTGCTGGGTAAATGAAATGAAAGTGCAGAAAAGGTTATTGCAATCCATGCTGTAACATAAAAAGTAATTCATAAAAATTATACAAGAATCTTTCTATTCTTATTCTTAAGAAAAAATAGATTAGGGACACAGTAAAAAAATATACTACCACCATATGTATATTTGTGCTGTACTTTTCTTAATTTTATTCTTATCTATGTATACCTTGAAATAATTTTCATTTCACTGTTTTGATTTGAACTGAATTATGTACATATATAAGTTAATTATATTGTGTATTAAAACGGTTAGGTGGAAGAAGGGCAGGGGTGTAACTATTATGCAGCCAGGCCCGCCACAGTGGGGGGACCTGAAGGGTCTGGGGGCCCCGAAGAATTTGGGAGCCTGCGATGCCGGCCTAAGCATTTTTTGTCATTATTAAAATCCTTATTTTTCCACCCACTGCAAACAAAGCCTATCAGGCTGCTTGCCCTTATAAAGTTAAACATTTTTCCTTGAGATCCATCTGACCCATATGGAAGACGAAAGGAGCTTTTGAACTGTGTTCATTAGACATGATGATAATATAGGGAAGAAGGCTGAGTTCAGCACTGTAGATGTGAATACATGTCTGTTATGAACGTTATTCCGTGAAGCCTACCAGAAAACTTCGATTATTTTTTGGTCTTTGAGGAGAGAGATATTAAAGTAATTTGATAAGTATAAAAATATAATTTAGTTTTTATCTTATTTTATTATAAAGTATTTATGCATGTATATTTTTCTATATTAAATACTGCTAAATATGCATTAAAAAATCACACTCCCCTATTCAAAGCATTCCGACTTTCGTGTTTTCTGTAAGAAATACATACTTAAACATCTGCAAAAGCTAGGTTTTCTCGCAGGTGATTAACAGAAACTTAATGTAAATTCCTTTTACTACATGAGTACACCCTGCCATCCACCAATAAAATGACTTGCAGGGTATCATTTAGGTGTAGATGAACAACAATCATTGCGAACGTCCCTATGAATATCCCTATCTATTGGAAAATCTGTCCCTGTACACATCTGCGTTTTAGAAGAAAATGCTTTAAAAAAAACCGGGAAATCGGGAAATTCATAAGTAAGAAAATATTTAGTTTATTAATTACATATCAAGATACACTGCAATCATATTTATTGTTTTTCCTATTTATTTAGATGGAAAATGATAATTCAAGTACAACTAGCGTAGCTGTGAAAAAGACAAGGAAATAAAATTAGAAGAAGTAAAAATGAGGAACAAGAAAATCACCTCATTGAAAATGCCTAATGACTTGTAAATAAATCTATATAATAAACAGTGCATTTTTCATATATATAAACATTTTCGAAGAGAATGTAGGATGATTTTTGGTATAATTGTTCAAAACTTTCGCGGGGGGGGGCCCAGAATTTGTAGTTATGCCACTGAAGAAGGGGCCATATGGCCTCAACCTCGCCGTATTAAGGAAAATTAAATATTGGCATGTGAACACGATCATTGGTAGTGCTTTTTTCCATCATTTAAGATTGAGGAATACAGTTGGTAATGTATGATATAACAGGACAAGATCCTCATAAGATCAGAAGAAGGATACCTGAATTGATATCTTCAGATAAAGGTAAAAAATCTTAATCAAATTTGAAAACAATGCATTAATTAATTAATTTATTAAGAATTATCCAAAAACAGCCAGGTTTGGCCTTTTACATCGGATATTGTAACAAATTGTTAACAATAACAAACAACAGTAACAACAATGAGAAATGAAATGAAGTATTAGATGAAATGATGATGGAAATGGGCTGAGAAGGACTACTGGTTAATTTCTCGTTATTGCGGAGCTGTATGAGGGAAGTGATGAAAACAGGTTGAGGGAGGGATTGAGTGACGATAGAGAGTTGAAGGATTGAGGGATACGGTAAAACATGGATCTTTGGGATATGGAGAGGCGACATCTGGGTTGATGAAAAAGTCTGAAGTTACGGGTAAGGCTGGGAAATACCCTAAGAGAAAAAAAAGGAGGTGATGTTTGATCTGCAGTGGCCATTCATTACGAGGTAAAGAAATTTCAAATCTGAGGGGGAGAGGGGTTAAACGAAGGATAGAAAAAATTTCGTCTCGCGTTAAGATGCGGAATTTTGGGACACGATATTGAACTATTGCGAGGAAAAAGTTAAGTGGTATCAGCACTGATTAGATAATCCATATTTTTCACTTCTGAATAGTAGCACTCCATTGTTGATGTAATTGTCATATTAACAATTAATATACTCAGTTTTACATAATTATTATATGACTAGTATATTGCCCATCAAAAATGACGGGTTAAAATTAATAAAAAAACGATATTAAAATTTTTAACTATCACCATTTATATTGATTTAATTCCTCATAGCAATCAGTTGCAAAGATAAACAAATTCTGAGGCAGGGGAGGAGAAGACATTTAGCCTTAAGATAACAATCAGAGATCAAGTTTTGACAATTACAGTGGAACCTCGCTTAACGAGAACCTCTCATAACGAGTAATTCGCATAACGAGCAAAATAAATTGTAAAAAAATGATTCGCTGAACGAGGGACGTTTCGCATAACGAGTGACGAGGGGAGGGGAAGTCCCGGATTGTGCGCCTGCAACAGCGAGGGTCGGAAGGCAAGGGGGGTCGGACAGAGCGGTGCGGGGGCTCTATATAGGGCCAGCACCGCAGAGCGCTGCAGTCGCCTGACGTCTCGAAATCAGCCAATCCTAGGAACAGATGCGTTAGCTGCAAGCCTGCTGCTGACAGCGTGCTTGGATTTCCGCTCTGTCCGTCCCCCCTCCCTCTTAGTCAACCGTCCATGCCTGTTATATCAGTCTGTGTTTAGCACTCGTTCCGCTAGGATCTTAGTGTCGCTTGTGATGACACATTTTTCCAAACTTGTGTTCAGACATATTATTTGTGATTTTTTTTGTGAAAAGTTTAATAACCCTTGCAAAAATGTCCCCAAAGAAAAAGCCGCAAGGAGACAGCTATAAGAGAATAAAAATAACAGTAGAAATGAAACGTAAAATCATTGAAAAGCGAGAACGAAGTGTGAGCGTGGCTGATCTAGCACGCACATACAATCGGTCTACATCAACGATTTGCACTATCCTCAAGAACAAGGACAAGATTAAGGAGATAGATGCTTCAAAGGGAGTGACAAGAATATCTACGCAACGGTTACGTATTCTAGATGATGTTGAAAAGTTGCTTCTCATATGGATAAATGAAAAGCAACTGCAAGGCGACACTATTAATGAGAACATCATTTGTGAGAAGGCGAAAGTGATTTTCGCCGACCTCGTTAAGAAGACTCCAGGATCATCAACGGCCGAAGAAGAAGTATTTAAGGGAAGTCGTAGGTGGTTCGAGAAGTTTAAGAGAAGAACCGGCATCCACAGCGTTGTGAGGCACGGTGAAGCAGCAAGCTCCGACGCAAGAACTTCATCGGCGACTTCAAGAAGCTCGTAGATTCTGAGGGTTACCTGCCGCAACAGGTTTTTAATTGTGACAAAACAGGTCTCTTCTGGAAAAAGATGCGGAAGCAAACCTATATAACAGCAGAGGAGAATGCATTACCCGGCCACAAGCCAATGAAAGACCGTCTCACGCTGCTATTTTGTGCCAATGCAAGCGGCGATTTGAAAATTAAACCGCTGCTTATTTACCATTCAGAAACTCCATGAGCCTTCAAGAAGTGTAAAGTCCAGAAGAGCAGGCTAAATGTGATGTGGAGTTCCAACAACAAGGCTTGGGTGACACGTGACCTTTTTACTGATTGGGTCAATGAAGTGTTTGGTCCTTCTGTGAAAAAATATTTGCTTGGGATGAATCTACCACTCCAAATCTTGCTTGTTATGGACAACGCTCCTGACCATCCTCCAGGACTACAAGATGACCTCCTTGAAGAATTTAAATTCATCAAGATCCAGTTTCTGCCTCCCAACACCACTCCGTTACTCCAGCCTATGGACCAGCAGGTTATTTCTAACTTTAAGAAGCTCTACACTAAAGCGCTCTTTGAGCGTTGTTTTGAGGTGACTGAAGGGACCAATCTCACTCTCAGAGAGTTTTGGAAATATCACTTCCACATCGTTGCCTGCCTCAAGATGATCGAAAAGGCGTGGGAAGGGGTTAACAAGAGAACCCTCACTTCTGCTTGGAAGAAGCTTTGGCCGGAGAGCGTTGTCGAATGTGACTTTGAGGGGTTTGAGACAGTACCTGTGGAGCCTGTAGTCAACAAGATTGTGTCTTTGGCCAAGATCATGGGACTGGAGGTGGATAACAAAGATATCGATGAGCTTGTGGAAGAGCACAGCCAAGAGCTGACCACCGAAGAGCTTATGGAGTTACATTGTGTTTCACAGCAAGAAGTTGTGGAGGAGAGTTTGTCCGAGGAGGAGGAGGTAACAGCAAACCAACAATCTTCTGGCGCAATAAGAGAAATGCTGAAAGCATGGGAAACTGTTGCATCGTACATTGAGAAGCATCACCCTAATAAGGCAGTGGCTATGCGCACTACTAATTTATTTAATGATAATGCTGTGTCACATTTCCACCAAATTCTGAAGCATCGGCAAAAACAAATGTCTCTAGACAGCTTTCTAGTAAAAAAGAATTAGGTATGTATCATAAATAGTAAATTAATTATTTCGATTTTTTTTTGTTTTCTACAAATCGAATTCTCATTCCAGGTTTGTTCATTCTGCGATAGAAGAAAAGAGGAAGATGAATCACGCTCCTTAACAATGTATATATAATTTTCTTTGAATAAACGTTATACATAAAATATTTTGAGTATTTTTTCGGCATGGAACGCATTATCGAATTTTACATTAATTTGTATGGGAAAAACTGTTTCGCTTAACGAGTGTTTCGCGTTACGAGTAAGATTCTGGAACGAATTATGCTCGTTAAGTGAGGTTCCACTGTACTGTCATCAAAGCAGTTGTTGCTAAAATGGAAATACTACTCCAAAATGTGATTTAAACATTTAATATGAGCAATTTCAAGCTGTAGGCAGAAAATGATGAATAGAATACGGAACTTTATTAATTGTTCTTTAAAATAGTTCATATCGGATGATCATAGTGTTGTTTTTTCTAGTTTTAACCTCCAAAAGAATAAAAGCCTGCACGTCCAAAAGTCTATTTTTACATGTTACATTATGAGAAACAGAAATAACCCCCTGGAATCAATTTCTTTGTCTCCATCTATCCTTCTTTGTCTTTTTCTTACAATTGATCAACCTGCCAATTTACAGCATGGCATCATACTCAATGCATTGTCTTTTTCTCAGTTTGACCTGCCACCTTACAACAGGATATTGAACTCATAGTCGACAGCATTACAGGATTTCGAAGTAACAAAGGATATTATGATATATGATTATCAATGTATTGTTCTTAATAGTCAATAGAATATTCATATTATAATATCTATTATAGTTTCAGTGTTTCCATGTTGGTCAATCTTTTGTAAAAACAATGCTGTGCTTGTATTGTGAAGAAAAGTATATGGATTCTGATCAACTGATTAAAAAATACTTCAAAATAAAAAAATGGTAGCATGGAAATAGCTAGAAGTTTTTTTGCTAAAATCAAATGATTCTAGCAGCTTCTGCACAATATTTTTCTACTAAAAATATATGAAAAAATCAAATAAATGAAAAAGTTGCTAAGTTTATTTTTTAATATTTAAACGTATGAAGTTTGGCTATTCAGTGATGTTCTCCACAGCCAGATTTGAATCCACTGATTATATCTTATGGGGGTTTCTTAAGGACAATGTGCACAAGAATAACCCACATACGGTTGAATAATTGAAGGCAGAAATCACAGTGGCTGTGGAGATCATCACTGAAGAAACATAGGCTACAGTTATGGAAAATTCAGGCATAAGAGCAGTAAACTGTGTTTAATCATTTATTTAATACTTATATTGGCTTTAATAGCTCTAAAGTCATCGCAGATATGTACCTCTTTGTGTTCCCAAATTTCATAATTTAGTGTTATAAAATTTTACAAATACATCCAAGCCGAGTATTAAATTGATCATGCATATTTGTGCAGCAAAAATAACACATGTATGTATCAGAATATATCGAATCTGAGTCCAACAACAGTTGTTGCTATGGCAACACTCTCATAATGAGAGATAAAAACTGCAAAATTGCCAGTATTAACGTAAAATTCTAAGAAATACAATCAATAAGCAAAATTCTACGATAAAAATTAGAATCTTCATTCCTTTCCTCAGAGAATAGTACAAAGCTCGCTCTGATATTACAATTCTAATATATTTTAATGTGCAAGAGAAAATTACCCTGCATGATGGATTTCAGATTTCCCATGTAAATCAAATGGGAAGGATAGTTCCTGAAATCGAACCCGGGACTTCAATCTTCACAACAAAAACTATCCTCAGGAGCTCGGCCCATGTAGCAAGAGATTTACACCAAGTTTCATGAAAATCGGTGTATTGGTTCAAAAGTTAATAGGGGGAGACGGACAGACAGATGGACAGACAGAACGACAAAACTATAAGCCTATATCCATTCTGGTAAGTAGGTTAAAAAAGAGACGTATATTAAAGGATTGAAAAAAGAGACTAAAATAGAGATTGAAAGAGACTTGACAAAATGTATTACTAATTATACTATTTAAAGATACACTAGCGGAATTACCCGTTGCACATCAACGGTACTTTGTAGTGTGATTAAAATATAACTTCTGAGGTGTGTGTGTGTGTAAAAACTTTTATATATATATATATATATATATATAATATTATATATAACTCTCTCCATCGCTGATGAAGGGCATATGCCCGAAAAGTTTACGTGTTTTTGTGTGCCTGTTTCTATGTGTCTCTTGCCAACTTGGTAAGTGTCCGCTGGGCTTTCTTCAACACCTTGTTGCCACCCTCATCACTACCTTTCCTTTTCCCTAAGTTAATAAATATATATATATATATATATATATATATATATATATATATATATATATATATATATATAGTAAATGTAATTGTTTGATTAATTAATAAATTCCTGACAATCAATTGAATTCTCCCAGAAAATGAAGCGCTTGAAATTTATTACATTCTGGCATCAATATACGACTTGATTTGCCACTCTTTGGCTCTGTTATTCTTCCTCTTCGTATGTTTACTGAATAATAATATTCTTCAATTATTAACGTTGCAATCTTTTAAGTTTGACATTGCACGAAGCGAATAACACAATTCCTTCGTATATTTGAAGGCTTAATAGACTCTAATTTATCGGAGGCAACAATGAGGTTCGCCTTTTCTAGAATCAATTAATTTCATAAGCCAAAAATGAACGGAATATTTTATAGTGATTTTTATAATAGTTGAAGCCAGTGAGGGAGGGGGAGGATGGGCGCGCCGCATCTGCTGGGAGTCTATCAACTTTTGGCGCCGATAGTAGGCTGACAAAGACTTTTTTGATAAATTGGGAAACATATTGCCCCTTTTTTCTTTTAATGTTTTTAAGCGTTTTTTTTAAATATATGTTTAATTATATGGCTTGTTCGCCCATCCTTCTGTCCAACCAATGTTTCTGAGATCAGATAAAATAGAGACACGAAATTTTCGGAATAGTTTTGTACACGACAGCTAAATAATATTTCACTCCAATTTAAAATAAAACTAGATTAATAATATATAATTTTAAGCGCTTATGTATTCCGTTGTCTGCCCGATGATTCGGACAATAGCCATAGAATCCTGCAAATTTTCAGAGTAGATCAACCTATATGAGGGTTACACGTGGAATAAATTTCGTAGGTCTATGATCATCTGCTGGGAAGTAATCAAAGTCTTTTTCCAACCCCTTTGTTTCAGTTCTACCATCATAATAAAAGTATGAAATGGGCGCTGGCCATTATAAATTAGCATTTTTAGCCTACTTTTAAAAAAATGGACTGTAGTCTTATGAGATCGCCTCGCTGTCCGTGTGTCCCCCTTTAGCAATTTGAAAACCGATGGCCCAATTTCAAAGAAATTTGGTGTGAGGTTACTCCTATCCGGATCCACCTCAGAGAGTTTTTATGACGAAAATCGCAGTCCTGAGTTCTATTCCAGGCACATTATCTCCCCATTTGATTTACAATGAAATTTGCAAATTCATCGTGCAGAGATTTTTTTTTTAAACAGTAAAATATCTTCGAATGATGATATTGGCTTGAAATGTATACTTAAATACGGAGAAAAAATGAAGATTCTTACACTTTTCATCAAATTTCAATGAAATGTCGCTTTTCGCGGAATTTCTCGTAAAATTGGGCGTTTCGGACTTTAAATCGCATTTTATCCGATTGCTGCCATGGAAACGATTATTCCTGTACGCGGGATGAGCATATAGCCCGAGTGCAAATGGGGTATTTTAATTTCTAAATAAAATAACTTCCAATGTTTTAGCACGTACTTTTTCTCCTTGGAGAAAGTGTTGTTTTCATAATTGATTTTCTGTCCGTCCGTTGCATCTAGTTAACTGTATATTGTACAGACCTGCAAATATCGCCATTCTGTTTCCATAAAGTATTATCAACGGTGAGAAATGACCTTAGCCGTCAATGCACCTAAATCAAAATTACTACTACGAAAAGTTGTCGAATTTTAAGGTGGTATTATATATTAAAATTATATTACAGAGAAAGTAGGCGGATTCTTTAAGAGTTAGTAAAATTGCTCAATTTTTAAGTTAAATTCAATAAGTTTTAAATAGGTAACAGATAATGTTCTCAAATATTTCAAGTAAATTTCTGCTGATTCTTCATACGTTATATCTCTTTATTTCGATTTCTATTTTCTTTTCAGCAAATATTTGGATAATAATAGTTATTTAGACAATAACAATATAATTAAAATAAGGATAACTTTCTAAAACACTAACAAAAGTGGAATACTCCTTTAGCCAAAACAACTAGAGGGCTGCAAAACCCAATGCATTTCGCCCACAAGGTGGGCATCGTCAGGGGTAGAACCTGTTTCACCAGTGACTGGAAGCCAACTGATTTGATTGCGTATGAAAGCCAAACCAGATCATAGCAAATTTCACTGATTTTTCATATCGAAATATATCTATGGAATAATTTTATGAAGATCCCGTCATTTTTGACGGGCAATTTGCTAGTATATGGATAATATTTTATTTACCCAGCATACCTCGATATTATTACAAAAAATCAAGTCGTCCTCGTAAGACCGTAACCACTTCGGGTGCAGACTTGCGGGGCGTGGACAAAAATTGCGACTCGCTACAATATTGCACTCACAACTCTAAACTGAATACATATATGGCTACTGAGTCGCTCATCAGTCAAGGAGAATCATGCGGATATTTCCCTTACATCCCAAATCGTAAGGATGGCCAACGTGCAGCTTTTGTAGTCCTATTACAGTTGATTTGAAGCCTAATGCAGAAAGGTTAGCTACCCCTGTCATAAAGCGGTTTCCCCAGCTTCAAATATTCCACGTGTCTGAAATTTCCCGGAAAATTTAGCTGAGAATTCTCAGACCAGAATCACTACTCACGATGCACTCAGCCGGCGACGCCGAACGAGAGCTAATAGAACCGAACCTCTCTCTTCAATATTAGCTTTTTCATTCTTTCTCTTTCTAGCTCATATGTTTCAAAACATGATGCGGCAGGCGTAAACAGAGCACTATTGACTACAATGTAGAAGAATTTGTCGTAAATTAAGAAAATCACATGCAGTGCTAATAAATTCTCAGAAATGCAAAGAAATGAATTATAATTCATACTCCCTCCGTACGCGCACAGGAATTGATATAATGACATCTTCGTTATTTCATTTTAATTTTTTTCGTTTTTTTAATTCGATTTTTTCCCTCGAATTTGGCGCCCCGTGTAACTTGGCGCCCTAGGCGACCGCCTAGTTCGCCTTTATGAACGTAACCCATGCTTCCAACAATGCTGGCCATCTATGCATGTTTATCCATTGAAATGCCATTTAATATTATAAAAATTCTCATCGTTATAGATAGATTTTAAGGCGTTCTTTACAAAGGGTAAAAACGAACATCTTATGGTTAGGCCATGTCCGTCAGTCCGTATGTTTCATCTGTGAAACTACTGGGTGGATGTTGATGAAATTTGGTATTTAGGACATTAGGGCTAAGAAAATGATATAAATGGTTTGCGTAGCCTAATCGGGAGTGCCACTTTACTAGTAAAAGAAATGAACTTTTCTTTATATATCTTAGAAAACAAAAGAGTTTTCAAACAAAATTGTAGAACTAGTGAAATCCTCATATATACTAGTACAGAGACCGCAGTTCTACTGCGGGAAATTTTGAAAAACCCCAAAAAGTATTATATTAAACGAAGAACGAACAGAAAAGAAGAATCAAACACTGGGAGAGAGTGGCAAAATGAGGAAGAAACAAATAAGAACAAAGAAAAGAAAAGAAAAGTCAAACATCGATAGTGTGTGACAAACAATTTAGTTACAATGCCTTACAACAAATAAATACATTTTCCACCTCTCCTTGTTTCCTTCCACTCTCTTCCTTCCATTCTTTCTCCCTTCCTTCCTTCCATTCTCTCTCCCTCTTCCTTCCTCCCATTCTCCATCCCTCTCTCTCTCTCATCCTTCCCCTTGTTAAGCTTTTAATATTTGAAACTGAAGAAATAGCTTGTTATGCCACCTCTTATTTACATGGATAATTAATTGACCTTGAATTCATTTCAATGTCTTAGGCTTACCATATTGGGTTTGACAACAATATCGGTCGCCATGCAAAATAAAATGTTTTCATTTAAAAAAACTCAAGATTTTGTAGTTTAAAGCTCAATTTTGGAAAAATTCGATCCACCGCAGGAAAATGAAACTTCATTATTTTCTTCATCCTCGAGTTCAAATCTTGACTTTGTACGATGATTTTTAGTAATTTTAATTTGCAAATTAACAAGTGAAGATATAAAAATGAATTTTTATAACCAACTTTTATATAGTTAATACTTCAATATGAATCAACTCTATAATATAATTATGATGCATGCATGGGCATAAAAAGTTGTAAAAGTGTCTACCAACTGTTGAGTCTCTATATTTAACCTTTAATCTTTTTACAGTTGAGAGAATGGCAGATAGAAGTAGAGAACTCAGTGGCAAATGTAAGAATGTTTGGTATATAAGTAGTAAGAAGTTTGATAGTATCTTTTGTTTCATTAATGAAAATACTGACATCCATTCATATTGCTTAAAATCAACGAAAATATACTGCTAGTTCAGAGTAATTCAGCTTTACATACTAGTAGGAGTGAAACTGTTGATCACCAATGAGGTTTTCAATGGCCTTTTCATAGGGAAAACAGTATTCAGAATAATCTTAAATGAATAAAGATAAAAAGTTTATAAGATAAATGAAAACTTACAATTATTAGCAGAAATATCCCTTCCAGAAACGTAGCAATGCTTGTATCAATACAAATCCACGTTAAAATAAAGAGACTTCTATTACATCACAAACAATGACAATAGTTTGTTTAATCTCGTTGCTATGACAGACGCTTATAATTTGTTCAAATTTGCTTCCACAATATAAATACAGAAAAGGAAAGTTAAGGTTATATAGTACAAATAATGTGACAACTGTCAAAATAATGAAATTATAAAAATAAACAACTGAAAAGAAAACAATTTAAAAAAATAAATAAATAAAGTAAAATTTTTACCGTTATTCTAATGGAGACTGTTCATTCGTGATTTTGATATCATAGATTATCTTTCTGGCGATCATATAAATTGTTTTAATGAGATACTGTCTAATGCTACAAATTGCAGGCCGAAAAATCCTTTTTTCATTGGAGCATTATTATTAAATAAGGATGGAAAGGAAACAAAAAGAATACATTGTCTTTCAATATACAGTTATGATTGTGATGTTCCTGTGCATATACAAGTAGTGCTCAGTAGTTCAGAATGATGAGCTGTTTGGCAAAGATTTCTAACAGGCTACTAATACTGTACAGGACATTGACAACCTGAGGTCAAGGCTGGTCCTAGGCATGTGCGATGTGTGCTACCACACACGGGTGGAGGCTTCTGAGGGGTGGCCTTTGGGTCGCTACAAACTGTATTCCACTTATAAATGTCCTTAAATTTTTGCTTTAATGCTAAATAATAGTCCTAAGAATGAAGATGTTGTATATGGGATAATGCATAAACTGAATATGCATAAATCGAGAAATATCTGCATTTGGTTAAGCTAGAAGAAGGGGTGGCCAAATTTTCTTTCACATACCCCTGTAAAAGCCTTATGACTGACACTGCATGAGGTGGCTGGTAAACTAAAAAGAAGCTAGATCAGACAAAATAGTGACATTCAGGGAGAAAGAATAAGAATGTGAATGAAGTATAGGAAAGAAGAATTGATTAGGATTTTGATGCCAGGTCATATCATAATCAGACAAAATATGTTCTATTTAAGGGAACTGTACTTAAGATAGATATTCCCGACTTTTATATAAAATTGAAAACTAGAAATAACTAACAAGGGGAGACTACATACCTTGGGTCGTCGATTTTGATGCAACTTTTTGGGTGGTAGAATACTTAAAATAAGAAGACCCGTGTATCAGCTTTTGATTGAATGGGCCTTAGTTTCGGTGGAATCCTTTTTTTATTTTCTCAGGATTAACTGTGGCTAGATAAAATGCAATAATATGCCAACAATGTCGAGCTGGTGGGTGTCCTGGGGGGTTACCGTAGTAGTTTCTGAATATTTTATCCCGGGTTCAAATTCCACGTCATACCAAGTTTTTTTTTGTTTTAATCCACTTTATTATTTTTAATTTTTTGTATTGTTATTTATTCATTAACTTTATATTATTATTTATTTATTTATTATATTATTATTCATTTACATCATTAAAATCGATGCACAAGATTGTATTGCTATTTCGATGTGAGTTAAAGTCCGAAAGAACATAACTGTTAGATTCGTGCTATTCGCCACTTGAATGGGAAGTGTGTGCACATGTTTTTGGAAGATAACGGTCGTAAAAACAAGAAAAGCATTCATAAGGCTTCACAGCTGCTTTAAAAAAAATGAATCAATTCTGTCGTCATTTTACCAGATTATGAGCACGTAACTACAACTTTTAGGAACTTCTCCTCCAACTGCCTCACGGTTCTGCTCACTCAAAGCCCAAACGTACCTCCAGGTTCTTGCATACAAAGAAACACTTTGGGTAGCAAATTTCCTGAGACGGTGATTGCATACTGTGATGTGTATGAATGTGTGATTTAATGCTTGTCTCTGATATATCTCTGGACAGCCTTTTCGCCTTGATGAGCCAAGGTTCACTTCACGTCAATTCTGTACTCACATCCAGTTTGGTCGCTATTAAAGTTTAAAGTTTTAAAGTTTCTTCCAAAGACGTTTCATCTTTTTGAAAAACGTAGTTTGTAACTTTTCGCTGTCGGAATTCTTTCTTGAATTTTATTAGCCACGCTTGAGATGCAGTGAAGGTGAACCCCAGTGTTGATAGGCTACAGCTAACACCCACTGGATGGAACTTGATCCTTCCTTTTCCTTGCTTTGCAAAATCTGTCGTATGTACAGTTTTTAGTCATGTTATGATTGTCCAAGCATGTTCCTCCTTTCGCATTATCTTTACTCCACTGTGATACTTGTTCTTTGCATTTCAACAGCTGCAATTCTCGTTCCTGTAGTGTTATTTACAATTCACAATGAAATATCTACCAATACGCTCTTGTGCATCAATTTTAATGAAGTAAATAAATAATAATATAATAAAGTTAATAAATAAATAACAATACAAAAAATAAAAAATAATAAAATGAATTTTAAAAAAATTGGTATGACCTGCGATTTGAACCTGGGACAAAATATTCAGAAGCCAGTAACCACCCAGCCAACCGACCTGCTCAACATTGTTGGCCTATTATTGCAATTTACCTAGCCACAGTTATCCTGCAAAAAGAAAAAAAAAACGATTCTGCCAAAACTAAGGCCCATTCAATCAAAAGCAAATACACGGATCTTCTTATTTTAAGTATTCTACCACCCAAAAAACTTTCATCGAAATCGATGACCCAAGGTACGTAACCTCCCCTTGTAAGTAATATTGCAAGAAAAACTAAAATTCAATATGCATGAAAATTGGGAATAAATAATACAAAATTTAAGTTTTGCTATGATGATTTGGCATTGTTACAGAGAAGGGATGTAAAAACACTGGCATGCAGACTATGTACACTGTTCCCTTGCAGGGATTTAATCCAGGCCTCTTTATACTACATTCATTGTTAGCACAAAACATGCTTATTTAAGTTTAATTAACACGATTTTTAGAACCTGAATCTCTTACAATTTTTTTACATTTGCCAATCAAATTTTTCTTAAGTTAACTAAAAGTGTTAATAGTTGCAAGAAAGCAACAAGAGAGGAAAGATGCATACATCGTGCACGTATAATGCAAGGCAGAGGTGTTCTTTATGATTTATGTATTGACAATGGCTACTCCTCTGACAAAGGGCAAGGAATATTTTACCTAACTAGTATTATAAATTTTTCTTGATGGAAAGTTCATTTTTTAGCCTACTTTCCAAAAAATGGAAAGTAGTCTTATGAGATCGCCTTGGTTACGTGTGTGTCCCCCATAACATCTTCTTCATGAATGAACCGATTTCAACTAAATTTGGTACATATAATCTACACATAAATTAATGACCAAAATGACATATTTGGACCAGATCGACTGTGCAGGGGAGCCACAATTGCAAAGTTAAACTTTTCGGTAATTATGACTTTGGAAGGAATTGGCTCAACCGATTGCAACGAAATTTTGTATGAAGTAGGCATACTACATAAAATAACAAAATCAAGATGTTTAATATAGATATAGAAAGCTGGGCTGCCACAATACAAGGAATAAAAAAAAATTCTTTTTACATGTGTTAAAATGACCTCATCAATTTTAACCAAATTTAATATTTATAATATACACTTATATGCAAAACCATATTAGCATATTTTAACCGAATCAGCCATACAGGGGTGCCACAACTACAAATGAAACTCTTTCGGTAATTAAGGATTTGGAAGGAATTGGCTTAACGGATTTCAATTAAAACCTGTATGTAAGATTTGTACAACATACCATAATTAAATCAAGATGCTGAAAGTGGAGCTAAAGAGCAGGGCTACCACGATAAAAAGTTAAATAATATTTTTACATGCATTTCTAGAGAACTGTCCACATGGATATTAACCAAATATAGCATATTTAATCCTCATATAAATAACCAAAATATCATATTTCAACCATGTCGACTAAACATGGCTACCACAATATCAAGGTTAGAATTTTTTTGTAACTATGAATTTCGAAGGTATTGGCTGAACGGATTTCAAAGAAATTTCATTTGTAGGGCAAGTATAGAATGGCAAAATGAGATTAACATGTTACCATGGGAAACCTGTGTACACCCCTACTTGGGATATATTAAAATTGTGTTGAAAGGAAAGCAGGCAGATTAGTTCTTTCCAGAACTACTTGTTTGTTTATAGTAAAGTGGCATCCCTGATTGGGTTTTGTCAACAATTGATATCATTTTATTTGCCATTAAGTTCTAAATACCAAATTTCATGAAAATTCACCCAGTGGTTCCAAAGATGAAACATGTGGATGGAGGGACAGATTGATGAACATAACCTGACCATAAGGCATTAATTTTTTACTTCTTGTAAAGAACACCTAAAAATTAGTATTTTGACTTGTGTACTTTATGCGGGTACATTATTTCTACCAAAGTCACCTCACATTTACAGTATAACCTCATTAGTACAAACTTCAGAGGACTTAAATTTTCATGATTTGCAATATAGAGGTTTGTAATAATGAGTTTATTATAATAAGCAATATATACCTTTATTTTCTCAGTAGACGGAAGTGCACTTTATACAAAAATCATTATCTTAAGCGAATTTGTATTAGTAAAGATTTACTGTATACCTTGCCAGAAATTGATGGAATAATAGAAACTATGCAGAAAGGCATAAGCTGTAATTTTGGGAATTACTTTGAAACAGAAAAAATTCTGCTATGACCGGGAATCGAACCCGGGTCTTCCACTTGCCGGGCGGATATTCTACCACTGAACTACGTCCGTTGGGGCTGGTTGATACTAGCTTGGCTAGCCCGGACCCAACTAAGGAAAAACACCCGCGTTCAGAAACAGGAAAGATTATCTGCTAAGGTAGTTCAGTGGTAGAATATCCGCCCGGCAAGTGGAAGACCCGGGTTCGATTCCCGGTCATAGCAGAATTTTTTCTGTTCCAAAGTAATTCCCAAAATGTATACCTTGCAACAAATAACTATTTTTTAAAAGTAGTATGGTCGATCAGTATATTATAAAAACTTTCTTATGCAGACATGAATTAATATTGTACTTTAATGAGATATAAATTGCTCTGATTCATGCTATTCACAATGTGATCATCATGGATTGGATCATCTCTGTCATGTTGAAACCTTCTCTGATGTATTCTTATTGTTATTTTCATACTATCAATCATAGAAGGGCATTGTTGACAAGAAAGTTTGGTGTGATGACATTGGTCTGTGACGTTGATGTTACATAAGTTGTGAATCAGGTGTAAATAGGAATAAAGAAAAATTGGCCAGAGGAACTTAAGGACAATTTTAGACTTTTATCATTTGGTATATGCAACATTCACGTCTTAAAAATCAACTTGAGTAAACAAATAGTTATTCTCGATCCTTATTTATTACTATATGTTTAACAAAATTTGAAGCTTACCAAAATAATGAGCAACAATTAAATAGGAAAAAATTCTGCTATGAGTGGGAATTGAACCAGGGTCTTTCACTGGCCGGGTGGATATTCTACCACTGAACTACTGTAACAGATTATTATTCCTGTTTCTGAACACATGTATTTTTCTTATTTGGGACTGGGCTAGCCATGTTAGTATCAACCAGCCTCAACGTACGTCCTCCAAGAGATACGTCGAAGAGAACACCTCCCTCTCAAATGGTGAGATTGATACTAGCATGGCTAGCCCAGACCCAACTACGAAAAACACTCGCATTTAGAAACGGGAAAAATAATCTGCTACGATAGTTCAGTAATATCCGCCCGGCAAGTGGAAGACCTGGGTTTGATTCTCGGTCATAACAGAATTTTTTTGTTTCAAAATTATTCCCAAAATTACAGCTTATGGCTATCTGCATAGGATATTTAGATCAAATTATTTCATCAACAATAGTTCAAAAAGAGGGCCTGAAAATTTTTTCACAATAATTTGTTTCGTTAAACATATGCATGGCAATTATTATGCATTCCGAGTGAATCTAAAACTGCCCAAAGTAATTATGTCCAGTAATTTCTTGTAGTTGGTGGAATTTTGACTGTATTATCAATTTCACTGCTTAAGAAATTGCCTTGAATTTTATTCTAAATATTTCCGACACTTTCCTGGGCTTGTAACCATTTTAGTGAAAACTTAATATATACAACTACTAAATATTTTAAGACTTCTATCACACAAACTAATATTTTTTGTTACTTTTTGAAATTTTTTAGAATGTTTTGGATATAAAAGGAAAGAAAAATTCACATTTACAGATAATTAAAACTGAAAACTGACATTCTGTAGGCATATTTACCATAATAGTTCACTACATTTACCGCTATTTAGAACATTCAAAAATTCAATAACTTTTGATTTCATAATCCTATTATAAATTCTTGCTGCATCAGAATAATTTTGGCTGAAGCATCTGAACAATTTATCACAGTATTTTCTCTTTATTCTTGGTTTTAATTTCCTTGTGCCTCCTAATCTAATTCCAAAATATATTCTATCACAGAAAATGTGACTCATTTATGACATACAATAGTCAAATAAAGTAGAAATTCAATTTAAAATAATTATTTCATATAAGGAAGATATACCACATTAAATCCATACTCAATAATGAGTTCACATATTCGCTAACAAGTTAGAGGGTCAACTTGCATAAATTTTTAAGCCTATAGAATTTCATTTCTTATTTATAATGTACCATTGTAAAGGAATTAAGTGATATTGATAGTTATTATCTTGAAGGAACAAAATTAATGACTAGAATGATAGCAATAAAATTTTAATTTAATAATATGAAGAGATAATATACAAAATTCAAGCTGTAAATGATATTATGCAGCCAACCAATTAAAGTAATCCTTGGATTAGTCATCTAATAAGAGAGTAATTTTGAAATTGATTCCCAAGAATAATTTTCCTCACATAAAATGACTGCATTATTGTCAAATATGACAGTTATTTTCAAATTATTTCCATCAAAATTAATGGAGTTCTTTAACTAGAGTAAAACCTTACTATTTCGAAGTTCAAGGGACCAAAAAAATACAACTTAGAAGTATTCAGGTTTGAAATATATGAACTAACATAAAAATCAAACTTTCATACAATCTGCTACTTGGACAGCAAAATCTGAATATAGAATCATATCTATCCATTCTGCTACATATGAATTGGCCTTACAAGTTAGTACTCATGGGGAATTCAAACAGAGCTGAAGTGAACACTTAGTTCACAACTCACGAACACCACTGCATGTGAAAAATAGGTTTGAGGGAACATCCTAAATTTTCCAGTGCATATTTGAAGTTTATGCTGCATTTTGGAAGAAAAGACGTTCAACTGTGCATACTCAGCTGAAAGATTTTGAAAATGCACACTAAAAACACTGGAAAACACTTGTATGAAATATTGTATAGATAATAGATAATAAACTTCACGAAGTAATTCTCTCCAATTTCGTTAAAACTTTCAATGCCATCAGTATGGTCAAAAATTATCTTTTATGGAATTTTATGGTGCCATTGAGCTATTTGTATTTCAGTTTCAGGGTTTCCACCATTGTTACATTGCTGTAATAAAATATACGTTCTCTCAAAATAACTAAGTCATATTTTTTATGACAGCTGATGATTTTACAATTACTTACAAATTCTCATGTGGGTGTTTAGAGAGTTTCTCGCTTTTCCCCCTTGTTTCATCCACAGCTCCCACCTCACTATGGATGTCTATGCTTGTTGCAGCAGCACATTCTTCTGCGATGGTGATCACATTGTTGGCAAATTGTATATATTATGTAAAAGTTGTTAGATGCACTATTTCACCTTGCAGCTCAGGCCAAGCAATGCCATTTTGCAAGTGAACTTCATTGGATGTTGAATTTGGTGTTCCAAAACAAGCAACAGTTCACAATCACTGCAGAAGGAGTTTCCTCTCAGGAAACTTATGTTCATCATTGCACCCAGTTCGTTCCACTTCCTAATTTGGGTTCAGGAATATTTCTTGAAGTTTTCCTAATAATATAATGAACCAACCTCTTCTGGTATAACCCTTTCCACTGGTAAATTATTCCCTGGTCTAAGGGCTGGTTATGTTGGCAGGTAGATGAAGAGCTCATATATTTTTCAAATTGAGTCCCTTGTAATTGTGTGCTGCACATTGATCCACCAAGAGGAGATTATTGCGATTCTGGCCAGCCATCTTTCTATCAAGACATTGCATTCACCCGCAGAATAGTTTAGCCATCATCTGCAATTTTTTGTTTGCCTTGTTATTTAAGTATCGAGGTCTTTCTTATTTTCCAATTATCAAATATTGCAACTTTTTGCTGCCATCTGCACTGCAACAAAGCAGTATGGTTAGCCTTTCCTTGCTCTTCTTCTCCCCTCGGAATATTTCTCCTTACAGTGCCAGTGGCTTATCTGGCAAGAGGTTGTAGAACAATCCACTTTGATCCATATTGAAAATGTTCTTCTGTGCATAATCCTGCAAAACGGACTTCACACTTTCTCGCCATCTTTTTGCAGCCTCTGTCAACTGAACATGTAGTGCTATGATATTATGTTGCTTCTGAAATCTGTGCAACCACCCATTGGAACATTTGAAATCTTTGCCTAACTTTAGAGCAATATTTTTGGCTTTTTCTTTCACCATAGGTCCAGATAATGGGACATTGTTTACCCTACATTGAAAAAACCACTCCAACACTTCGCTCACTACATCAGCATGTTTTGCATTCTGTCCTTCCAACATCGTTTCCACTCGCCGCTTGTTTTTCAATCGCATCACAATTTTTCAGAAACGTTGAAAAAGTTGAAAGTGGAATATTGTATTGTTTAGCAATTTCTGTTTTGGATTTCACATCTTTATCAACCTCATAAATCGCTTCTAACTTTTCCAAAATATGTATTTCCTTTTTGTAGATTCGATGCTTAATGAAGGATTTAGTGCATTTAATTTAAAATGCAATAATAACACTGAACATGCATTAACTAATAAAAAGTTGCAAATAACAAAAATTTCATAAATTAAATTGAGATTTAAATACCTTCATAATTCTTAGGTTCTCAAAAGGCCAATCTTTAAGCTTTGCTAAGCTTCCTTTTTATTTGATGCCTCGAAATCTCACTCAAAATGATCACAATGACACTATTCTGTGGGACAGACTTGCGATTTCAAAGTAATCACAAATGTTACAAAAGCGTTCAAGTCATGTAACAACTAGCAGTAGAAATATTACATTGTGTTCTTTTTTGTGGGAAAATCACTAGGTTTTTATTTTTGCCTCATCACTTTTTATTGGGAAAAACAAAGGTATGGTCTTTTTAGAGATGACATTTGATATAACTTCATACGATGTTATTTAAAGAAAATGAAAAATATAAAATTTTGACGACCTGATTTTAGTGCTAAAGGCAATGACTGGTACTATGAAGTTGTGCTTCCGGTTCCTCTTCATGCCTCAAAACTAAAAAATTGCAAATTATTTTTATTCGTGAAAATGGCATTGAACAGTAATAAGTAAGCGTATGTGACAGGAATAAATTCTCGAGGTAATAACAGAATCTACAGAGAGCAAAGACTATGATACTAGTGAGAATGAAGAAGATTCAGATTGAGCCAAGTGGTGGTAGTGATGTGAACAATGACGATAATGATAAAAGTTCAAAGGTCATAAATTGCATGAAAAAACCTGAGCTGGCTGGGAACCACTATAGTATAAAATATGAGTGCAAATGGTTAAGGAACTGAGATGTATTTAAACAACTTTTTAAAAGCATAAAAAACCGTTGCACGAAAGTGCACTCTTTTGAGCTCCATGGCAACTGAAGGGTTCCAACCCAGTGTGACAGATTTACACTTGCATTGCCTATGTCAAAAGGATTGGTGACCTGTTTTTAGTGCTTTAAAGGCAATGATTGGTACTATGAAGTTGTGCTTCTGGTTCCACTCCATGCCTCAAAACTTTTTAAGTTAACTATGCATAAAATGTTTTCTCATCAACTACAAGCAGTGCTCAAATCTGACTGGAATGCACCGGAACGCCATTCTGGTTGTTAAAAAATTAAGCCAGAAGTGTTCCAGTTGTTAAAATATAATTTAAAAAAATAAAAAATAAATCAAAAAGAACATTTCTGAACAAGATCAAATTCACTAATTAAAATCATTGTCATTTTACTAAATAATATTCGTTGGTACTAGAGTTAATGTGGATGTTACAGCAATCCGTTCTCTCTCACTCGTATGCCTTGCATATGAGCGACTATATTCGTGATGACTCGTATATATTTGCCGACTAAGTGAACAGGTCAAAACTTGTAATATGTAGTGCTAAACAGTGCTCAAAATTGGTGAGAATGCATGGGAACACCATTCCCCTTGAAACAAAACGAAGCCCATAGTGTTCCCACTGTTAAAAATCAGATCATAATGTTCCAATTACTAGTGTTCTGGTTGTTAAAATTTTCCAATTCGAGCAATGATTACATAAATACTTTTTTGTCTACCAATATGAATGCCTTCAACCACACTAACCATTGTATTTCTCTAAATATGATAATATAATACAAACAAAAATAAATGCTTAATTGCATTGTACATATATAACATTTCTCATATTAGAACCTATTAAAACTTGTCACTCCAGATTATTTGGATTTTGGTTCATCCAGATAGTGCTCAGTTCTCATTAATCCGGAAACCTAAGCTGTATTATTATTAATTTTTCAAACTTACTTCAGTACCATTGTAGGACATTTATAAAAACATATTTATATTTTTGGAAATAGAAGTTCAGGAATAATATGTTAATTTCATCTTTTATTGTAACAGTGTGCTGTTTATAAGTCACCAATGTCAGAGCCATTAGGTATAAAATGTTTTCAGTGTTATGTTTTTTGTCAACATCATTTATCTTGCTATGAGTGTACATCTCAAAAAACATGAAAAACTTTCATAATGTGAAACCTGCAACAATCAATCATGCAAGATGATCCGTAAGTTCAATCTCAGCATCAGTCACTTATAGAATGGGTAGTAGGAATGATAAATTCAAGTAACATACTGTACATGGATTGAAAAACAAAGAGTTTTATTGAGATTATTATTTAGTTTTCACTGTATTTACTGCAACATTAGGTAGACCAAAGTGTGGGCAACCTTTGCTATACACAGAAGGACTTCAGGATCACCCTGCATTTTAAAACTTGATGCAACATACCATGATCAACAGTCAGTGTTTTTCTAGTGTTCATTTTCAGATATTCTCCAATAGGAAGCTGTCCATGACTTATCCCTTTTTCATTGGCTATTCTAAGGCACATTCCCTTAAAAGAAGAAAATTTACATGGCAATAAATTATCAACAATAAATGATGATTAGGAGAATCTAATAAAGACTTGGTATACACATACTTATAGCTATTCATTAGATAAAGACTAGAATCTTAAATAAATTTAAAAACATGTCATCAAAACTTTATATGGTTTTTCACAAAAACAAATTGAACAAATGATATTTCAAAACTTAATGAGATTTTTATGGAAATTACAAAAAATTTTGATAGGATAATCTTTCAAACTTGTTAAAAATGAAAGGTTTGATAAGTAACAAGTATTATGTCAGCATATAAATTAATACACCTTATTAGTGTATAAATAACTGCACCATGATGGCATAAGAAATCACAACAAATTGCATATAAAATAAAACAAAGCATTTCAGATGATGTCTGTACTGTGTAGCAAACTATGAAATGAGATATGAGGAGAAAATTTCTGATTTTGAATTAAATCTGGTTCTTTTATTAGAGCATGGGACAGCAAAATTTCAAAGTAAAGTCATTTTTTCATTTTTTTGGTCCCATTCCATACATAGGAGCTGCACAGTGACAAACTGTATGAGTTTTTTAATTTAGATATTCAAGTGATTGCAATAAGCATGATTCATGACTTAGGTTATGTAACTTAGCTAACTTCTACAGAGCCACAAGTATGTATTCAAGGATCCCCAGGTTGCCGACCCCTGCATTAGAGCAATGGTTCCCAACCTTGGGTTGTAACCTCAGCAGGGTCACATAGGATCAACAGAAGAAAAGTTTCCTGACAACCAGTTTGTATCTATATATTATTAGAAAGCTGCCTAATCATTATCAGCCATAGAAAATGCTTAACAGCTGACACCCCCTAACATAGGTTTCAAACTATAATCCTACCCTTTTCTCGAAAATGGTCATGATAGAGGCTGATCAAATTTGTGGTGCAGTAGCGATATAATAGTAGTATCCACTGGCAGGGGCATATTTAGTGCTTTCTCTCTGGTCTGCTCATTTAGAAGTATGGGTTGCAAGGATCCAGATATGTATTGTGATGTCCTATTGATGGTCAGTTTAGGGTCGGAGCAAAAAAGATTGGGAACCACTGTGCTAGAGAATGGAGAATCAGTCCCCATGATCACTCAAATCATAGAGCATCCACCCAGAAAGAAGACTGATTAAATTCCCAGACAAGGCTAAAATTTCTTTCCTTTTCTCTCTTTCGTTCTATAGTTTCCTTGACCCTTTTCTCCAGGCTAATTAGGAAAACTGCAGAAGATGAAGTTACAGTACAAATAGAAAGAATATAATCAACATGAAAACAAGTCTAAATTACATGCTACCTTAACAGGATGATAGAATTTCATGGCTATTGTTATAAATTCAAAGATATTAAGTTAAGTTAAGACTTTGTTAGTTCACTTTCAAATATGTCACTGGATGCCACTATGCCTCATGTTGATTTAAAAATCATAGTGTCATTGAATGGAACTTTATTTGCCGTCCTATGAGACACTTTTTCCTGGAACAAACTCACTTATAAATTACCTATGTCTTAAAAGACTAAGGCACTCAGGTTTTCTGCTTGTAAAGTTGTATTGGAAGAGGTAAGGTCTAATGGGTGTCACCACCTGTAAGAGAAATAGGGTCTTTACTCACAGGTGGTCACATAACATAATGTTATTTTTCTATATGCACATGATTCAAATAGATTTTGTACAAAGCATGTTAGCAATAATATGATTCACTGAAGAAACTGTTAATCCCGAGAACCCCATGAATAGGAGGAAAAAATGACACATTTAACACCTTGAGTGTTAAAGACATTGGTATTTGGTGGCTGGTGTCATCCTTGTGGTTGACGTAGATCAGAGGTCGGCAACCTTTTCCTGCATGGTGGGCCACATTCATAATGTGAATGCTTCAGAGGGCCGCATTGAAAGTAACGAGAGCTTCGGAGGGCCGGATGAGTGTTTACATCCGAAGTTATCCAGAGATTCTGTGGTCTCACATTAGTAAAAATGATGTCTATATCATTTACTAGCGTTAAATATTTATCAGAAAAGGTTTTGAAGCCAATTTTTAACTGAAAAAATACGAAATTTTCTGTTAAATGGTATCAATCACTTTTTCATTATGGCTTCGCGGGCTGCATAAAGTGCTCTCGGGAGCCACATCCGGCCTGCAGGCCGCATGTTGCCGATCCCTGACGTAGATGAATGTGTTTCACATTTCTACACAATATTACTGTGGAATGTCTTCCATGACATATTATCACTCTGCCATGACTATGAATATTTTTGAAATGAGAAAAAAGTCTGCTATGACTGGGAATCAAACCCAGGTCTTCCACTTGCCAGATGGATATTCTACCACTGAACTATTGAAGCAGATCAATTTCCTTGTTTCTGAACGTGGATGTTTTCTTGGAAGAAAACATGTTCAGGAACAAGAAAATTGATCTGCTATGATAGTTCAGTGGTAGAATATCCACCCGACAAGTGGACGACCTGGGTTTGATTCCCAGTCATAGCAGACTTTTTCTTGTTTAAAAAAATATTCCCAACTTTACAGCTTATGCCTGTCTGCATAGGATCTTCAGATTGCTATATTCCATCAAATGATTATGAAGTTTACAAAAATGCCACTAGAAGGTATAAAACGGTATATTCATGGATACAGGGACATTTCTTTCTATACTACTCTATCACCTGATTTAACTGCACCAAAATGCCTTAATGCTGTTGTTCTTGAGAGGTTTCATACTGTGATTTTTTACTGTTAGTGATGGAAATAAAGTACACTCAAATACAGAATTACTCGATTTCCTAAAGGTGCTATCGAAAAGCCTGAAAAATAATAAGCAATAAATAATAATAAATTTACAAAATATTTTTTATGAAAAAGTTAAAAGATTTTCTTATCAAAAATACATAGATTGATTTATAAACTAAATCCATTGAAGAAGGGTGAAAATAAGTATTAAAAAAGAAATAAAATTTACTTGATTAGCCATAAATTTGCAGTATTCCATTTCGTAAAATGAAAGAAAGGAAAAATAATGTGGTTTTTTATATTGTTATTTTTTCCTTTCTTTCATTAAAAAAAAGAAATAAGTAGCATTGGTTTTCAAGCCATGTATACTTTTTAAAAGAATAAAAAAGAGGGGAAAGAACCACATCCCAACAGCCAGCATGCCAAGTGTTAAGATACAAAAGTAATCATAATCATGATAAAGGATGAAGATGGTTGCTATGAAAATAGGATGGATGTTGGAGGGTTTCTAAAACTATTTTGGCATTGTTTTAGGAGTTCCGAACATGAAATAATATTTTCACCTACGACTCTCAAATTTAAACATTGCATCTTAGGCTTACTGCCAGCACTGCCATCTTGATTTGCTATTGTAGCATAACAATATCACATTAGTGTATATTTCATTGTTCATACAGTAATTATTTTTGCAGTACATTTTGGAGCAATATGGAGTTCTATGTTTAATCAACTTAATTATACTATCATATTTTAGTGTGCTACATTTTGATTTTGTTCCAAAAATTAACACATGAAAAAATATGCAATAAAATATTTTTGTAATATTTAGTTATAACAGCTAAATGCCTCTTACAGCCCAGCAAATGCTGCAGCTTATTGGTTCAATCAATAAAAATAACAAATATGTATAGGACAAGAAAAGAAATCACATCAACATTTACATCATTAATTTGAATATTCATGCACTTTATGGTCGCAGTGATACTGTTGTAACAGTCCATGAAAAGCTTTCTTAAAATGTTAAAATTTTCATCTGTCTCGATGCAAAAGTTTAATAAAAATGTGAGTCCCACATTAAAAGGTTAATCACAATTTAAGTATGCAATGTGGAAATTATAAAGTGAAATGTTCTAGCTGAATCAGCAATAAATAACTACAATAAATGTTTACTCTCATTTATCTGAAATTCCAAATACCAAGTTCCGTGAGTTGTTTTTATTATTTCATATATTTACTTTTGCCAACAAATAACACAATCAGTGATTGATGATAAAAAAGGCAAGTGGCATAAAAATAGAGTTACATTACAACTTTTGATTTTAAATGTTTCTGGGAAGAGAGATGCAATTCAGTCCTACATATTAATAATTATTATGATAAAATTTTAAAAATTAGTTTCTATAAGATGAAAATGCAAATAACTGAACTTAATGTTAAAATAATCTCTTGAAAAACTAACGACAAATCAAGATTTCTGCATATGATATTCAAGATATGTATGTATGTATGCAGATGATGTTAGTGTAATCTTTAGTAACCCTGACATAAACCTTCTGGTAGATGCTAGCTTAAATATTGTGCATAAAATGCAGATGTGGTGCACAATGAATAAACAGGTTTTAAACTGTCAGAAGACTGAAATGATGTATTTCTCACCTGTCATGAAAAAATTAGATTCCATTGTCTTAACTAATAATTATTCATTAGAATTTACTGATGAAATTAAGTTTTTGGGTGTTATTCTTGATCCCCAACTTAAGTGGAATGCTCATATTGAGCACTTATGCAATAAATTAACTAAAATTTTTTATCTTTTCTCTGTGCTGAGGCATACTGTTAGTGTTGAAGTCTTAAAAATGCTATACTTTGCACATTTTCAGTCTCATGTCAACTGTGGTATTGTACTCTGGGGTTCATCTTCACATTTAATTGTTATTTTTAGGCTACAAAAAAGGATAATACGTTCTTTATGTAATGCTCCCTTTAGAGCACATTGCAAACCACTTTTCAGGATGCTGAATATTTTGACTGTGCTCTGTGTATATATTTTCAAAGTTGTTTTGGATTTTAATACCAATTTATTAATGTTTCAAAAAAATAGTACAATTCACAATCATAATACTAGAGTTAGTGATAATCTACATGTTCAATACTTCCGGCTGAAAATGTGTACTGAGAGCTATAGATATACAACAAATTGCCAGCATGTATTAAGGATATGAAGGGCCATGCACAGTTTAAGAGGGCTGTATTCAACTTCTTAATTGATAAATGTTTTTATTCTGTGAGTGAGTTTAGGCAGTCCTGACGATACTTGCGTTTTTTTGTTACGTAGGACTGCTTTTATAGCTGTACCCTTGTTCTAATGTTTTTTATTTGTACACTATGTACTGTTACCCTGAAAAATTGAATGTTCATCTCTTCCATCCTCATTGCAATGCTTTTATGAATATTTTATTGCTATATGCATATGACATGACGTGCCTTATATTATGTATTATTTGGTATTATGATCTACGGGCAAATAAAATTATTATTATTAGGATAGACATCAAATCAGCTGAGCGCAATGTTTTGTGACTTGCTTAGAAACCCAAAAAGTCAGCATAGCTAAAATACCTAGTCACATGGCTGACACATTTAGGTTAAGATTCCATATATTATGGTAAATTGACTGTTTAATTTTACATGCTGTCTAACGAGCATTTTTAAAGTCCAGCAACAATTCATATCAGTGGTTCTCAACCTGGATGCAATGGCACACTGAGGCACTGCAGCTGATTTTTAGGGGTACCGCGAAAAACTTAGTTTGGTAAACAAATCAACGATTTGGATGGGTCTATAGGTAACTAGGGAAATACTTTTTCCTCTAACAAATTGATTATGATGGTGTACCAATAAATGGATAAGTCCAAAGTTCGTAATACTCGTATGTAAAAATATAAAAACCTTGTTTCAAGGCAGGGGTGCCGCAAAATTCTGTTAATCTTTGAAAAGGTGCCATCTCCACAAAAAGGTAGGGAAACACTGATTTATATTCTATCACCAAGATATGCACAATAAAATTCTCAGCAACTCACTATCATATTGTTAAACACCCAGTAAATAATTTTAAACAGCATAACAACTGTAAAGTAAATGAAATTCAACAACAAAGTGATTCATTTTTTCTGATTTACATACAACTGTAAACAATTTAAACTTAAATTCAAGATAGCAACATAACTCAAATTTTAAATATCAAATGCAGTGGAAGCTCATACGGTAACATGATAATTCATTTGATTAAAGATACTACCTTTTGAGAGTTGTGGTCCACAAGTCCTCCAATTATGTACACTTTGTCATCTTCAAGATTACTAATTATATTCTCTGAATCACTTGTTAAATAAACGAGCCTCTCAGTTTCAAAGAGATCAGTAAAATGCTTAGACGAAAAATAAATCTGCAATGACATGAATTATAGAGAATCATGAATGGGTTCCAGTTACATGATGATGCAATTTATTTATTGTAGAACAGGACTCAATTTTTTTATAATTTGTTTGAATTTTTTTCATACCACAGATACGAAATAAAAAATTGAAAGAATTGTCCATATAAGAACAACAATAATGAAAAGTTAACCTTAGCATCATTGTTAATTGGCATTAAAAACGCTATGAACCAAACAAATCGAAAGTTCACCTAGGAGTGAGTAATCAACATTCTTTAAATTTCATAAGAAAATGAGTATTAGAGAATATCATATGATCCATACTTTAGTTACCTAATATAACAAATTTTACAAATGAAGGTTAACTATGTGTATTTTGCAAAATTACGCTAGATGTCGGTCGATTTTTCTTATGCATTTATTGTTTTGTTGCTAGTATGGGTTATGTAAGCCTTTAACATTACTAACAATGTTTGAAAAACGTCTATTTAAACTAGTGCTGAATAAATAAAAAAAAGCTGATAGGTAGTGTTAGGATAATTTTGATTCCCAGTGATTGGTGAAGCTAAAAGCCTTATTTCAAATTATTAACAGATTATTTTTCAGGGACCATTTTGACTTGCATTAAATATGGCATCGATATTAATATAAAAATTACTTACATCCCAGTTTCTGTACCCATCATGTTTCTCCATATCTTCTTCAAAACGCCCACCAAAACTTGTCAGATAAAACTGCATAGGATCTGCAAACTTCCTGTTCACACTGTAGCAATGATGAACTTGTTTAACACATTTCGCTAAATCCTATAAAGGAAAATTAAATTATCATATGGAGACTAACAGCTTATGCTACACATATTGACCAATAGATTAGAAAATTTATATTTTCGGCTATCAAACATTATTTGTACAAATATTGGGTACTAACCTTATCATTCATTAGATCGTTGAAAGATAAATCAATAACCACATGAACTTTACAGTTACTTGTAGACATCTTGTTACTTTTAAGTTCTTTTCTGGATGGGCCAAGTTTAATGTTATTAGTAATGGCTATTTGTTTCTTTAGCTTTAGCTTCTCCTTTTCTTTAGCCCTGTAATAAAAACAAATTTCAAGTGGCTTCTTTCATTATATTCATTTAGTAAAAGGAATAGAATGAAAACGGACCTTTTTAACTTTCTTATTTTAAGCCACTTCTCTTTTTTCTCCATTCTTTTCCTTTGCTTTTTCGAAATACCATCAAATTTATTAAGGGCAACCGAGTTTTCATCGTCGGTTCTGTCAGCCTCTTCGTTAATACTTTCGGATATACTGCGTTTATCTAGAAAAATTTCGCTGCAAGTGGCTTCTTTAGTTATTAAGTTTTCTTCACCGATTTCTCCTTCCATTGCTTACATCTGTAAGCAAAACAATAACAATGAAACTAGCCAGAATATATTAACGACGATATATCGAAAAATCAGAGTCACCAACACTTAAATTTTTAAATAATACTAGTTGGTCCGTAGCAGCGTTGCTTGCAATTTGGATGTATAGGAAAAGGAAAAAAAAATTATTTATATTGATAATATTTATTATTTAAGAAATATAGGTACATAAAAGTACCTTATTGCATTTTTGGATATTAAAATATTCGAATCCCCCCTTATAATAAAAAGCTATGTTGGTTGGTCCATGTCACGCTCTTAAAACGCGAATAACTCGATCAAATATGCAGATATAAATTTGAAATTTGGCAGAAATAATATACTCGGATATTTAATGGCTGTGATGAAGGAGAATTTACGAAAAACATCGAGGGTTCGACTCCAGATTATGATTTGCATTCCCCATAAGTTAACACGTAAAAATCGACTTTTTGACGTGCAGGCTTTTCTTCATTTTGAGATTAAAATTATAAAGAACTACCCAAGATATTCGGATCTTAACCATTTTAAAGAACATTATAAGGTTTCTTATTCTATTGATTTTTTACTGCCTACAGTTCGAAATTACTCATGTTAAACGTTTAATTCACATATTTTGGATAAATCTTGCCATTTTAACGGAATTTTGGCAGAAATTTATATAATGAGCTAATCAAAATTAGTTTACTTAGGGTTGACATAGTAATTTAAGAAATAACTGTTCGTTTGTGGCGTTACTTTGAGGGGGGATATATTGCACTTTATTCGAATAAAACTAATAAATTTTGATTTAATGAAACATTTTATGTGGACTGAAAATTAAAAAGTATACAATCCACATTATAGTATGTTCCAGAGAGTTGAATTATATTCTTGGTCTCATATTAATGCACCATTTTAGTGCTTTAATACGGATCAGGCTTTTATGCAATGGTGTAACACAGCGTTTCCCAAAGTGTGGTCCGCGGCCCGGTACCGGTCCTTGGGAAAAAAATGCCGGTCCTCAGAAAATATTAAAATAATCGCGCTATCCTATTACGTCTACGTATACAGCTGTAACAATTAAATTGACTCTTCTGTATGAGTTTGTGCTCTCGTTTGTAAGTCTAAAGCCGTCGATAATTTGCATAAAATAAACGCGCCGGAATATGCCGTGATCCGAACACGTAGGATTAAATGTATTGCAACACATTGAGATGAAATTCTGTTCCGGTAGAAAATAAAACGCGACATGTAGCGATTTTTGGAATAATCGCTTTATGTGTCAGATACTTTGTAGCTGTAGCTGTATTATTCACAGAGAGGCTCTAGCCGTGAAAGGTATGCCCTCACTTTTGAGTTAAACTATTCAAGAATGTGTGAGGTTTATAAATTTTATTAAATCTCGTTCATTGAATTCCAGGATCTTTACTGCTTTGTGTAAAGAATTAGGAAGTGAGCATGAGCATCTCCTTTTACACTGTGAATCGCGATGGTTATCAAAAGGAAACGTTTTGAAACGACTTCTTGAAATGAAAGACGAACTTTTATTGTTTTTTGAACAGCATCCTCCATCGGTAAGAGATGTTGTATACGAATTTAAAGACAGATTTCGCGAATTTGATTGGTTAACAAAGGTTGCCTACTCATGCGATATATTTTGTGCTTTAAATGAGTTGAACTTAAGTTTCCAGGGCACCAGCATAGATATTTTTAAAGTTCTGGAAAATGTTGAAGCAACAATAAAAAAACTTCGTTTGTGGACACAACGAGTTGAAAAGGGAAATTTTAAGTCTTTCTGTACTTTATCTGAATTATTAGAAAATTATGCCGATGTAAATAACTTAGATGCGCTTTCTGTAACAATAAAAGAACATCTCCTGGGGCTAATATCAAGCTTAAATTAATATTTTCCCCAAATTGACTGCAGTAAAATGTGGATTAGGAACTCATTCACTCTTAGTACAGAAAATGAAGAAATATTGCAACTAAATGAAACGGAAGTAGATTCACTAGTTGAACTTTCTTGTGATACTGCATTGAAACACAATTTTGATAACCTTGCTTGATTGATTTTTGGCTGAGTTGCCAAAATGAATGTGCACATTTATCTGAGAAAGCGGTCAGATTCCTAATGCCTTTCAGTTTAACATGTGTGTGTGAAGCTGCATTCTCTACCTTGGTTTTCTTAAAAACAAAGTATAGGAATAGATTGGATGTCGAGCCAGATCTGAGGATAAAATTGACTTCTTTTCATCCTGACAGTTGTTATGTAATAACAAACAACAGCACCCTTCACATACGATGTTCTCTTTTCCTTTATTACTCATTTTGTAAGATTGAATTGCTGATTCAAAATGTTGTAAAGATACATAAAAAGTGAATTTTAATAAATAGATAAACAATGGACTTTGATTTTTTAAAATTGATTTTATGGTTTTATAAATATGCATGTGCAATGTATTAAATTCTTTATTTATTGTGCATTCATCGGACGTGCAAGCAAAGTAGTTCCATTCGCGAATGGTCTGTTGGGAATTTTTTTTATGTGTGTACTACGGTGGGACGCAAAAAATTATTATTAAAGTAACCGGTCCCCAGGTCTGCAAAGTTTGTAATAACCGGTCCCCAGGACTGCAAAGTTTGGGAAACGCTGGTGTAACACATATACTGAATCTATAAAGTAGTTAGATGGTGGAAGGAAAAGGGAATGGAAATGACCAGAAATTGAGAAAAAGGAAGAGGACGATGTAAAGTTTGCATAGAATTAAAAGGAGCTGCAGCACAAAAATAACAATAATAAATTATAATTCATTATAAAACATTTTATACGATCGAATAATGCATCATTGCCAAACGATAAGATTTCACAAAACTAAATAAAATGTTATTTAAATGGATTTATTTAAATTATAATACAGAAAATATTTCGTACCGAATTTCTAATACGATTGAAAAAATAACATTCTATGACTTTTTAAAAATTTCTTTTGATAAAGCCAATTTTCTGAAAAAATTTCAAAACTACTCTAGTTAAAAGGAAATTACGATCTTAAAATATAGTTAAAACTCATTGCAGTTCGTGTAAGTATTTAGTTTACAGTAAGTTACTACGCATTTTTCCTTTGATGGTAAATTGACTGTTCATTAACATTTATCCTGTTTTTAAGCGTAAGATTAAAACAATAAAATTATTAAGTTAAATTCTATACGTTTTAAATAACTTATAATTTGCTCAAATATTTCAAGTAAATTTCTGCAGATTCTTCATACATTATTTATATCTTATTATTTCGATTTTACTCTTATTTTCAACAAATATTTGGACAAGAATTCAGACCCATTGATAATAATTTTTAAACAATATAACAAAGATAACTTTTAAAAACACTGATTTGATTGTGCATGAAAGCTAAAACAGATCATAGCAAATTTTACTGATTTTTCACAACGAAATCAAATATCTTCGGAATAATTTTATGACGATTTGTTACGAGAGAGAGGAGACAAAATTAAATGTTCCATACATTAAAAATAGTTTTGGGAATATAAGAATTCTATAGCGTAATGTATTTCTTTGTCATAAAATTTCTATTACCCCCAAACTATTTTTACGCTCTGGAACACTCAATTTTGTGAGTTTACATTGATTACTTTTTAGTGCATATGAAAGTTAGTTCCATTAATATTTAATTTCAATTTTATTTTTACTTAATACTTAATTCACGCATACCCGTCATATTTGACGGGCAGTTACTCTAGTCATCCTATAAAATCGCAATAGCAATAGCTATAAATGAGATATTTGCATGCTCTTCTCAATCAATCTCTCACCTTCCTATTTCCAAATTAAAACTATTACATCATTTAAAAGCATTGAACTCGTTTTTATAGTATGACAATTTCTCATTTCCTTATGCTTTCTCGTGGGATGACGAGATATTTGCCAGCCTTGATAGAATCATGCTCACACCAGGTAACGAGGCATTTACCTACCTACCTTAAGAGCGTCATACCGGATGAGGAGGCATTCACCAACCTTAATAGAATCATATACCCGCTGGATTACGAGGCATTCGATAATAGAATCATTAGGCGTCTATCCGTTGCAGCTCCGCTTGCAAGGTAATACAGAAAATTGAGAATTGAAAGTTAGGAAAGAAAATAATGGACGCTCTTATGAAAACGGTTCATGAGTACTGTTCTTTTGCTTTCGTCTTTTGCGAAGAAGATTGTTTTGGTATACAAAAATAAAAAACAATCTTTACCTGGCTCTTATATAATATCTGAGGTATCGATTGAAAAATTTATCCGGGTAAAGGACTACATACGCCACAAAGTAGTATAAGAGAGCACGAAAATACAACTCATAGTTTAAAGGTACGCGTACCCGATGGACTACACTAGATACACTCGGGGGGGTACTTCAATTCCTATTTGAAAATAACACAATGTCTTTTAATGACATACTTGTTTGAAAAACTAGAAAATTCTGTAAAAAATAAATCAGAAAGTCTGGATTATAAAGTACGCTTATTTAATATAATTAAGGTGACCAGATTTCAGATTTGACCCTGTAGTGTAGGCAATTTGCCGCACCCGGTCCCTCCTGTAATTTGAGGGGTTGGACGCCCTCGTCTACATCTACATCTACATATTACCCTGCAAGTCACCTTGACGGTGGATGGCAGGGGGTGCCGCGCACCAAGTTCCTTACTAATTATTATTCACTTATCTATTGTGGTCACGTATTGTCCTAGGGAAAAATGACTCCTTATACCTCTCCGTCCTACTATCTATTTCGCGAATCTTGTCCTCATTATCCCTCCGTCCGATATACGTTGGTTGTCGATTAATAGCCTTCATTTCATTTACGAATATCTCCTACCTATATTTATCTAGAAGTTTAAGTCTCGCCTGTAATCTACGATCTTTCAACGATGGCCAACTCAACTCTTCAATAAGTAACGTAACGCTCTGTTTTTATCGTAATTATTTTTCACGAATCTAGCTGCTGGCCGCTGTATTTTTTCTAAATCCTTTATGAGTCCCCTCTGATATGGATACCAAACCGCTGCTGCGTATTCCATTTGAGGTCTAACCAACGATAAATAACAGGATTCTCTCACCTTTTCCGTGCTTTTCCTGACTATTCTACGCACAAAAGCCAACTTCTTATTTGCCTCACCTATCACTCGTCTTATGTGGGTGTCCCAATACAGGTCACGATTCAAAGTTACCCCGAGGTATTTCACGGATTCCGAAACAGGAATGCTCTCACCATCTATCGAGTAGGTAAACACGGACGATGGGCTTCTAGATTTCCAAAAGTTTAGAACGTTAATCTTTTTCTGATTGATTTCTAGCTGCCATTCCTTACACCAAACAGATAACGCATCCAGATCATCCTGAAGCTGACGATGGTCGCTAGGACCACTAATTTCTCTATAGACTACGGTGTCGTCCGCAAAAAGCCTGATATTACTTTTCACAACTGAGCTGATGTCGTTTATATAAAGCAAGAAAAGCATAGGTCCGATCACACTACCCTGCGGCACTCCAGAGACTACATCTGCCACACTCAAGGACTTACCATCGAAGACTACTTTTTGTTTTCTATTCCAAAGGAAAGCGCGAACCCAGTTAATGACTTTAACATTAACGCCAAGATTTCCCAATTTTAATAACAACTTACGGTGGGGAACCTTGTCAAAAGCTTTTCTAAAATCGAGGAACACTGCATCGACCTGCTTATTATTTTCCCCGCCTGATAAAACATCATTCACAAATAGACCGAGTTGGGTGTCACACGATCTACCTTTTCTGAAGCCATGTTGACAGCTGACTAACAGCGATCTACTCTCGAGATAACGCATTGTGTTGCTAACAGTAATGTGCTCCAAAATCTTACATGATAATGATGTTAGAGAAATCGGACTATAATTTTCGGGGTTTTCTTTGTCACCTCCCTTGTGAATGGGTGTGACGTGTGCTAGTCTCCAATCATCAGGAACCTCACAGAGGGTAAGAGATTTCTCGAATACTATCCGAAGGAAGGAAGCTATTTCTTCTGCTAGTTCTTTTAATACACGCGCGGGAAATCCTTCTGGTCCTGGGTTTTTGTTGGGCTTTATCGCACCCAGTTGCTTCGCTATTCCTGCCTCAGAGATTTTAATATTATCCATCCGAGTACATCCATTGGGAATAAGATTATCTTCAAGTCTATCTCCACCTGCCGTGAACGCCTTCGCGAAGTAAACGTTTAGTAGATTAGCTTTATCCTCCCCATCGTGAAGGATGTCTCCGGAATCACATCGCAGGGAGGGTATTGAAGGACCCCCTCCCTTGACTTCTCTTACATAGGACCAGAACGCTTTTGGATCCTCCTTCAATTTTGTATTTAATACCTCATTCCGGAAGGTGTTAAATGCGTTACGCATGGTTTTTCTCGCCAGTACGCGGGCACTGTTATACACTGTGCGATACTCATCGAAAGCGGTGGTAGGTATGTTTTTCAATTTTGCGTGGCTACGCCTCTGTCGTCTTAAGGCAATCCTGACTTCCTTATTAAACCAACGAGGTTCTTTCTTATCAGATTTGAACTTACTGGGGATAAATCTATTGATACCTTTTCCTAGTATATCCTTAAATAATAACCATGATGGCTCCATACCTAATCGTTCTGTCTTTTCACGATAACTGACAAAGGTACTTTTGAGATGTAAGCTGAAACTTTTAAAGTCGGCCTTGGCGAAAGCGTATACATTCCGAAGGGGCTTAGGATGTCTTTTGAGCTTTAATTCGCACTCCGCATACACAGCTCGATGGTCGCTAAGTCCCTCCTCTGTGGACACCTTAGTTATCCTATGCGGGATGTTAGAAGCAAGCAAGTCGAGAATAATCGGTCGACCAATTTTAGCAAAACTCTCAATACCAAATTTCATTAAAATACGTCCAGCGGTTCCCGAGTAGAAACAGGAACATTGTAAACATGTCGGTCTTCATGTAAAATAGTGGTAATTATTTTCCGATTTTAACCAAAATTGGAATCGGTCGACAAATTTTACTAAAACTCCCCAATACCAAATTTCATCAGAATACGTCCAACGGTTCCCGTGTTGAAACAAAGGAACATTGTAAACTACATGTATGTCATGTAAAATGGTCGTAATTGTTGTCCGATGTTAACCAAAATTGGAATCGGTCGACTAATTTTAGCATAACTTCCCAATACCAAATTTCATCAAAATAGGCCATGCGGTTCCCGAGTTGAAACAAAGGAGCATTGTAGGTCTCCATGAAAAAGGGTCGTAATTGTTGACCGATTTTAATCAAAACTGAAATCGGTAGACCAATTTTAGCGAAACTCCCCAATGCCAAATTACATCAAAATACTTCAAGCGCTTTCCGAGTTTTAACATGAGGACGAACGGACGGAAACGACCTCCCCTATATGCGTTCACTTCGGACATTTTGTGCAAAAAACCCATAAAAATGTATGCAGCAAGTTAAATAAATTGAATTACAGACATGCATAAATAGAAAATTTAATATTTATTATATAAACTTGCATATATTGAAAAATAAACAATAATAATAATAATAATAATAATAAATAAATGTTTCATACTGTATTTAACAAAAATCACATTAAATTTGGTAATAGCTATTAATAAATACAATAGGAACAATATTTAATACGTATTAACTATCAACAAATATAATAGGAACAATATTAAATTAAAGATTAAACTACTTTTCTTGCTTTTAATTTGGAAAAGTTATTTATAATAGTTTCATAATAAAATGACTAAACTACATCCTTCTCAATAAACAAAATTGACAAATCACTCAAACGTGTTTGAGTTAAACTATTACGATGATAATTCTTTACTTGTTTAAGCACCGAAAACGAGCGTTTTCCTCTTGCATTGCGAAAGGACATACAAACTTAAGTAAAAACACGAGATGTGTACGTAAGTAGTAGATTATACTGATTATGAAATATTTTTATAAATATAATATTGAAAAAATTGAGTTTTGACTGTTTTGAGGCCTCCATGAGTGTCGAGGCGAGCGCCTCATGCGACTGCGCGGTAATCTGACACTGGTCAGCACAACTCTTTTTCGCTCTTCACATTTGCTTTTTGATGTTATAATGCAGAGCCACTGTACTGTACCAGTACCACAAGTGGTACAAGACAACCCTTAAAAAGGTACTAAAAATTGATATTGTGTGTTTCAAGGCAAGTTTATCGGATAACGAAAATGGTGCTGGTACCAATAGGTTGACAAAACCACCCAGGCGGTATACGGAAAACGAGTTTGAATGGCAGTGCTATAATGGATGCTGTAATAGTAGGACGCGGTTTAGATTTTGCGATAAAACAGTGCTGTGAGAGAAACAACAATCCCAACAACGTATATCAACTAGAAGGGCGTCATTAACTAATGTAAATACCAGTAATACTTGATGCGCATGCCAGGTTGACTCGGCAAAGATGCAGGTAAGTGAGGATTTGTATTATGGGATATAAGAAACCCCGGTTGATTTAGTATGCCCTTTGCCCGAATGCAGGATAACAGGACTTTTACTGTGGTACGCACTTTACATGAAGAAAATGTAATATGTATTCGCATTTGAAACTGTTGACTTCGAAATCCAGGCATTAGATTCCCTTAAAACTCAACACAAAACATTTATTCGTTCTATATTTCATAGAATCTGTAATGTTTAGTGTCCCATTCTACTAAATGTAAGATTCGTTGTTTTATGCTCCCCCAGAATCAAATTTGACATATTTATAACAATATTTTTTTCCCGAACGAGAACATTCCGTATTAACAATTTTGCATATCTATTCCTAAGTTCATTGATCAAAATGAATGTCATCAGATGCCTCATTAAATTTCTATTTTGTCTTATTTTCTCCTCCGATGGGTTTCTTCAATGAAATAATCATGTTTGCAACTAGGTCATGTACTTTTTTAGAAATCTACAGAACGAGTATTTTTGGCAGTAATATTTAGTGATATCGTCACCTATAATTGTTTGAAGTTGTTATATTTTAATTCTTATCATATCGGTAACGTCACCGGAGAATATCAGTTTTAGATATATATCGATAATGAAAATTTTGTTAGTCCTATGTCTAAGCTAGAGTATGCACTCTATTCCAATTTAATCAATTTATATTCTCATTACATATACCTTTTCATTCACCGTAATAATGCACATTTGGATGTTGCTACTTTACTGTAATAATAGAGCAGATGCGCGTCAAAATAACGGGACATTAAATTTAATGTATTTTTCTAATATTTTCTTGGTTTTTAATTAGTAAGACAAACATTCTTTGAAAAGCAAAAACTTTTATTGAAGTGAAACAACTTAATTCCTCACTTCTTCCTTCTCCTTCTCTCTCCCTCTCTCTCTCCCTCCCTCTCTCTCCCTCCCTCTCTCTCCCTCCCTCTCTCTCCCTCTCTCTCCCTCCCTCTCTCTCCCTCCCTCCCTCTCCCTCCCTCTCTCTCCCTCCCTCTCTCTCCCTCCCTCTCTCTCCCTCCCTTTCTCTCCCTCTCTCTCCCTCCCTCTCTCTCTCCCTCCTATTCCTCGCTCCATCTTTCACTCCCTCTCTCTCTCTCATTGAAAATATTTCTTCAGCAATGTATATATTGGTATTTCTCTGCTGGTTAGTTAAACCGAAGAATTGAAATTTGATTTCAGTTTTGTTTTAAAATTTAATTTACTCATCTTGGACCATATATATGTGAAAATTTTAAAGTAACTAGAATATTCTATAGAAAAAATTCTCTGAATAACAAATTAACGAAAATTTTCTCGTGTTGTATTTAACCCAATTTATACTAATTTCGTGAAACCAGCTGAAATGCGGTTGCTCTTGAAAGCGAAAGATTTTCACCTAAAAAAACGTAAAATATCCGACATTAAAACAAATTTTAAAATCGGCTGCAGGAAAATTATCTGTTATTCTTTTAGGCGTTCTTAGGTTAAATTTAGGGCTGTAGTGGAGGGTACACGATGGTATACCTACGCCGTATACCCTCTGCTTTTTTCGAATGAATAGGGTATATCCTCTGCTTTTAAAAATACTGGGTAAGACCCTCCTTCAAAGTTTTATTTTCGTATACGTTATACCCTCTGTTTTTTGCGACTACAGCACTGGTTAAAGTCCTTAATGTATACAATAATTATAAGTAATTTTAAAATGCAAATAAAAACTATTTCATGTTATTCAGATGGAGGAATGAAAGTTTCGTCGTATTTAGCAACCAATTCGACCAAGTCCACGTAATTACCTTTATTTACAGAGTTGCTGAATTTGTCATGACCACGAAAGCCAAGTTCATGCTCTCCCAAAAAACTAATAATATCAATAAGTTTTTCTAACACTTCCCGATTTTTCCTTACAGCTTCGTTATGATGACGATGAATAATTTCCAACTGCTTATCTAAAACATGTTCTATTCGAGTTCTTCTAAATGTTTTTTATTGAAAAATTGACTGTAAATGTTTTTTACTTATCGAATGTCTCTTTATTACCTTTTGAAGATTATTTAAATCAGAAAATCCCGTTTCAGTCCAAACATTTTTGTCGTTCGAAAAAGGTAAACAGAACAAAATAATTTTGCTTTGCTCTCACATCCAGTCAGCCATTCGACACTGTTATAAATATCTATGTTAAAATATCGTATGCATGATTTACTTTTTATATTTAAATTTAGACTAGGTTTTGGCCTACCTGTTTGCCTGAACTTTGCCTGAAGAAAAACCTTTCGTTAATAAATTACACACTGCAAAACATGCAACCTCGCCAGAGATGCATGAAAGCACAACAGAAGCATTTGAGGCACTCGGTTCACTCATGTTTGCAATTTTCAAATTGCTTCTACTCCGTACTTTATTATGTGGAGAAAATCGCGAAGTTCCTCCTATCTGAGTCAAATTTTTTGGAAATAATGTCCGTTAATACACTACTACTTCAATTTCTTACCTGGCTGTTGAAGTGAAAGGACGTGCCTTTCACTGCTCCTGCGAGCTCCTACAAATCTTCGAGCGACTAGAGTAGCAGTAGCATTAGAATAGCTGTAGTGTTAAGTAGAACTAACAATTTACTTTATTCTATTGTCATCCTTCGGTAATTTTATTTACCATTAGTTTAAGTTACCTAATTAGTTTTGTTACAACATTACGTTATAGTTTTTATTTTCTCTACCGTAATAGTTAACTCTTAAGCCTCGTAGTTTTTTGTTAGAAATGTCATACTCCCCTTTAGAAAATAATATTTATATCATAGAAGTTGTTTATTGTGTATTAGCATCTCGTTACATTTGTAAGGTTGTTTTATTTTTACGCTCCATAGTATTTATATTTTTCGTTGTTGTGTACTATCATCTCCTGTGCGTGATCTAATCTTGTTTGTGTTGTTTACGCCTTTCACTTTATACCTGCGTTTGACCCTTTCTCGTGCGCTTCACGAAGAGCGTCCCCGCGTTAAAACTTAGACCAAATTCTTTAGCCTTATCCCATCTCAGCTTTTGCTTTTATATTGTAACTCTTTTGCGTTAGTATATAAATTAGGTAAGAGTTTAGGATTGCTTCACCGAGGACTCCCGTTTCCTCCTTCTTGTGCGCCGCTGGTTGCGAGGCCATGAGGGCTCGAATCACGGAGCTGGATAGGGTGGTTGCGGACCTCCTTCAGAAAGTGAAAAGGTCCGAGGCAGCCTTGGTTCGTGTGGGAGGTGCGGGGGCATCCCTGAAAACTCGCCGCGCCAAATTGGCGGCTCGGGTTCGCCTGGGTGCGGTAGCCGGTAGAGCGATCGGGGTTGCCTCTTGACTCCTTACCGCGGGGTGAGGGTCCTCGTGCTGGGAAATCCGATGAGTGGAGAGTAGTGTCCACTCGGGGAGATCGTGGGGTGGTGCTGCGGAGGCAGGGAGTCGGGAATGCTTCGGCAGACCCTCTTCCTGTCAGTAATAGGTTCGAGGTGTTGTCGGAGGACGACTCCACGGCTATTGCGCTCGTACCCACTCCCGTCTCTTCGATGGAGGCCGGGCCCAAGGGGAGTCGGGTTGGGAAGGCGGGGTTGTTAGTGTTAGGTAGCTCTAACATTTGGCGTGTGATGGCACCCCTGTTATCCAGTGCCCGCTGGGAGGGAGTTGAAGAGCGGGTCTTCTCCAGATGTATATCAGGAGGCACGGTTCCGCAAGTGACCAACACGGTGAGAGAAGCGGTAGTGGCGACAGGTTGCTCTCGGCTGCGGGTGGTGGCCCATGTTGGGACTAACGACTCCTCGAAGCGCGGGTCCGAGAAGATTTTAAGTTCTTTTAAGAACTAGGCCTCTGAGGTTGCTCGTGTCCGAGAGGAGTCGAATTCCGATGTGCGGCTTACTGTCTGCAGTATAGTCCCTAGGATTGACCGCGGTTCTGAGGTTTGGAGTAGGGTTGACGGTCTGAACCGAAGGCTGTGGAATTTCTGTCGGGACTTGGCAGTGGACTTCGTCGACCTACGACCGAATATCGAATCGTGCAGGGCACCACTGGATCACTCTGGTGTTCATTGCACGCCCGATTCGGCTCAGAGAGTAGCGCGTAGGATTCTCGTGCACAGTAGGGATTTTTTAGGCTAGAGACTAGGGCAGGGTGTAGGTCAGTTTTGGGTAAGGGGAAATTCAATGCGTTTGTAGAAAGTAAGAATCCCGATAGATGATCTAATGATAGAATGTACTCCGAGCGTGAGGTAAATGCGCGTATTACGAGAGATAAGGATGAAGTTCATAGTAACATGCAGCATCAATTTCGCGATAGGTCATAGATAGAATGTTCCGTAAAGGGTGCGACGGGTCGCAATTCCAATTTTGATGCGATGCCATACAGTACTTATAGTAACTTATAAAACTCGCCGCACATTTGATTAAAAGTCAATACTCTGTCCAGTTACCTTAATGAACAATCAAAAATTCTAATATTTTTTTGTTTTTTTTTTGTCGTTTTACAAGCCTAATTACTTGCAATTTTTATTATGACTATAAGAAAACAAAACTTTAATTATTTATGCATTTCTACGTCAAAGTCGCGACTTCGTATTTTCATTTTAAGATACCTATTTTAAAATCCAATGAAGAAGTAGATGTCAATAATTCTCTTATTATTTGGAGAAATTGTTATGGGATTTGAATTCAGTAAATCTACGAAATAAAGACGTCATAAGACAAATTTCAAGCTATATCATGTTATATTAATTTTGCGTTTCGGTGTTTGGCATTTCTAAAACTCTAGTTTAGTAATGGCTCCATCTTTAAAAGCTAGTAAAAACGGTGATCCACTAATAAAGGGATAAAATGTAAGCTTATGAAATTGAAATCTTCGTATTTAATGTACGACAAACACAATATTATGTAACGTGATGATATTACGTAAAATTAGAGAATTCGATCACATTTGGACATTAACTCAATTTATAAGGACGCACACATCCATCTTGTAAAAATAGAAATCACAGATACCGATATCAATGTTTATTGAAAAATTGGAGTTGAACATAAGGGTAAAGACCAATACAAACAAGTTTTATATTGCTTATATGCAGGGGCGGCCCGAGGAATTTTGGCGTCCCGGGCGAGATAGCACTCCAGCGACCCCCTCCGTTAATGTATATTGAGATATTTACAAAGCACATGTTAATCTATTCATCGCTCTGTAAAAAATTATTGACAATGAAAAATTAAGAGGAATGCCATCAAGACTCTAGCCTGTTCGTCGATATAAATTGGCATCCAATATTTATTCACTTGCAAGTAATGAACAGATAAATGGTCGGGATAGCGCCCTTAAAACTTTGGCGCCCGGGGCTAATATGTTTTATATTTTCACTAAAAATTATCTTTTGAAAATAATATCACAGAAAATTAGCTCTTCTGGTTTTAATGGTGGCAAAGCATTTAATAATTTCATGCATGTCAAGTTCATCACACAATTCATGTTTAATCGATATGACTTAAGCTCGATAATTGGGACTGACCCATAAATGAACGTAAGTGATTTTTCGGAAATATTTTGAGTCGGAGATTTCGTGACATTTTAGTATCTCCAACTTTTCCTTTTCACTCTGACCAAGGAGGAAACATTCCCAAACAATGTGAAACTCGAATTGAAACAATATATAGATACAAATACCTTAATGGGAAGCCTCCCCGGCAAGTCGGCGCCCGGGTGCATTGCACCCACGGCACCCCGGGTAGGCGCGCCCCTAGATTTAGGCCCTCAAATTGTAGCTTTCAGATCCAGATTTAAAACGAAATTTAGCCAATTTGATTCTGTATATGATTTAGAATTTATGTTAACTGTAGAAAACTATGTATTAGCTTAAACATTTTCAGACACATGCACAGCCTATTTACTATTTCTGCGTTCTGATATAACCACAGTAACAGGGAGCCAGTTTCTCTGGTTAGATCAGAACGCTCATTTTCTAAGTTGAAATTGATAAAAAATTATTTAAGGTGCTCATTGGGGCAGAAGTACCTCAGTGGACTCGCAATGATTTCTAATTGAACGAGCCCGTGCTATTAAATTTGACCCTTCTGCAATTGTGACCAATTTTGCGGAAAGTAAAGCTTGCAAGAAGGATTTTTCTAAGCAGCAAGTTAATAATGTGTTATGTGATAGATGCTATTTACATGTGGGCTACAGATTATTTTTCTTGCAGTATAAAAATTGTTATTTACAGCTTCATAATCATGCGACCTGATTTCTCGAATATTTGTTCTCTGAAATAACATTATTTACAATTAAAAGTATAAAATTTTGAAAATTGCAATGTATTTTATTTATAAAACACCGAAATATTAATAAATTTATATAATTTAAATTATTCCCTATAAAAAATAAGATTATCAATATATATTTTATTAGAGAGGGGTCCAGTAAAGAATCGTCGAACCAGGGCCCGGCTTCACCTGGCTACGCCACTCTTCTTAAGGTTTTATTTGTAGATTTTCCTTATTTCATGATGCTCTATTTTTCGTATCGGAATACATAACATTAGAACGAGACAAAAACAATTAAAATCTGGTTGCGTTCTCATGAAATAGGTTGTGCGATGAGTCGTCCATGATATCATGCAGAGTAGAGAAATCTGATTATCACGCAATGAATCAGAAAAAACGCAAATAATTCCAACCCTATTGGCGAGAATAATAAAAGATGCAACCATTGTTTTATGACCCCTCTATTTTTCAAGAGTCATTGTAGGTAAAGTTATAATGTAAACGAATAAAAATTATACACTTTGGGTATTTTTAAATACCTTTTCATTATTCCTTATCACGACAGGTAAACTTTCCGTCACGTCACTGCAGTGACTTGGTGGCAGAGAGAGAGGGGGAGGGGGGGAAGGAGGGAAGGAAGGAGCGGGATAGGGAGGGGGAGAGGGAGAGAGAAAATTGTAATTCAGTTCTACTCCATTCCTTAGAACTTCAACCTCCCTATTCTCACTTCCCTATTCCTCTATACAAATATCCCCATCGATCTTCTCTTTCCTTCTCTTCCTTTCTTACAGACAGAGCATGTCGTCGGACAGATATTTTAAATCTCTATAAGTAAGTATTTTTCCTTTCCTAGGGTTTCTTTTTATCAAGAATCTGCTCCGTTTCATTGTTTCGTTGCATTATCAATGCCCTCGTATTTCTTAATTTTTGCAAAAATTATAGCGATACAGCAACAAATCACTGCAGAACACCGCTCAAAAGAACGAAGAGAAGAATTATCAAAAATGAATCATAGTATTACATTGATGTTCGAACGAGAAAAGTGCCCTAAATCTCTTTTAGAAGTTTTGCGCAAAATTATCTCTGCAATAAAGAACTTTTTGCTAAAAGGGAAAAATACCGTGTTATCTCCACTGTATTTTAAAATTGGAAATATTTTTTCTTCTATGCTTAAGAGCGGGCTGTATATGTAATGCCGTCTTCAGTTGCTGACTAGGGGTGAAATTGCAAAAAAGATCAATAAGCAAGAAAAAAAGACCAGTGGGCTGTGCTTTGAGAGAATCTTAGAACTAATCGCGAGGTGGATGAAGTGCCAAATGAAATTTTCTGTTTTTTTTTGTGTCGCTTTTTATGCCGCATTGCATGACCACCCGCTTGGTTCGAGAGGGTCCGGAGGGAAGTGGAGGGATCTCGCGAACGCCGTGCACTGTAGTAATCTCTTGATCCGATCTGTTTGGAGTATGGCTGCCCTGTGTTCCTACTCCCCTCATTCTTTAAGTTTTGCCCTTTCAAGCCTTTATAATTTATCAGTTTCCCTAATCTGGCAATTATGAGAAATTATGGCTAATGCAAATTATAACAAAATCCTGATTTAATCCTAGAATGAATACAGGAAAATATCTTTCTTAGAATTTAATAGGAGGACTTTCCAAGAATCGGAAATCGTACAACTGGAGCTGTCTGAATTTTATTTGCTAATGGTCCACATTTTTCCGCATGGCAAGATAAAAAATACTTCCGAAATCTCGTGAATCTTAAGTATTAATTGCATAATATGAACACTGTCAGACCTGAATTAAAGGCATAATCTAAGATATTTTAACTACTATATCTATGATTTTATTTTGTTGATTTATTCACCATTTTCAAAAACTTCTTATCGAGGAAATAAAAAAATATTTATTCTTAATACTAGATGTAGTGCAGCTAAATTAAACAGTCTATTTATACAAGTTATCTTCATTGTTTGGAATAGAACGAACTCTGAGAACCAAAAGATTTAAAAAAATATAGGAAAAGTTATTCAGCACCAGAGATATTGCATCTAAATCTTAATCAATTTTTCTCGCGATCTAATAGAAGAAAATAACTGCAAAATATCACTTAAGATAGCAGTTTCCAAACATTACAAAACCGAGCCCCCCTCACCTAAATAAAATGTCTTTGCGCCTCTCCCCTCCGTTGTCATGTTCAGTAAAAATTCATAAACAATACCTACATTTAATATAACCACCTTAGAAAACGGAGAAAAAGGGTACGTCCTAGCCAATTGAGGGCTAGAATTTGACATCTACATATTATATATATCTCACAATTATGATGGATAAACAGACGAAAAACTATACTGTAATATTTTGCGCCCCCTTACCCCAGTGGGTCGCGCCCCACAGTTTGGAAAACACTGGCTAAAGAGGAGAATAAAATGACTATAATTAAAAATGCGATAAAATTCTCGGTTTTCTTGTTGAAAAAGGGAGAGAACGACAGAAGGAGATGGAGATATAATGGTAGGTAATAATAGTAATTGACTTATATAAACGTTTACCGTGCTATATCTGGGGTCCTTCCGACCAATTACGGGTCCCGTCACTCTCCTTTCCTCTCTTTCTTTCCCTCCGAGTCGTCGTCTTCATTCACCTTTCACCCCAATTCTCCTTAGCCATCGTATCCACGACGTTTTCCTCTCACATTCTAATTTCTTCTCTTCCCCTCGTCCTTCCCTTTACTTAAAATCCAATATCCAAGCTAATAATTTATCCTCTTTCAAGCTCTCGATCCTGGAACGTATATTTCTGTGATGACAACAGTTATTGCGTAATTTTGGCTAATTGGGTGGTTAATAGTTATATAAATAAAGTGAAAAATGATGAAAAATAATAAACTGTAAAGTATCTATCTTTCGGTAGATTTATCCTGTCGGAATAATGAAGTTCCATGTTGGTGCATTGTATGCAAAATTACAAGAGGCTAAAAAAAGGCCGCTTCTCATAGCCGTGGAAATTGATGAAGTGGAGAAAATGCAAATAAGAGAACGCGCGTCACAAATTCGTAGAATTTCCGCCTTCCCCTAATAATTGTTAACTTACTTGTTTTATTCTATTCCTTCAGAGGGATATTCACGTCTTAGCATATTCATGAGATGGAGTAAACGGGGGAGTCCATAAACAAACGATACAAACGAAGAAGAATTAAGAGGGAGGAGGTAACGCTGCGTTGGTCGAGTGGAGGATGAGAAATTGGAGGGAGGAGAGAGGAAGAGAGGGAGAGGGGAAGAGATGGAGGGAGTGTGGAGAAGGGAATGAAAAAAGACGAATTATGGTGGGATGCGAGATGGAAGGAGAGGGAGGAAGATGTCAGTGAAAACGCATCGAGGGACACGTATGCAAGTCACCAGTATCGGCTGGCGATATTCGACACAAATTGCCGTTTCATTTTGAATGTGCGCGTTTTATCGCATTGAGGGGAAAAATACTAAACCTCCGGAACGACCTTTCGCCTTCCTCCCTCTCTCTCTCCCTTCCTCACACTGTCTCTCCCTTCTCTCTTCCTCCCACTCTCTCTCCTGGAAGAGGGGGCTACTTAGCCTCAACCTCGCCAATAAAGGCATTTTTCTTTCTTTCTTTCTTTCTCTCTCCCTTCTCTCTCTCACTCTCCCTTTCCCACTCTCTGTCCCTCCCTCTTTCTCCCTTGTCTCTCTCTCTCTCCCTTCTCTCTCTCACACTTCTCTCTCCCTCCCTTATCTCTCTCACTCTCCCTTCTCCCGCTCTCTGTCCCTTCTTCCCTCTTTCTCCCTTCTCTCTCCCATCCTCCCTCTCTCCCCCTTCCTTCCTCTCTCTCTATTTCCCTTCTTTCCTCTCTCTCCCTACTTACCTCTCTCTCTCCCTTCTTCCCTCTCTCTCCCTTCTACCCTCTCTCTCCCTTCTTCCCTCTCTCTCTCCCTTCTTCCCTCTTTCTCCCTTCCTACCTCTCTCTCCCTTCTTTCCTCTCTCTCCCCCCTTCTTCCCTCTCTCTCTCCCTCACTCCCTCTCTCTCCCTTCCTCTCTCTTCCCTCCATCTCTCTCTTCCCTCCATCTCTCTCATCCCTCCATCTCTCTCTTCCCTCCATCTCTCTCTTCTCCATCTCCTTTCCCTTACTCTCTCATCTCCCTTCCTCTTCCCTCCCTCTCTCTCCCTCCCGTTCCCGTGCCACCTACCATCTCCGTTCCTGTGACGATTCAGAGATTCAGAGTCAGGAGATATTTCCTAGAGTCTATCGTGTCTACAGAAAAGATCGCGCTAATAGATCGGGCGGGGGAGGGGGGTTTCATAGCGGTTAGCGATAAGTACGATAGCAGTGAGATTTCAATAAGTGACGAAGATATCGAGAGTGTTTGGTGCCGCATAGGTAAAGAGGGCTCCAAAAAGGTGTTCTTATGCTCGTTTTACAGGCCACCTAACGCTGGTGTGGATTGTATTTTATGTCTCGAGAAACAACTATCAAAGCTTAGACTGATAAATCAAGATGGAATAGTTATAGTCGGTGATGACTTTAACTTACACTCAATTGATTGGGAAAACCTATGTTTCGAATCTAGAAATCAGAAAATACTATATCGTCCATCAGGTACCCCCTTATTGCGGGTGCATGATGTACGCAATGGTCGCTGACGGCTATAAATGATTTTACAAAATGACCGTTTAACAGGTTGGCTTTCTCTACGCTATCATGAATAACGGCACCCGAGTCATTACGCAGGGAAGGTATGGTAGGGCCTCTACCTTGGACCTCTCTCACATAGGACCAAAACGCTTTAGGGTCCTTCTTCAAATAATTATTTAATACCTTATTCCGGAAATATAATTAATGAGGTCAGGCTCAACTTTGTGGAATTTTACCCTATATACATCTACATCTACAAGTTACCCTGCAATTCACCTAGTTGGTGGGTGGCAGGGGGTGCAATGCACCAAATCCTACCTAAAGATTGTCTAACGCAATTCGAAATTTCCTATTGTGATCTCGTATTGTCCTCGGAAAGAACGAGCCTAGATAACGCTTCGTTTCACAATCGATCTCACGTATTTTATCGTCTCGATCATTTCTACTAATATACGTTGGTGCTTCAGTTATTCCTACAACCTCCTCTTTTAGACATTCCGATCTATATTTCTCCAGAAGTCTCAACCTTGAGTTCAATCTACGGTCCTCCAGTGATACCCAGTTCAAATCGTTCGTACTTTTGTTTTACAAATCTGGCTGCTCTGCGCTGTACTCTTTCTAGTTGAATCTCGTACGGATCCCATATGCTCGCTGCGTATTCCAATTGCGGTCTTACCATTGATAAGTAGCATGTTTCACGTACTTTCTCAGTAGCGTTCCGTACTATTCTACCTATGAATGCCAGTTTCTTGTTGGCCGCGCCTATAACTCGACGAATGTGCATGTCCCACGAAAGATCTCGACAAATGGTTACTCCTAAATATTTTACATACTCAGCTTGTCTAATGCTCATTTCATCTATTTTATACTCGAAACCTAAATCTTTGTTCTTACTTTTCCAGAACGTGACTGCGGCACATTTTGTATAATTAATTTCAATTTGCCATTCTTTGCACCATGCTGAAATGGCTCTTAAGTCTTCACGCAGTGACTGATGATCCTCCTGGTTTTTTATTTCTTTATATAGAACAGTATCATCGGCGAAAAGCCTAATTTTACTACGAACAATCGAGCAAATATCATTTACATAGATTTAAGAAGAGCAGAGGGCCCAATACACTTCCCTGAGGAACACCCGAAGCAACTTTAACGGGGGACGAGTATTTTACATCGATGACAACTATCTGTTCCCTATTCGAGAGGAGAATATATATGGAACAATTTATATATTTTCACCTGATGATCGTAGTGAAACCGGTCGTGTTATATTAAAGTTGTGGAAACCAAAAAGTATTCGTTTCATTACTTATTCCTCGCGCATAGTATTTCTCGCTTTAGCGCGAGATTCCTTATACCTCTTAACTTCATCGGATGATGTAGACGGCATATTTTTTATTTTCGCGAGGCTTATTCACTGACGCCTAAGCGCACTCCTAACTTGCTTATTGTACCAACGTGGCTCTTTATTGTCGACCTTCAATTTAATTGGAATGTACTTATCGATGCCCTCTAGCATTATATCCTTGAATAGTGTCCATGACGACTCAGCACCTGATCGTTCGGTCATATCAGGGAAACCAGGTAGTATTTCTCGTAGGCGCGACCTGAAGCTTGAAAAGTTTTCCTTAGTAAATATATAAAACTTTCTTTGAGGCTTAGGGTGCCTGTCAATTTTCAACTTACACTCTGCATATACGGCCAGATGATCACTTATCCCATCTTCAATTACGACTTTTTTATTCTTTCTGGGACGTTAGTTGCTAATAAATCTAATATGTTTCCCGATCGCGTTGACTTTCTGACTCATTGAAGGAGAGAGTGCTCGCAGAATGTTTCGATTAATGCCTCACAGGATTCGCGTTCTTTACCTCTAGATTTGAAACATAGGTTTTTACAATCAATTGAGTGTAAGTTAAAGTCACCACCGACTATAATGATTCCATCTTGATTTATAAGTCTAAGCTTTGATAGTTGTTTCTCGAGATTTAAAATACAATCTACACCAGCGTTAGGTGGCCTGTAAGACGAGCATAAGAACACCTTTTTGGAACCATCTTTAACTATGCGGCACCAAACACTCTCGATATCCTCGTCACTTATCGGAATCTCACTGCTATCGTACTTATCGCTAACCGCTATGAACCCCCCACCCTCCCCCCCGTAGCGCGATCTTTTATATAGACACGACAGTCTCTAGGAAATTTCTCCTGACTCTCAATCTCATCCGTTAACCAACTTTCTGTGCCTATCACGACGTCAGCGTGCAGACTGCGAATGATATGCTCGAACTCAGCAATTTTCCTACGGATGCTGCGACAATTCAGTACGACGACGTTTAATTTCTCGCTATCACTTCGTATACTAATCTCACCCTTGACTTTCTCTTCCACTCTAAAACTACATGCGTTCCCATCACAATGTACCTGTGCTGCTTTAGTGTAGGGTCTCATTTATTATTTCTTAATAATTAATTGGTATTTCTATTATTGTTACTAAGTCATTAGCATATACTGTAGCATTACTTCTCCTCTGTGTGTGCTTTTTCCTGTTTGCATTAATCACCTTATTATAGGCCCTTCTCAACCACTTCTTTACCTGAATCATCCAATGTACTTTGCTGCCTATATTACTCGACCACACCGTAAAATGTTTGTCATTGAGCCTTCCACCAAAACTTCTCTTCAGGCTAATTCTACTCTTAACCCAAATACACCAGCCTTCCTCCCGTCACACCACAGGGTACCATACCCAAACCTTAATGTCCCTGAATTTTTCCCTAAGGTCATACCAAACATCCACAAAGGAACTCATTATCACACTCCTCATCTTACCTCCAACGGTCCGCCCCCGCCCCATAATGGCATTCCCCTACCTATCCCAGTCCCAACACATTCATTTCTTGCAAAAGAACTTAAACCTTTTCCTCGATCCTTTCAAGTTATCTATCTTAACGCCCAAAGCCTTGTCCCCCACTTCGACGAACTGCTCTCACTATTCCCGCCCAACGATCTACATGCTATTACCATTTCCGAGGCGTGGCTGAAACCCACTCGAGCACCTCTGAGGAATGACATCCGTAAAGACCTTGCTTGGCAAGTAATCGCCACCAGCGACGCACAATACTCCCGCAGACCTGAATATCTCTTCGTTGAAGTAGTCGTCAATTAAAAAAAAATTCTGTTAGGAATTGTTTATTGTCCTCCAAAAATTGGTTATCTATCTGAAATTGACTAGACCATCGCCAACTTAAGACACAATTATGAACACATAATCATATCTGGTGATTTTAATGCCAATTTCGCCTCAAGCCCCTCCGATGCGGTCTTTTTTATAAACTATTTTACGTCGTACAACCTCAATATGCTACCATTAAAACCAAAAAATAACACCAAAAACTCTTCCACATGGATTGATATATTAGTTAGCGCTAACCCAGATAAAGTTTGCACCCATGGTAAACTACCTGCCCCGGGAATTTCATCCCATGACTTAATTTTTTTAGCCTACTCCCTAAACTCTCTAATCTTATTCCCGATGGATGTACTCGGATGGATAATATTAAAATCTCTGAGGCAGGAATAGCGAAGCAACTGGGTGCGATAAAGTCCAACAAAAACCCAGGACCAGAAGGATTTCCCGCGCGTGTATTAAAAGAACTAGCAGATGAAATAGCTCCCTTCCTTCGGATAGTATTCGAGAAATCTCTTACCCTCTGTGAGGTTCCTGATGATTGGAGACTAGCACACGTCACACCCATTCATAAGGGAGGTGACAATGAAAACCCAGAAAATTATAGTCCGATTTATCTAACATCAATAACATGTAAGATTTTGGAGCACATTATTGTTAGCAACACTATGCGTTATCTCGAGAGTAGATCGCTGTTAGTCAGCTGTCAACATGGCTTCAGAAAAGGTAGATCGTGTGACACCCAACTCGGTCTGTTTGTGAATGATGTTTTATCAGGCGGGGAAAATAATAAGCAGGTCGATGCAGTGTTCCTCGATTTTAGAAAAGCTTTTGACAAGGTTCCCCACCGTAAGTTGTTATTAAAATTGGGAAATCTTGGCGTTAATGTTAAAGTCATTAACTGGGTTCGCGCTTTCCTTTGGAATAGAAAACAAAAAGTAGTCTTCGATGGTAAGTCCTTGAGTGTGGCAGATGTAGTCTCTGGAGTGCCGCAGGGTAGTGTGATCGGACCTATGCTTTTCTTGCTTTATATAAACGACATCAGCTCAGTTGTGAAAAGTAATATCAGGCTTTTTGCGGACGACACCGTAGTCTATAGAGAAATTAGTGGTCCTAGCGACCATCGTCAGCTTCAGGATGATCTGGATGCGTTATCTGTTTGGTGTAAGGAATGGCAGCTAGAAATCAATCAGAAAAAGATTAACGTTCTAAACTTTTGGAAATCTAGAAGCCCATCGTCCGTGTTTACCTACTCGATAGATGGTGAGAGCATTCCTGTTTCGGAATCCGTGAAATACCTCGGGGTAACTTTGAATCGTGACCTGTATTGGGACACCCACATAAGACGAGTGATAGGTGAGGCAAATAAGAAGTTGGCTTTTGTGCGTAGAATAGTCAGGAAAAGCACGGAAAAGGTGAGAGAATCCTGTTATTTATCGTTGGTTAGACCTCAAATGGAATACGCAGCAGCGGTTTGGGATCCATATCAGAGGGGACTCATAAAGGATTTAGAAAAAATACAGCGGCCAGCAGCTAGATTCGTGAAAAATAATTACGATAAAAACAGAGCGTTACGTTACTCATTGAAGAGTTGAGTTGGCCATCGTTGAAAGATCGTCGATTAGAGGCTAAACTTAAACTTCTAGATAAATATAGGTAGGAGATATTCGTAAATGAAATGAAGGCTATTAATCGACAACAACGTATATCGGACGGAGAGATAATGAGGGCAAGATTCGCGAAATAGATAGTAGGACGGAGAGGTATAAGGAGTCCTTTTTCCTAGGACAATACGTGACCACAATATATAACTGTGAATAATAATTAGTTAGGAGCTTGGTGCGCGGCACCCCCTGCCATCCACCGTCAAGGTGACTTGCAGGGTAATATGTAAATGTTTTCCTATCATGATCATAAACAAAGTAATACATCTAATACTCCCAGTGCTCACTAACATTTTCAACCACTCCTTTATTACAGGGAAAATTCCCATCGCAATGGAAACGCGCGCTAGTCCGGCCAATCCTTAAGAAATCTCTCTCCGCAAACAATGACTATCGGTCGATTAGCTTCCTTCCCACTTTATCAAAAGCTCTTGAGCGACTTGTGCATGAACGAGTGACAGATTTTCTCAACGCAAATTATCTACTTGACTCCCATCAATCTGGCTTTCGGAAGTCACATAACACCAACACCGCGCTAATTAAAATCACCGATGATATACGCAGACACATGGATGACAGAAAACCTACAGCAATAGTGTTGCTTGACCTTGGCAAAGCGTTCGACTCAGTAGGCAAAGACATACTCCTAGCAAAACTCCGCTGCAATAGATTCGTTCTCCTCGTACCTTAGCGATCGTTTCCAAAAAGTCATCTCCAACGACTCCTCGTCTTCATAGCTTAATGTTAACCAAGGCGTTCCGCAGGACTCAATTTTAGGTCCTCTATTGTTCTCTCTATTTATTAAAGATTTTTCTCAATATTTAACTTACTCCAAGCATCACCTGTACGCCGTTGATCTCCAAATATACTTAAACACCAAACCAAATAACTTATCTCTTTCCATTGCCAACATAAATCATGACTTGGCTCAACTTCAAGAATGGAGCTATGATAATCTTCTCAACATAAACCACTTGAAATCTCAGGCCATTTTAATCGGTTATTCAAAACTACTGGCTTCTATAAACCTTGCGGAATCAGTTCCTCTGTCTTTGAATGGCTCAGTTATTCCCTATTGCAAATTCATAAAAAATCTCGTTATTCTAATTAATGAAACGCTTACCTGGAATAATCACGTAATAAAAGTCTGCAAGACGGTAAACTCTTCCTTACACACTCTAAGGCCTCTCACTAACATTCTTCCCTCTTCACTAAAAATACAGCTAGTGACCTCTCTAATTCTTCTTCTCTTCGACTATTGTGATACCATATACCAGGACTTATCAAAGGATCTCGCGATTAAGCTACAACGTTCTCATAATGCCTGCATTAATAATAAATAGTGTTCTGCATATCTGCAGGTTCAGGTGCTCCTCCTACACCTTTTTCTATCCTGTGCCCTTCTCTTCATCTCTCCATACCCTCCTCCCTCCCTTAGAATATCCAACATTTTAATTCTTCTCCTTCTCCTTCTTCCTCTTTTCTTTCTTCCCTCCACCGTTCCTTCGATAACATCCTTCAGTAATCCCTCTCTTCTCAAAACATGTCCTATCCATTTCTTTTTCCTAGTCACTATCGTGTCCATCAAACTCCTTTCCTCTTCTACTCTTCTTAGCACTTCCACATTTGTAATCCTGTCAGTCCATTTAACCTTCAGCATCCTCCTTTACACCCACATTTCATATGCCTCGTTCTCCCTGTCTCTCTTCTTCAATGTCCATGTCTCCGACCCATATAGCATCACACTCCAAACATAGAACTTTACCAATCTCTTCCTCAATCCCAAATCCATCATGCTATTAAATAGCTTCCTTTTTCTATTGAACGCTTCCTTTGCCAAACCGATTCTCATCTTAATTTCCTTCTCACATTTCCAGTCCTCTGTCAACAACGTACCAAGATACCTGTACTGTTCCACCTGCTCTATCCTCTCCCCCCTCACCTGCACTTCCATTCTTTCCTCGCCCCCTATTCTCATTACTTTCGTTTTCTTTCCATTTATTCTCAACCCATACCTGTCTTCCACGCTCACCAGATTCTGTAGCATCTGCCTCAAGTCTTCCGTCCTCTCAGTAAACAGTATCATGTCGTCAGCAAACCTAATTGACGATGTAATTCTTCCTCCAACGCTTACTCCTGTGCTCGTCTCCTAACACTCCTTTATCATTTCTTCAGTATGGATGTTAAACAGGGTTGGTGAGAAACAGCAGCCCTGTCTAACTCCTCTCCCAATCTCGAACCACTCCGTCCTGCTTTCCCCTATCCTCATGGCCGCCTCTTGTCTCATGCATAGATTCCTTATCAACCTTCTGTCTCTCCAATCTACTTTCTTCTCCCTCAATATCTCCATCATTCTTTCCCACCTCACACAGTCGAAAGCCTTCTCCAAGTCCACAAAGCACAGACTGATACCCTTGTCCTGTTCTAAATACCTTTCTCCAATCGTCCCTACCACCCCTATGGCATCCCTCGTACCCATTCCTTTCCTAAATGCAAATTGTTCTTCTGCTACCTTCTCTTCCATTACCCTCGTCAACCCTCTATTCATCACTCTCAACATTATCTTGGCCGCGTGAGCTATCAGTTCTATGCTCCCCGCACTTGTTTGCCCCTTTCTTTTTAGGTAGTGGTAACATTTCCATTCTGACGAACTCCTCCGGCCACTCCCCACTCTCATATATTGCATTGCACAAGTTGGTCACCTCTTCAATGCCTTCGTCTTGCAGACACTTGAACAGTTCCACAGGTATCCCGTCTACTCCTGCCGCCTTTCCCTCCCTCATTTCCTTCATAGCTGCCACTACTTCCTCCCTCAGTATTGCCTCCCCCATCTCCTCCCTATCCACTTCCCCTTCTTCCTCAATTTCCAGCTCTGCCGGCTTTTCCTTCGTCTTATACAACTCCTCCATGTATTCTTTCCACCTGCACATAACCTCCCTTTCCTCCTTCAGTATCCTACCATCCTTGCTCTCAATTACTTTTGAGCCAACTCCTCCAGATCTCTGTCCATCCCAAGTAATACTCCTGACCTTCTGATACGCTAGGTCGTACCTTCCCCTCTTCTCGAGCTCTTGTATCTCCTTGCACTCCTCCTCCAGCCACTTTTCCTTCGCCCTTTCCGTCTCCCTCCTCAGTTCATTGTTCAACCGCCTGTAGTACCTTCTCCCCTCCTCTGTGTTTACGTTCTTGTATCTCCTCTCCACCGTCTTTGCTATCATTTCCCCTGTTACATCTACATCTACATTTACATATTACCCTGCAAGTCACCTTGACGGTGGATGGCAGGGGGTGCCGCGCACCAAGTTCCTAACTAATTATTATTCACAGTTATCTATTGTGGTCACGTATTGTCCTAGGGAAAAAGGACTCCTTATACCTCTCTGTCCTACTATATATTTCGCGAATCTTGTCCTCATTATCCCTCCGTCCGATATACGTTGGTTGTCGAATAATATCCTTCATTTCATTTACGAATATCTCCTACCTATATTTATCTAGAAGTTTAAGTTTAGCCTCTAATCGACGATCTTTCAACGATGGCCAACTCAACTCTTCAATGAGTAACGTAACGCTCTGTTTTTATCGTAATTATTTTTCACGAATCTAGCTGCTGGCCGCTGTATTTTTCTAAATCCTTTATGAGTCCCCGCTGCTATGGAACCCAAACTACTGCTGCGTATTCCATTTGAGGTCTAACCAACGATAAATAACAGGATTCTCTCACCTTTTCCGTGCTTTTCCTGACTATCCTACGCACAAAAGCCAACTTCCTATTTGCCGCACCTATCACTCGTCTTATGTGGGTGTCCCAAGACAGGTCACGATTCAAAGTTACCCCGAGGTATTTCACGGATTCCGAAACAGGAATGCTCTCACCATCTATCGAGTAGGTAAACACGGACGATGGGCTTCTAGATTTCCAAAAGTTTAGAACGTTAATCTTTTTCTGATTGATTTCTAGCTGCCATTCCTTACACCAAACAGATAACGCATCCAGATCATCCTGAAGCTGACGATGGTCGCTAGGACCACTAATTTCTCTATAGACTACGGTGTCGTCCGCAAAAAGCCTGATATTACTTTTCACAACTGAGCTGATGTCGTTTATATAAAGCAAGAAAAGCATAGGTCCGATCACACTACCCTGCGGCACTCCAGAGACTACATCTGCCACACTCAAGGACTTACCATCGAAGACTACTTTTTGTTTTCTATTCCAAAGGAAAGCGCGAACCCAGTTAATGACTTTAACATTAACGCCAAGATTTCCCAATTTTAATAACAACTTACGGTGGGGAACCTTGTCAAAAGCTTTTCTAAAATCGAGGAACACTGCATCGACCTGCTTATTATTTTCCCCGCCTGATAAAACATCATTCACAAACAGACCGAGTTGGGTGTCACACGATCTACCTTTTCTGAAGCCATGTTGACAGCTGACTAACAGCGATCTACTCTCGAGATAACGCATTGTGTTGCTAACAGTAATGTGCTCCAAAATCTTACATGATAATGATGTTAGAGAAATCGGACTATAATTTTCGGGGTTTTCTTTGTCACCTCCCTTGTGAATGGGTGTGACGTGTGCTAGTCTCCAATCATCAGGAACCTCACAGAGGGTAAGAGATTTCTCGAATACTATCCGAAGGAAGGGAGCTATTTCTTCTGCTAGTTCTTTTAATACACGCGCGGGAAATCCTTCTGGTCCTGGGTTTTTGTTGGGCTTTATCGCACCCAGTTGCTTCGCTATTCCTGCCTCAGAGATTTTAATATTATCCATCCGAGTACATCCATTGGGAATAAGATTATCTTCAAGTCTATCTCCACCTGCCGTGAACGCCTTCGCGAAGTAAACGTTTAGTAGATTAGCTTTATCCTCCCCATCGTGAAGGATGTCTCCGGAATCACATCGCAGGGAGGGTATTGAAGGACCCCCTCCCTTGACTTCTCTTACATAGGACCAGAACGCTTTTGGATCCTCCTTCAATTTTGTATTTAATACCTCATTCCGGAAGGTGTTAAATGCGTTACGCATGGTTTTTCTCGCCAGTACGCGGGCACTGTTATACTCATGGACTATAGCTGTGCGATACTCATCGAAAGCGGTGGTAGGTATGTTTTTCAATTTTGCGTGGCTACGCCTCTGTCGTCTTAAGGCAATCCTGACTTCCTTATTAAACCAACGAGGTTCTTTCTTATCAGATTTGAACTTACTGGGGATAAATCTATTGATACCTTTTCCTAGTATATCATTAAATAATAACCATGATGGCTCCATACCTAATCGTTCTGTCTTTTCATGATAACTGACAAAGGTACTTTTGAGATATAAGCTGAAACTTTTAAAGTCGGCCTTGGCGAAAGCGTATACATTCCGAAGGGGCTTAGGATGTCTTTTGAGCTTTAATTCGCACTCCGCATACACAGTTCGATGGTCGCTAAGTCCCTCCTCTATGGACACCTTAGTTATCCTATGCGGGATGTTAGAAGCAAGCAAGTGGAGAACATTGCCCGAACGCCTGACTTTTCGTACCATCTGGATTAAGGAATATTCATGAAACGTGCCAATTAATGCTTCACACGATTCGCGTTCTTTACCTCCCGTAACGAAACATAGGTTTTCCCAATCGATTGACGGTAAGTTAAAATCGCCTCCAATTATCACATAACCGTCGTTCATAATAGATCTATGCTCTGCTAATTGCCTCTCTAAACTTAAAATATAATTAACTTTGGCATTAGGTGGTCTGTAAAATGAGCATAAATATATCTTTTTCGAATTATCCTTACCTAGGCGGCACCACACGCTCTCGGTCGTTTCATCGATAATAGATATCTGACAACTATCGTACTTTTCACTTATTGCCAAAAATACTCCGCCACCTATTCTATTGGCACGGTCTTTTCTGTATACTCTATAGCTTTTCGGCAAAATTTCTTGTCTAGCGATATCTTCAGTGAGCCAACTTTCCGTACCTATAACTACATCCGCATGCAACGTGCGAATTACGTGTTCGAGTTCGGCAGACTTCCTACGAATGCTGCGGCAGTTTAAAACTACAATATTTAATTTCTCGTTTTCGCCCGAACTGCTCTATTACGGTTTTTGCAGGTGGACTCTCTCACTTCGCGACCAGAAACTCTATTACACTCGATGCCCCTATGAAATCTCCTATTACGCCTACACCCTACCCTGCTCTCTAATCTAAAAAAGACCTGCCATGGTCGAAGATCCTACACGCTACACTCTGTGAAGCCTCGGTCGTGTAATGGACTCCAGAGCCGTTTATGGGTACCCTACACGATCCGAGAAACGGCCGGAGATCAACGAAGTCGACTCCCATGCCCACACATAAATTCCATAGCCTTTGGTTTAGCCCCGCCACGCGGCTCCAAACCTCCGAACCACAGTCAATCCGCGGGACAATACTACAAATGGTGAGCCGCACATCAGAACCCGACTCCTCTCGGACACGAGTGACCTCGGCGACCAAGTCCTCAAAAGAACTTAGAATCTCCTCGGACCCGCGCTTCGAGGCGTCATTAGTCCCAACATGGACCACCATCCGCAGCCTAGAGCAACCCGTTGACTCCACCGACTCCCGTACCGCCCTCGTCACTTGGGGGACCGTTCCTCCTGGTATACACCTGGAGAACACCCGCTCAGCCACTCTCTCCCGGCGGGCCAGAGTTAGCAAGGGAGTCATAACACGCCGGACATTAGAACTACCTATTACTAGGAGCCCTCCCTTCCCACCCCGACTTCCCATAGATCCAGCCTCCGCCAAAGAGACGGGAGCGGATGCGAGAGCATCGGCCGAAGTGTCGTCCTCCGACAACGCCGCGAACCGATTGCAAACTGGAAGAGGGTCTGCCGAGGCATTCCCAGCTCCCTGCCTTCGCAGGACCACCCCACGATCCCCCCGGTTGGAGACTACTCTCCAATCGTTGGGTTTCAGGATTGGAGCGCCCCCAGCCCCCGAAGAGGTCCCACAAACACCCTCGATCACACCACCGACTTTCGCACTCGAGCGCACCCGAGTCGCCATCATGGCGCGGTGAGTTCTCGGGGATGGATGCGTTCTCCCAACACGAACAAGGGCCGACTCCGCTCTTGCCACCCTCCGACGGAGGTCCGTAACCTCTCTTACCAGCTCCGTGATTCGAGACCTCATTCCCTCGAAATCAGCGTCGCATAGAAAGGAGGAAACGGGAATCCTAGGTGAAGCCATCCTAAACACTAATCTGTACTAGCTACGAATTAAATTAAACTTCAAACTAAGGTTATACTAAGTGACTAACTAATTCGTGGACTTAAGGTCTACGCTGTTACCCAGGGTTTCTTAGCTCTCTTGCCTTTCCTGTATCCTATTTCCCTTTCCGCCACATTTACTATTCCATTCTTAATTCTCTTCCATTTTTCCTCTACTCCTTCGTTCTGTGTATTTCCTCTCTTCATCTGGTTTGCCACATCATAACCGATTTCCTCTTTCTGCTTTTCTTTCAGTTTCCCTAGATTCCATTTCTTAGCCATCTTTGCTTTTATAACTCTTTTCAATTTGATCTTCATTTCCACCATTAGCAGCACGTGGTCGCGTGCTATGTCTGCATCTGGGAGCCCACACACTCTTTTCACTCCGTTCTTATACCTTCCTTCTACCAATATATAGTCTATCTGTTTCCTGTACATGTCACCTGGCGATTTACATGTATATAGCCTTCTCTTATGATTCTTATACCAGGTGTTGGTTAATATCATGTTCCTCTCCTTGCAGAACTCGATAAGTCTGTCTCCCCTTTCGTTTTTCTGTCCCAGCCCGAACTGTCCCACAACTCCATCGGCTCGTCCCTCTCCCACACTCGCATTCCAGTCTCCCATCACTATTTTACAGCATCCCTTCCCTTCCTGGTCCAGTATGGCACTTATTCTCTCATACACTTCCTCCACTTCCCCGTCGTCATGGTCGCCGGTTGGCATGTACACTTGGATGACTAGCATGTTCTTTGGTTTAGCATTTAATTTCAGTCCAATAATTCTATCACTGTCATAAATGACCCTGGAAACACTCGGTTCAATCTTCTTATTAACTATCATTCCTACCCTGTTTCTCCCCCTGGTATTCCCCGATTAGTATAACTTGGTATCGTCACTCCTCAACTCACCATTTCCCTCCCATCTCACCTCGCTTATCCCAATAATGTCCATCTTGTTTATCTCCATCTCTCTCTTGAGATTTTCCAGTTTTCCAGCTCTTAATAACGTCCTTACATTCCAGGTCCCTAACCTTAATCTTCCTCCTTCCTCTGACTTCGCTTTATTCTCTAAACCAGGGGTCGGCAACCTTTACACCTACGAGGGCGCAATTTATATTACTGAAGACTTGAAGGGCGCATAAGCAAGATCAGTTGATATCTCTCTGTATCAGTGGTCGGCAAACTCTTTAGCTATGAGGGCGCAACTTTAATTATTGGGGGCATGAAGTGAAGTAACAATAGTAGATGTGTACCAATATTTATTAAAATGATATTTTTGTATTTATAAGAGAAAAACTATTAAAGAATTTATTATAAAAACATGAAAAATAAATCAATTTGCAACTTTGGACTGCATATCTTCACCCAACTTGCTATAATTTGGCACATAACTCGAGATACCTGATCTTAGGCAGTTGTCTAAATTGTAATCGGTGAGTCTCGATCGGTACTTGGATTTCAAGTGTTTCATGCTTGAAAAAATGTACTTGCAAGTGTACGTTGAAGCACAGTAGGAATATATTTTTAGGGCACATTTTCTTAATAATGTATAGCGAATTTCGTCAACTAAATTCCAAAAGTTTTCATCATTTTTATGTGACCTTAAAATAATATCATTCTGCATATTTATTATTTCTATTTCTAAGTCCTCAGTGTTAATGATAATAAAGTAAGTTCCAATTTTGGAAAGAGAGTGTCTTCTTTACATAGCGCAATAAATCCATTTTTACAACCTGCCATCGAAGGTGCACCATCTGTAGTAATTGCGGTAAACTTCATTAATCGTATATTACTTTCTTGGACATTTTTTAAAAGGTGATAAAATGTCTTCACCTCTTGTTCGTCCCTTTAATGGAAGAATTTTAAGAAATTCTTCCTTTCTTGAAAAATCATTAAACACCATCTTCACAACCATAGCCAATTGAGAAGTGTCTGATATGTCTGTTGACTCATCCATTTGCAACGAGAAGAAAATACATTTTTGTAAATTATTTGCCAACTTTTTCTCCATATTGGTTGCAATAACTTCAATTCTTCTTGTAACTTTTATTGCGGATAACTGAATCGTGTTGATTGCTGAGGTAATTTCATTTTTATTTTTAAGATCTTGAAAAGTGAGTTAGCAATTGCTAACATGGCTTCTTTTACAATCTCGCCATCTTCATAAGGCTTTTTCCTCTTGGCCAACAAATGCAAAATTTTAAGTGATGTAATCGTTACTCTTTTTGATTGCTGCACTGGTCTGGTAAAAATGCTCTGCTGTTTAGTTAAAATAGATTTAATATCAGAAATTTTCTTTTTCCTGATCTCAGAGTTTAACGGATAACTAGTATTAAAATTTCCGTGGACCGTATTAAAATGTCTTTCAACATTACTTTTCTTTGAAAGTGCGGCACAAGCATTGCACATTAAACAAACACTTTCCTTTCAAATCAATAAAACAGAATTGTTCTTCCCAATCAACATTGACGTTGCCAAGATATGCTACAAGACGGAGGACAGAACTTCGAAACCAACGACACACAACAATAACTCCAGCCAAGTTATGCTACAAGACGGAGGAAAGAACTCCGAAACCAACGACTTTTGACAAGAACTTGGGAGTTTCACGCGACATAGGGAAATAGTTTTCCCGTATCGAGCGCCTACCTCCAAATAGCCTGAACCGGCTAACGGAGCTATAGTACACGACGGGTTGAGAACAAGGATCTCAGTTAGCCTTGCACCAGGACACCTTCACCTAGCATAAACTAAGAACGGAGAATTCCCTATCTTTAAACGCAGTGAAGGATATATTTATATTAGAGCAGGGTAGGGAGAAGGAAAAGGGACGTGGATAAACAAGAGAGGGGTATCGGAGGAGTCATTATGAAAAAAACTCTGTTAATGACAACAATGTCTTTATCCAACAATGTATGTCCCCATTCTGTTCGCTTATAAGTCCTGACCTTGACGATGTTATTTTGTAACAGACATACGATTCCTCGGTGTGATGTAAGATTAAGATGTTGGTTACAAAGTTCTATTCTTCATCTTGTTCCGCAACTTCTTGGTCTTCTGAGAGTTCTCCGTAATTGTTTAACTTGAGTTCTCTTTTTGGCTGGCGGGCGACACACAAATGTCTTGCGGGCGCCATGGCGCCCGCGGTCGCCGCGTTGCCGACCTCTGCTCTAGACACTTCGTAAACTGTCTCCCCCGGAGATCCGATCGGGAGACTATTTTAACTCCGGAATATTTAATTTGCGAAGAATCCATGATATTTCTAACTTCTCCGCACCATAACATGGGATAACTCCAGCGGTGGTTTCCCGTTGCCTTCCGCTGTCTAGATAGGCCGCCCCTAACCTGGGGTACAGACGCCTTTTGTAGCCGCCCCTAACATGGGGTACGGACGATACTAGATGGGTTCCAGGGGCATTTCCTCCACCTGAGGGACCATCGCCTTCCCTAAGAGGTTCATCCGCCCGAAGCCGTTGGCCCCCTAGGGTCGTCAAGTTATTTTCCGCCGCCTGGCACTCGGCGTTGGGTCCCTGGCTGCACGGTCTACCAAATTACCGTGGCAGGATAACCTGGCCAGACATACAGCACTGCCTGCATTAGATTCATCTTTAATCTTAAAAAGTCTGACCATGTCTCAGAATACTTCCGTCGATTCTCCTGGCTAAAACTTGAATCCAGAAGAAACCTTCACCTCCTCTCCCTATTGTACCAAGTTCTTAATAATTACATCCATTGTTATCTTTCTTCTCAGTTCGCCGCCATTTATACAGTTCACCAATGCAATACCAGAGGATGCGATAAATTACTAGCTCCACTTAATAGAACAGAAATTTACAACAAATCCTTTACCATCACTGCTTGCAAACTCTGGAATGGCCTTCCAACCTTAATAAAAAAATCTCTACCTCTAGACATTTTTAAACGCTTGTATCACAAATATCTCCTCTCACTCTCCACGCATTGAACCACTCCCTATCTTCTCTATCAGGTTGTCACAAGGATGCGCTTACTAGGCATAAATTCATAATTTTATTATACTTTATTTTCCTGTATCATAATTACGATGTAATCTCCCAGGCATATCTTACCCTGCAATCCCTATTTCCCTCTCACCCCCTCCCTTGCATGGATATAAATGTATGTATTTATAAATGATTTTTTCTCTTATTCTCAAATTTTTTTTCTCTTTCTCTGAACTATTTAGGATTTTTTCGCGGTTTTTTACGCCTCTCTTCTCTTCGTAGGTGTTTTCCGCAGTGGGAATTTTTTTGTGTTAAAATATACGATACACAGTTTTTTTCGACCCACAAAACTAACAATATTCTTTGGTAATACTCTGTGACCTATTAACCAATATATAATTAACTTGTAATTTGTATATATTTTACTGTGATTTTTATGTAATTTAATTTTTTTTAATACGCAAATATTGTAAATAATTATATGACGAAAGGGTTAAATGTAAGAAGGGACTCTCAATTTCGCCCTAAATAAAGTCACTTGTCTGTCTGTTTCCCTCCCTCTATCTCCCTCCCTCGATCTCCCTCCATCGATCTCCCTCCATCCATCTCTCTCTCTCGATCTCCCTCCCTCGATCTCCCTCCATCCATCTCCCTCCCTCCATTTCCCACCCTCCATCTCCCTCCCTCCATCTCCCTGCCTCGATCTCCCTCCCTTCATCTCCCTCCCTCCATCTCCCTCCCTCGATCTCCATCCATCGATCTCCCTTCCTCGATCTCCCTCCCTCGATCTCCCTCCCTCCATCTCCCTCCCTCGATTTCCCTCTCTCCATAACCCTCCATCTCCCTCCCTCCATCTAACTACCTCCATCTCCCTTCCTCCATCTCCCTTCCTCCATCTCCCTCCCTCCAACTCCCTCTCTCCATCTCCCTCAATCCAACTCCCTCCCTCCATCTCCCTCCCTCCATCTCCCTCCCTCGATCTCCCTCAATCGATCTCCCTCCCTCGATCTACCTTCCTCGATCTCCCTTCCTCGATCTCACTCCCTCCATATCGCTTCCTCGATCTCCCTCTCTCCATATCCCTCCATCTCCCTCCCTCCATCTCCCTACCTCCATCTCCCTTCCTCCATCTCCCTCCCTCCCTCCATCTCCCTCCCTCCCTCCATCTCCCTCCCTCCATCTCCCTCCATCGATCTCCCTCCTTCGATCTCCCTCCCTCGATCTACCTTCCTCGATCTCCCTTCCTCGATCTCACTCCCTCCATATCCCTTCCTCGATCTCCCTCTCTCCATCTCCCTCCCTCCATCTCCCTACCTCCATCTCCCTTCCTCCATCTCCCTCCCTCCCTCCATCTCCCTCCCTCCCTCCATCTCCCTCCCTCCATCTCCCTCCATCGATCTCCCTCCTTCGATCTCCCTCCCTCGATCTACCTTCCTCGATCTCCCTTCCTCGATCTCACTCCCTCCATATCCCTTCCTCGATCTCCCTCTCTCCATATCCCTCCATCTCCCTCCCTCCATCTCCCTACCTCCATCTCCCTTCCTCCATCTCCCTCCCTCCCTCCATCTCCCTCCCTCCCTCCATCTCCCTCCCTCCATCTCCCTCCCTCCATCTCCCTCCATCGATCTCCCTCCTTCGATCTCCCTCCCTCCATCTCCCTCTCTCCATCTCCCTCCCTCGATCTCCCTCCCTCTATCTCCCTCCCTCGATCTCCCTTCCTCTATCTCCCTTCCTCGATCTCTCTCCCTCGATCTCCCTCTCTCCATCTCCCTCCCTCCATCTTCCTCCATCCATCTCCCTCACTCCATCTCCCTCCCTCCATCTCCCTCCCTCGATCTCCCTCCATCGATCTCCCTCCTTCGATCTCCCTCCCTCGATCTCCCTCCCTCGATCTCCCTCCCTCGATCTCCCTCCATCGATCTCCCTCCATCGATCTTCCTCCCTCTATCTCCCTTCATCGATCTCCCTCCCTCCATCTCCCTCCCTCCATCTCCCTCCATCGATCTCCCTCCTTCGATCTCCCTCCCTCCATCTCCCTCCCTCCATCTTCCTCCATCCATCTCCCTCACTCCATCTCCCTCCCTCGATCTCCCTCCACATCTCCCTCTCTCCATCTCCCTCCCTCGATCTCCCTCCCTCGATCTCCCTCCCTCCATCTCCCTCCCTCCATCTTCCTCCATCCATCTCCCTCACTCCATCTCCCTCCCTCCATCTCCCTCCCTCGATCTCCCTCCATCGATCTCCCTCCATCGATCTCCCTCCCTCGATCTCCCTCCCTCGATCTCCCTCCCTCGATCTCCCTCCATCGATCTCCCTCCATCGATCTCCCTCCCTCTATCTCCCTTCATCGATCTCCCTCCCTCTATCTCCCTCCCTCGATCTCCCTTCCTCTATCTCCCTTTCTCGATCTCTCTCCCTCGATCTCCCTCTCTCCATCTCCCTCTCTCCATCTCCCTCCATCCATCTCCCTCACTCCATCTGCCTCCCTCCATCTCCCTCCCTCCATCTACCTCCCTCCATCTCCCTCCCTCCTCTCCTCGCATGATTTCCCTAATCATGCCCTCGTGACCCATATAATCCAGCGACTCCCAACCGCGGCTCGTCTGCTGGTAGGCCGTGTTGTTAATCTCCTTTTCGCAGCGGCGACGGTCGCGTTTTTACTACTTTACGCGTTACGCCTCTCTCGTTTCCAACGAATGCAAAGGTGGCTTAGGCGGAGGACGAGCGCTGAATGGACATCCGATCACTGAGTAACCCAACGTAGCTAAGGGATTGATTGGTAAGGGCAACCTCTCGCCCGAATTCTAACGAATGCTTTTGTCTGATCCGAAAATGGATATTCGAATCCAGGGATCCAAAACTCAAATTGCATGGGGCCAAATAGATAATTTCGAAGTAAATGGCGGACCGTGCGTCGTAATATTGGGCATCAGCATTTTGTTGAAACTCAAAAGCCCACTTATAACCGTATATATTGTAAATAACAGGCTGTCATGCGATTTAAAAGTAATGAACATTTTGATATAGTTTCGTATCTATTTGGTATACCATGTTCCACGTTCTCTTCCATCTACTTGAAGTAGAGTCAAGATGATTAGAGGGCCGCACTTTTTGAACTGGCGTGTCGCATGTTTGTGATACTTGGTCCAATCTCTATCGATGTTTATCGATAGGAATGTCACAAGAAAGTATGAAGGGGAGGCAGAGAATTGCCGGATGGAAGAGTAAAGGAAGGGAGTAAGCGAGGAGTCGCTGCCTCGGAGATTGAGCGTATAATGAGAAGGAAAGGGAGAGAAACATTTGGCGGGAGAGGGACGCACTAAACAGCGAGCAAAGAGGGTGTGCTGCCGAAACGAAAATGATGAGCGATAATTGTCGAGAGGGTTCGCAGGGGAAGAAAGGGAGAATGTTAATAGATTGAGGAGGAAGAAGGGATGGGGGAATAAGGTAAGGTGGCAGAGGGAGGGGAGAGAATTGGAAATAAAGGGAGGAAATGGGAGGAGAAAGGGGGGCGAATTGTCCCAGAGAATGAACTCTCTCTTACCCCCTCCCTTCACCTCTCCTCCCTCCCGCCCTCCTCCCTCCCTGCCTCCTCCCTCCCTCCCTTCCTCCTCCCTCCCTCACTTCCTCCTCCCTCCCTCACTTCCTCCTCCCATTCTCCCTTCCTCCTCCCTCCCTTCCTCCTCCGTCCCTCCCGTCGTGACTTTCGGAGACAGCGAGCATAAGACCACCCTTCCTCCCTCGAAATGGCTAGACAGGATGTGACGTCACAATCGCTGCCACCATCGCCCTCGCACTCTGTCCCTTGCTCTCTCGTCCTCTCGCACAGCCCGCTGCCCTCTCCCCACCCCTCCTTCATCCCCTAATACCCTAACCACCTCTGTCCCACGCTCACTCCTTCCTCCCAGTCTCCTCCAACCCCGACTCTGTATATTCACTAACTCACCCTATGCTACCCTCTCTAGGACCTGTGCCCTCATCCCCTCCTCTCCCTCCCAATCTTACTCTCTCTCCCCTCCTTACACTCCTCCCCTTCGCCTCTCTTCACCCTCCCTCTCTCCCTCCTTCCCTTCTACTCTTACCCTCTCTCCTTTCCCCTTACTACTCCTCTTACGCCATCCACCCACTCCGAAATCCTTCTCCACCCTCCATTTTGACTCTTGTTTCCTTTCATCTCTTTACCCTCCCATTATCTTCTCTTTTCTCTCTTCCTTCATTTTGTTACATCTCATTCATCTGTTTATTCTCTCTATTCATTTTTAAAAAATTCATTTATCGATATACCCTCGTCCGCGCTTCATCCTGAATTTCGCCAAATTGACGGGTGGCAGGGGGTGTACTGCTCCGAATTGCCGCTGTTAATGCTATGAATCAGCCTCGTTCTCCCATTGTGATCCCTTGTTCCCTCCAGTAAAAAAAGGACTCACGTCGTTCTGTCGTACAAATTGACATACAGAAAAGTCGGGACATTTTATAGCGATTTTATATCAGTGATAATGACTATTATTTGACCTCCATTAAAAATGAAACATTATGGGGACATAAGGGAGGAAACATAGGTAAATAGATTGAGAAGAAAAGCAAAAGCAGATCGATCTCCTTTTCTCCCATCCGTTTTCGTGTTCTCCCCCCTCCACCTATCTCCCTCACTCAGTTCGACGCTTTTTATTTTCGCCTTGCTCCCCTCTTCCCATCCCACCTCCTCCCTCTCTTCCCACTCGTCGCCGTTATCTCCTTCTCTCTCACTCATCCCATTTCCTCCATTCTCTTTCTACTTCCTTCTTTCTCTCCCCTGCTTCATCCTCTGCTTCACCAACTCCACTCCTCTCTTTCCTCCCACTCTCCTTTCCTCCCACTTTCTACCTCCTCCGCTCCCACCCACCTCCATCTCCCACTGCTCAAAACCTCATCTCCTCCTCCCTCTCTCCTCTATCTCCTCGCATTCACTTCTTCCCACTTCCTTCTCCGCTCTCCTTCCAACAACTTCCCACTCACTCTTTTTTCACCGCACGCACTTCGGATCCCCGAAAACCCTTTCTGCTACGCCCAAGACACGCATCGCATGCTTCTCTACATTGTTTTTCGTTGACTCTTGCCGTGGGATAACTCTGCGAACTTCATACAAAAATCCTTCTCTTCCAATTTATGATTTAGATAAATAACGTGGTCACAAAACGGCCGATTTAAGGAAAGAAGTACTCCTAGACCGTCAAATTAGAAAATCCTTTCCTAATCAACAAATATGTCATAGTCTCTGCAGTACAGCTTCTAAATAAAGCCGTCGAGTGAACCTGACGCGTACGTCGGCGGCAAAATGATCGGTCTCTGTGGTAATTTTCAGTTCGTTTGTTCCGAAATAAGGTTTACTCGGTACTTCTTCGCGTTCAGGAATTACATCGATTATCCGTCTTATTCAAGCCCTAAGGCTAGCTCGGTTGTCCATTATCGAACTTCGCTTCCAAATCAAAGTTCGTTTTTCTGCCGCTCCTGAGCATTATTTTGCATCAATTAAGTATCTGTCTCGATGGATGCGTGCGTTCATGCAACGCCGTTCCTTCTAGAGCGGAATTGTTAAACATGCGTCCCGACAATTAAGGAAATGCGACCCTCTCAATAATCTGATTCTATCGCAAGTAAGCTAAAGACAGCGTGGACAAGACGAGAATGAGTTAAAATTGCGATGCGCCACAATACGTGGATGTTTATCATACAAGAATTGTTCGGCAAAAGTATTTCACTGAGTTATATGCTGTATTTATTAAATTTCAACAAAGAATTTCGGCTCGTTATATTGACACGTGCCAGCCAGCCAAGTATTTCAAAGTCACCTGCTTGGCCCCAGTACGATTTGAATTTTTGGGATCCATGTTCTAAATTATAATAGCGGGTCATCGTCGCGCCCAAAAACGCATCGCGTCGTTTTTTTTTTGTCACGCGCATGCGCGCGGACGCTCGCTCTGCCGTCCTTAACAATCCATCGCGCTGCCTCCCTTCTGCAGAAGCCCTCCTACACTTCCACCCTTCCTCCTCTCAATCCCCCCCCTCCACTTCCCTCCCTACCATTCCTCGAACACGTCACTTCCGCCTCGCCTTCCCGCAACGCCTCCTCCTTCCCTCCCGCCATTGCGCATGAGCCATACCCCAGCCCCCCTGGACGACGGCAAAGGCGGACCTAGCAGAAACCCCAGAGCATGTGATCGGGAGGGAAGTCTGAACTGCGGTGGCGGAGCGATGGAAATGTCGGAGGGAGAAAGATGGAAGGAATGGTGGAGAGGTCGAAATGGATTACCGAAGGCGGGGAAGGAATAGTCAGAGGGAGAAGGAGGGACGGGAGAGGGCTGGGATAAAGGGAGAAGGGATCCTTGGGAGGGAGTGGTCCTTCAGGCAGCTCTACAGTCTCTCCCTCAAGCGGAGAAATAAAAGTCCTTTCCTTCTTAAGGGGCGAAACAGGTGTCAACTGACGGTTGAGTGAAATTCCAACTCTCGGTCTCTTGCGATGGATGGAAGCGTGGAGATGAGAGGAATGTAAGCGAGATCGAGAGTTAGTTGAAGAGAGAAGACGGAGTTGTGGTTAGAGAGAGAGAGGTTTAGATGGCTGCTTGGTTTGCGGGAGAGGAAGGAAAAACACATGAGAAGGGGTTATTTTATTTAGAGAAAGGAAGGAGACTAGGAGGAAGGAGACTAGGAAGCTACCTTCTCTGGAGCAGGAAATAGGAGCGAGTTTTCCATAAATTATCCGGAAACACCTTGAAGTTGGGAACCGCTCAGTTTTACAAGTAAGGATTTTTGAAACGAATGCAATAGCGAAGAACAAAAGGCTGAGTTTTCTCCCTTATTCCAGGAGCCTGCCACCTTTTCAACCTTGAGGGCGCATCTGCGAATTCAGAGTAGGATTGCGGGCGCCAATTGGGGCTACACAGAAAAATAAAATAAAATAAATTTCTTTCTTCTCTTAACAATGTTAAATATTGAGTTTGCCTATGGCATTAAATTAGCTACTTTGTAGCGAAATATCACAAACTCAGCTGAAAAACGAATTCAGTATAAAATGTTATCCGGTCGTATCTTACTGCACCTCCCCAGCAAATGACTTGCCTAGTAGCGGGCGCCAAGGATTTCTATGAAGGGCGCCGGTTCGAGGGACCCTGCTTATTCCACAAAAGAGTACTTTCCAGCAATCAAATGACTCCAGAAGAAAACAATATGAGCTCTTGATTATGATATCTCATTAAGGAAATTTGGAACACCCGTTAACAGCCGTTTACGATGAGCGCAATAACAATAACAAAGACGAAGAAATATAGTTATTCTCTCAGCAGAATTTGATCCCGCGACCCTAATTTGGGATTCAAGACTCCCTAACCACCTCTCAATTATAAAAATTAAAAATTGAACGAGAACGAAAACCAGTTAAACTCATTAAATTGAAATTAAATGTTCTGAACATATTTATCGATACAATCTTTCTCAACTGTAGGAATTGAGTGATATTCTACTTCGATAAGGATAAGGCTTTTCAATAGCTCGAAAACTCAGATTTTCTTTTGTTTTTTACATGGATTCATTCAACGATATACATTTTATTTTTGTTTTTCAAAATTTTGAGGTCTGCTGAAATTACCTTCTTTCTGTGACCTATGAATTTCAATCTCCTTGCAGAAATCTTTAACTTCCCACTGGTTCCTCATCGTACGCAGAATCTTAACTAAATACATATTGTCATCTTCATCAGCATTTGGTTCATATTCTTCTCTCTCTTTTTAAATTTCAATGGACAATGGTCCTCGCTATATTTTACATATTGTCCCTCTCTGATGAGCGCCTAATTTTCTAAGCCAGATTTACTGGTGCCTCCTCTGTTCTCTCTTCCGTCCGTTACTTCCACTTTCTCAAAGTATTGCTCAGCAGAGATTTTAAAACTCTTTGTCTATTTCAGAGTCACTTTTATTTCTCACCGTCTTACTTCATACGTCCGTCATGTTTCTCTTTCTATTATATTTTTATTCCTAGTATTTGTACTTATTTATCTTGCCCTTCAGCCGTTCGTCTTACTTTTTCTTCTCCCTATCATTTATTTTATTCTTTCAGCAATTTCTTGGTCTTTATCGCGTTTACATCTCCTTCTTACGTTGACATTTACTTCATTTTCTCGGATTTCTTCGCTATGAAATCCTTTGCTCATATTTATAAACCAATCTGGGCACATCCTCGTTTTAAAGCGTCTTAATTTTACTTTTGTCCAAGTTTTTTATTATCGTTTTAAAGTTTTTAATATCAGCATTAAATTATTTGTAAAGAAAATATGGCTGAAGCCCATTTCCTAGGGCCACGTTTTCCTAGAGTACCTACCTCCTTCCTCATTAGACCCTCATTGCTAAGGAATATAATCCCTTTCTCGTGAGTCTCTATCAAATCGGTATAACTGGAGGAAAGTCTATGGATATCCGTCACAGCGGAGGTTCTATAACTCTCCACTCTAATGAACAAAAGAAATAAAAAATTTGTTTTGATTGCTAATTTACTGTTACAAAACCAGGAAATACCTTCGCATCGCCACGCAGAACCTATGCGTCTTTTAAACGATCTTCTATGATTAATAATAATAAATAAATGTATACGTATATCGATAGTTTGTATTTTGTTGCACCCTATAAAATATCATAAGGCATAAGGAAAAACCAGAAAACAAAACGATCGTGAATCAAAACTGCGGAGAGATAAAATTAAAAACATTAAATTGTCTCAAATACGCGATTTCCCGGCCGCATTTTGCTTGCCAGTTCAAAAGCTGCGGCCCTCTCATTATTTTGGTTGTATTGTAAGTAGGTGGGAGAGAAAACGTATCCAACAAAATCATGAATTACAAAGAAATACGAAACAATAAAAAAATTGATCTTTAGGAATTGTATGGTGGTAAGTTTTTAATTTATAGATTTGTTTTCGTGTGCTTTCAAGTTACAACTAAATGCTTACGCTCATTATTATGTTACTAGATGAATTAGCCCGATTAAAACGGGCTTTGCAATCAAATAATATAAAAAACAAATTAAACCACATTGGTTGCCATCGAGACCTTGCATGAAGGTTTTTATGCCATTCGCTCCTAGTACATGATCATAGCAATCTTGCTGAAGAAACGGCTGAGATATTGAGCGTTACGGACAGAATGACCAAGTGACCAAAAGAATAAAGATTTTATAGTTAAGTGATGCGGACCGCCATATATATTGAAATTAACTAGTATATGATACTCATGTAATTAGAGTTTGAGACCTGTGAATTATAACGAAGCTCTAAAATTGAATCACAATAAATTATGAGGGAAACTTTGAAAGTCTTGCGGCTGAAACTTTTAGGCTGGTAATCTGGTATTACGAGAACTGAAGATTTTATTTTAAACTGAGCTGTATTTTTAACATACTTATTAAATGTTTAATATTGATTTTGAGTGACTTTTTAGCTTTTCCCTGATCACGCTAAATTGCCCTGAAAAGTGTCTTGTCACATTATTTAGAATCTTAGTATATAATAAGCTACGTTTGTCTGTCCCTCACGCTTGACTGTGGCGCTGCTCTTAAAAGGCTTTTTAAAAATATTTATAAAGTGGGAGAATCGAGATCTATTTCCGACTGACTGTAATGCTATTTTAACAAGCTTTCCGATTAGGTAGAAAATTGAAAATTGGTAGGAATGTTTGATTCTTACAATAAAAGCCATTTACGAAAAAAAGTCTCAAAAAGATCCGGGTTCGACCCCGGTAGATAATTTATATTTCCCATTACCTAACACGTAAAGATCTATTTTTCGACTTAAAGGCTTTTACTATTTGCAAATTAAAGAAACAATTGAACTACGATATTCGGACCTGAATTTTTAAAAATAGCTTCACAGGAATATGTACCTGCTTCATAAACCTTAGAAATATTTGTATACATATCAGCAAAATAACTTGAAATTTACTCGAAAGGTTGGTGGCAAGAGGAGCAATGCGCCCAATTCCCTAAAAATTCTCACCTGCAGGCATGAGTATCCTATTTGCATTATTACCCAGTAAATTGTCAAAAGCGTACTGCAGATTGTGCCATTAAACCATACATGCCCTACCACTCAAATATTCTCATGGCTCATTGTATAGCATCTGGGAAAATAAACATTTATCCATCTTTGTCTATCTGCTAATCCTTACACCACTCGCTTATTATATATATATATATATATATATATATATATATATAATATATATATATATATATATATATCATCATCATAGGTAGTCTGTCCGTAGACAGGTCCGTGATTATTCATGGTTAAACCTGGTTCTCCATATACTCCTATTTTCCGCTGTCCTCTTCATATCTTGATAACTCTCTTTCCCTTTCAAATCGTCTATTAGCTGATACCTTTTCCTACCTCTTTCCCTTTTCCCATCTAGTTTTCCTTCTAACACATCTTTAATCATACTCTCTCTCCTCATGTAATGTCCAACCCAGTTAGCCTTCCTCTTTCTGATAGTCTGTATAATCATTCGCTTCTCTCCTATTCTTTGTAGCACTTCATCGTTTTTCATCCTATCTGTCCATTTTATCTTCAACATTCTCCTCCAAGTCCACATTTCAAAGCTTTCCAAGTATTTGATGTCATTTTTCCTTAGCGTCCATGTTTCTGCCCCATACAATGCTATACTCCATACGTAGCATTTTATCAACTTCTTGCGGATATCTTCCCTTATATTCCCTGTAAGTAGTTGTTTCTTTCTCCTGAAAGCCGCTTTTGCTTTTTCTATTCTAGTTTTGATCTCATCCGTACATTTTGCCTCTCGTGTTATGATACTTCCAAGATTTATATTCTGAAACTTGTTCGTATATATATATATATATATATATATATATATATATATGGCAACAAGGTGTTGGGATGAGGAAACCCAGTGAACACTCACCAATCGGACGACTTCAGGTTGGCGAGGCCCCGGGGATGTCGAAGCGACACACGTAAAAGAACACTAAAACACAGAAACATCACAAACAGAGAAGAGAGAGAGAGAGGAAAGGAAAGCTCTCTCTCCTTCTCATGTTTCTGTGTTTTAGTGTTCTTTACGTGTGTCGCTTCGACATCCCCCGGGGTCTCGCCAACCTGAAGTCGTCCGATTGGTGAGTGTTCACTGGGTTTTCCTCATCCCAACCCCTTGTTTGCCATCCATATATCCATTTTACCTTTTCTTTTCCGTAAGCTGTTATATATATATATAATATATCTATATATATATATATATATATTATATATATACTATATATATGGCAATTTCTGATACATTTATGGTTGGGCCGGCCTCAATTGTCGGCCTGCTTTGTTCTTTTGAACAAATGGTAGGCGCGAGCCTGCTCACGCTCTAACGAATAAAACGGGGTCGCGTAAAGCGGAGTATGACTGTACTCCAAACCAAAGTTTCATATTTCGTCCGAGGATCAATGTTACCCATTTTCAGAAGCAAGTGGATATGCGTCATTTGTCCCATTAGTGGCGCGGTGCAACCCATGCCCACGACCGGCTCTCTAAGGTCCTTCGTGTCTTTCCCGAGTGCAGCAGG
>CM054113.1:21600045-22004554 GCA_028673005.1 Tanypteryx hageni | reverse complement strand
GCATTTTGTTTATATTGGACCACTGTTGTCCCAATTCTTGAATTCTATTCTTGGCCTCATAATAAATGCAATTGCAAATGCAATTTAGTGCTTTAACATGGGTCAGACTTTTATAAATGGATATAAATTATTTTGTGAATCTACGAAGTAATTAGAGGGAAGGAAGGTAAAGATGGGAATGAGCAGAAATTGAGAAAGAGGAAGAGGACGTAGTATTTGTATAGGATTAAAAGGAGCTGCAATCATTCATAAAACTAAATATAGGCCACGTAATTTTCAATGGATTTCTTTAACTGATAATACAGCAAATATTTCGAACCGAATTTCAAATACGAGTGAAAAATAACATTTTATGACTTTTATTTAAATTTCTTTAAAATAAAGCCAATTTTCAGAAAAAAAATCAAAACTGCTATAAGTATGTATTTTTTAGAAATTTTTGATCGTAAAATATAGTTAAAAGTCATTGAAGTTCATGCAAGTATTTAGTTAATAGTAAGTAAGTTACTACATATTTTTCCTTTGATGGTGAATTGACAGTTCGTTCACATTTTATCCTGTTTTTTACGAGTTAATAAGGGTAAAATAATTCATTTATTAAGTTAAATTCAATACGTTTTAAAACATTTAAAATGTGCTAAAATATTTCAAGTAAATTTCAGCTACTTCTTTATGCATTCATTATATCTTATTATTTCGATTTTCCTCTTATTTTCAGCAAATATTTGGTTAATCATTTGGCCTCTCTATCATAAATACTTAAACAGTATAATTAAAACAAAGATAACTTTCAAAACACTGATTTGATTGTACATGGAAACCAAACAGATAATAGCATATCTTACTGATTTTTTATATCGAAATCATATATATTTGTAATACTTTTATGGTAATCCCGTCATAATTGAAGGGCAATTACGCTAATTTGTTTATAATATTTTAACCTGATAAACTTTAAATTAAGTATAAAACATTTTATGTAAAACTGTTGAATCGAATTAATTAGATTATTTATTGAGTTGCGAATGGTAATTATCTAATAAACTCCTAGATTAAGCAAGAAACATGTAATGTAATTTGAATATAGCTGCTCCCGAGAAACGGTTAATTAGATTACTTGCGAAGATTCAATTAAGAAAACTGGATGGTATACAAATAATATTATCGTCCTGTCGGCGAAACGTTCTGTTGGCGAATCAACCTGTAGGCGAAACGTCCTGTCGGCGAATCGTCCTGTCGGCAAAACTTTTGTAACCGAATCGTCTTGTCGGCGAAACGACCTTCGGCGAAACGTCCGTCGGCGAACCGTCCTGTCGGCCAAACGTCCGTGTACACTTGTTCGACGAACACTTGCTCGACCAACATTTCTTCAAAAGATTAAGTAGTCAGTCATCAGTTGTGCGTGTACCTTTGCAGTGTAACTAATAACCCCTAAGTTTATATTAAAATGGCGTTAGAGTTTGTGAATAGATCTAGTGGCAAACCAAAACTATGTTTAGACGGTTATTTGCAATGCCGGATTATAGGCGGAGCCATGGAGCCGTGGCCCCAGGTCCCTCGGCCTGTATGGCCCCGGCCCAATTATATTTTTATCTATTTAATCGCCTCAATTGATGATTTTACATAAAGTAGTGCAATTTTCATTCTCTTTTGTCATATGTCGTAAACAAATAAAAAAATGTAACCGTAGTTCTGCGCCGTATAGGTTCCGTGCAGGCTGCGCATAGCTCCCATTTCTCACTACTGCGGACCGCGATGCCCAGTGCAAAGGTGTGTGGCGCACGTTCTCGGTTGATGGCGTCTCGGCGTCTCTCTTTGTACTGCGTCGGTGCAAAATTGTGGCATTACATCGTTTTCTATGATTCACCCGCCATGAGCGCTGGATTTCATAAACACTCGGCTCCTAATAACTCTTGCGTGTTATCTTCTAAATAAAGATGCGCTTCGCGAAAGTTAATTGTGGCAATGTGGAGGAAAGATGTGGACGACCGCCAGAGAAGGGCCCACTTCGTCGATTCTATGTAGTTTCGGAGATATCAGCATTTTTATGAAAAAGGGGTAAAAAATATCACTTATTTTTTCCCTGCAGGCTGATAAATACTGGTACAGCGAAGGTGAAGGTGTTCTGTCAAGTCCAGCCTGCACATCCACAAATTTGCAGTTCGGATATATTGTCATTATTGTTTATATTTTTATCGCATTTGATTCAGGTAACTACAATTAAAATTACTATATACCAGTGACTGTTTTATTAACATTCAATATATGCGAAATATTTTGTCTATCAGTATGAGTTATCTGTTTATGTAAAGTTCATTTAGCTAATTACTATAATAAAAGCCTAGTTGTGTGTGTTTGTGTATAACGCTGACGTCATCAATGGTACTTTTTAAAGCGTTTTCAACAAACTTCCCGATTAGGTGGAAGGTTGAGATTTCACAGGAATGTTTGATTCAGATATAAAAATAAAATGACAAAAAATACGAAAAAGACCCTGGTTCGGCTCCAGGGGGGCGATTTCCGTTTCCGTAAGAAAACACGTAAAAGCAACTTTATAAAGTGCAGGCTTTTAGTCTTTTTGGAGGTTAAAATTATAAAGAATTGAAATACGATCTTCGAATTTAAACTATGATTTAGGAAAATTAATGAAGTTTCTTATTCTATTACTCTTTTTCCCCTATCGTTCAAAATCTCTCATATTAAAGATTTAAATAAAATCTTTTTGGGAAAATATCGGCTCTTAAAGCGGTTGTTGCCTTGCCGACCACGTCATTGTTAATCTTCGAAAATCAATTGTTGTCTCAACTAGAATACATGTAATATATACGATTGCATAGACGTAATCCTAATGAGACTGGGATTTAGTGTGTACTCTTTTGCTTATCTAAACCAGCGATTCCTAATGATTTGTATATAAGGCCCCCATCATAAATTGAAAATATTTCGCGGCCCTCCCACATACTTTGGTAATTATGAAAATATATTAGGAGATCCGCGGGATCTTCGGCCTAGCTTAGGCCACTTACATGTAATACATGCATAGGTACGTTGAGAATAAGGGAGGTATAGAATTAGAGAAGGATGGGAGGAAAGAGATAGAGAGGGAGAGCTATGGATTTGGACAAGAGGGTGAGACAGACAGACAGACAGACAAACGACTTTATTAGGGCAAAATTGAGACTATGTAGTCCCTTCTTACATTTAAGGGGGAAGGTGGGAGAAAAGAGAGGGAGAGAGAGGGAGGGAGGGAGAGATGGAGGTAGGGAGAGAGGGAGGATGGGAGAGAGGGAGGGAGAGAGGGAGGGATGGAGAGAGGGAGGGAGTGATGGAGAGAGGGAGGGAGAGAGGGATGGAGGGAGGGAAAGAGGGAGGGAGGGAATATTATTATTCTGTCATATGACGGGTAATACACTAGTTTATAAATAATATTTATTTTTATCTTTTATTATATTCTTTTCTTGTACAAATGATGGGTATTAAATAAGTTTGATTTATTTTCAGATGCCCATTACATATTGTTTTTTAAATAACCAATTACAATAAAGAAGATGAAGAGAAAATATTTAAGTGGTAGTGAGAAAAGCAAAATACAGAATGAATAGAAAATCAGAAAGTAATGTTAGAAAAAGTGCCCAAATTAACATAATTTTTTAGTCCAGCTACCTGTTCTACGATTTCCTAAAACGTGAATAAACATTTTCATGAAAGTGAAGAAAAAATAAATTATTCAATAACTTCAGAAGTTGAAAGAGAGCAGGTCGAGGAAGGAAATACAAACGATGACAGTAAGGATATTTCACTTGAGGAAGATGTCGGCAAAATAGTCAACGATGATACATTTTCGTCTGATCCTGCGTTATGGCCAAATGTTGCAAATAAGCTGATTAAATTTTGGGTTCCAAGTCAGGATATTTCCAGTCAAGATTTTTCGGCATCCAAGAGGTATATTTTAAATCGAAATTCTTACCGTTATTGTGGAACAGATTTATGTTCATTTAAGAGACATAACGGTGAAGTTGTTCGAAGAGATTGGCTTATTTACTCGTTTTCATCAGGAAATTTATGTTATTTATTCTGTAAGTTGTTCGCTCATAAACATTCTTCCGAAGACAATTTTATGAAAGGGTATAGCGACTGAGCACATGGCAATAGGGAAATTTTAAGTCACGAAAAAATGAAACTTATTTGGCTTCAATTGAGTGCTGGATAGAAAAAAATTCCAAAATAGGCAGAATTGATGCATGACTTAAACAGCAATTAGAAGACCAAAATCAATATTGGTGGAAAGTACTTGAGTTGTGGAAACAAATTTTTTTTTTGCGAACGTGGATTAGCATGAAAAGGCAACAGTGAGATTGTAGGCGAACTAAGTAATGAAAATTTTCTTGGTGCCCTGGAGCTTATTGCAAAATTTGACTCGTATAGAGCAAAACATTTAGAAAATTATGGAGACCCTGGTAGAGGAAATATTCCCTATATATCTCCAACCGCATATGAAGAGATCGTATTGCTAATGGGAAGTTCTTGACACTATATCCGCAGAAGTGAAAACTGCCAAATATTTTTCCATAATCGTCGATTCAACTCCTGATATGGCACACTGTAATCAATTAAGCCGCATCTTACGCTACGTAAACAACGACGGCGATGTTGAAGAGCGTTTCGTGGGTTATGAACCTCTCCCCAATCATACGGGACAATGTACTGCTGATCAAGTACTCCAAAATATTGAGAGTTTAGGTTTAGATATACAAAATGCACGCGGAAAATCTTACGATAATGCTGCAAACATGTCCGGTAAATATAAGGGAATTCAAGCACACATGAAGAGATTAGATACGTATATGGATTATATTCCATGTGCAGCTCACTCACTTAATTTAGTTGGAGTCATTGTAGTTGAAAGTAACAGTACTGCTGCAGATTTTTAATGTTTTTTGCAGATATTATACAATTTTTGTGTTTTATCTATCAGTAGATGGGAAAACCTGTGTCTAGGTTTAACAATTGGCAGATGCTAAAAGTTCAAGCGATACGCTATGGGCAGCCAGAGCTATTTTAACGAAGATTCTACACCACAACTATGAATTGATTTATTCGCGCCTATAAAATATTTCAGACGATTCTTCTGAGAAATGTACAACTCATGGTGGTGCCAGGGCATTAGTAAAGCAAATGAAGAAACTAGATATTGCCTTCATGACTGTTCTATGGAATACTTTTCTTAATAGATTTGATGCAGTTAGTACAGAGCTTCAAGAGAAAACCTTAGACGTATTAATAGTAGTAAAACTCATGGAACCATTAGTAGATTTTATTGGTGATTTACGTGATCAATTCGATAATTTTGAACAGGAAGCGCTTGGTCTGAGTAAAGTGGTAGAAAGAAATTACAATAGTCAAAATAGAACGACACGAATTCGCAAGCTAATGCCAGACGATATGCGCAACAATGAATTTATTTTGCAAGTCTAAAAAATTTTGGGTTGAATGTTATTATCCAATTGTTCATAAATTATTGACATATATGAACTCATGACTTTCTGCTTATCAGGCGATTATTAAAAAATTCGGCTTCTTAAGCAATTTAAAAAATTGTTTTATTTATTACTAGCGTAATTGCCCGGAGTTTAGAATTCTTCATGCACATATCACTCGGTAATATTTTCATCCGAACTCAAGGTACTCTCAAGGTAAGTGACCAATATTCCCCTTTAATTGGTATGAACAAATTAAATATAGACTCAAATTTAATACCTCCCCCCCTCCCCAATGAAATCAAAGTTCTGACACCTCAACGCCCCTTTAGTGTGTGTACATCAAGTTTTAAGCCTCTACGTTTCTTGGTTCGACATTGATATATATTGGTGGAGAATTCATCAAAATCGGTCAATTGGCTGCTGAGACATTTTCAAACAGACTGCTTTTCGCCAAATTCGCCGTATTATAATCGTATTCTAATGTATTTGCTTTGAAATCAGAAAATTATTTTTCCTTATATTGTGGTAGCCATGCTTTTTAGATCCATTCTATACATGTTTATTTCGATTTTCCATTCTTTACCCGCCCTACAAACAAAATTTCTTATTAAAATTCAGCCAATCCCTTCGAAATTCATAGTTACAGAAAAATTCTAACCTTGATATTGTGGTAGCCCTGTTTAGACGACCCAGTTATTTATATGAAGATTGTATATACCATAATGGGTTAAAATCCATGCGGACAGCTCTCTAGATATACGTGTAAAAGAAATATTATTTTACCTTTAATTGTGGTAGCCCTGCTCTTAAGCTCCGCTTTAAAAATCTTGATTTCATTATGGTATTTTGTAAAAATCTTATATATAAAATTTAGTTGACATCCGTTCAGCCAATTCCTTCCAAATCCATAGTTACTGATAGAGTTCAATTTGTAATTGTGGCACCCCTGTTTAGTTGATCCGGTCTAAATATGCTATTATGGTTTTATATATATGTTTATATAATAAATGTTATAATTTGGTTAAAATTGATGCCGACAGTTCAACACAAACACTTGTAAAAGAAATTTTTATTACTTTTATTATGGCAGCCCTGCTTTCTATATCTATCCTAAAAATCGTAATTTTGTTATTTTTATGTTGCACAATTTTCTTTCGTTGAAATCGGTTCGGCCAATTCCTTCCAAATTCATAATTACCGAAAAGTTTAACTTTGCAATTGTGGCACCTATACTTAGTTAATCGGGTAGAAATATATCATTTTCGTCATGAGTTTATGTGAAAATTCTATGTACCAAATTTGGTTGAATTCGGTTAGGCCATTTCATTCCAAAAGCATAATTACCGAAAAGATTTATTTTGCAATTGTGGCACCCCTGCTCTGTCAATCCGGTCCAAATATGTCATTTTGTGATGAATTTCGGTGAAGATTCTATTTACCTACCAAATTTGGTTGAAATCGGTTCAGCCAGTTCTTCCCCGATATATGCGTACGGGCAGACGGACGACGGACGGACGAAATTTCGACCGACCATTCCATGGGGGCCCTTCGAAGTCGTGAAATTTGGATCGGCCCTTACATTACGATCCCTGACCCCGTAGACCGATTTTATTAATTTTAGCCTCGAAAATGTGTCTCATCAAAACATTGATACGTATTAATGGAGAATTCATCGACATCGTCTAATTGGTTGCTGAGATATCGTAAAAAACCGACATTTGGACCAAAAATGAGGACCCTCGGGCCCCCTTGGGCCTATTTGAATTATTTTTGGCACTGCGACTCTCAGGATCAACTTAAAGCTGCTGCCAAAATTTGAAGCTCCTACGTTTATTTTCTGAATAGCGATGGGTGCCACAGACACACGCACGCGCGCACGCACGCACGCACGCACGCACACACACACACAGACAGCTTCTTTTATTATTATAGATGCCAGTTTTTTGTTAATTAAATGTTGTTTTCAATAATTTATGTGTTTCTTTGTATATTATTTATTAGTAATTAAAATATTATATACCATATACAGTTGTTTGTAAATTAAAATGTACCAAATTTTATTGAGAAGGATATAGGGGCCCTATTTTGAACTTGTCTCCAGGGCCCCAAATTGCTTAATCCGGCCCTGGTTACTTGTATGTAAAAGATAAACAGAACGAAAATAAAATTTACTGGAAGTGTGAAAATTTCAAGAAGACGTTTTCTATATGCCGTTTAACTACCGTAAATAATGAAGTGAGTAACAACATAATCATGCCGGTGATGGTGCATAAATTGAAGCAAATAGGATATTGAACAAAATAAGCGAAGATGCTAGAAATGCTCGCGATGCACTCCATAATTTTGTCCGCTGCACCGAAGAATATTAGTCAAGCCGTAAGTGCAAAATTACCTCCAGTAACGATGAAAAGGACTATAAGAAATATTAGAACCAAGAACAATGATGGTCCAGCCATTCCAACTCACAGAAAAAATATTGTGTTCCCAGATAATTATACCACTACTGAAAACGGTGAATAGTTTTTATTGTTCGATTCTGGGCATGTAGAAGACAGAATGTTAATATTTTCTAGCAGAAAATATCTGCAGCACCTAGTAAGATCGGATCACTGATACGCAGATGGTACCATCAACACCTTTCCACCGCTTTTTGAGCATCTCTACACTATAAATGGGTTACGTGGACACGTTGCTCTGCTATTAATATACGCGTTACTTCCCAGCAAAAGTGAATAGTGTTACATTAATCTTTTAAGAACAATAAAAAACTTGGAACCAGCTGCAAACCCGAAGACAATTATGACTGATTTCGATCATGCAATGGTTAATGTGATAAACATTGAATTTCCTGAAACAGTGCATGCCAGTGTATTTATAGAAATGTACAGTCATATGGTCTTAAGCGAGAATACGATACCGATTTTTTAAAATATGATTTGTCGAACAAATTTATGTTCCAACTAATGCGGGTCGATTAAAGTTCCTCACGATCAAATTACCGCGCGACCAAATTTCCATTCGAACAAATGCTGTCGAACAAATTTCCGTCGAACATGTGTTGGCGAACAAATTACCTAGAATCGTATGTACTGGCAAAAAAAATTACTTAGCTAATTAGCTTGATCTGCATTTCTGGTTCAAACGATTCCAACATATCTCAAAATAGATTCTATCTCCTCTGCTCCTTTTTCGCTTTCTAATATACGTATAAAAACTACTAGCATTCGTCAATAAATTGTTCAAAAATTTGTCTTGTGCCTTTATTTTTTCAAAGTTGGTTTTATTATTTCTATATATTTAATTTGATGTTATTTTCCTAAATATCTCTTCTTATGAAGAGCCCGCGATTTATTCTTTAATTTTCTAATATTTTTCATATTATATTCTTGATCTAGATTTATTTTTAAGTATTTTACTGGAACATATCTATTTAGCCCAGCCTGTTTAAACGCTTCAAAATTTTCCCATATATCATTGACTTTCGCTTCTTTATATGTCCAGTTCTGACATTCATTTTAAAAAAAGAATTCTGTTTATGGTTGTCCAATTTTCGAGAAAACGTCCATAGTAGACATTTCGTTCACCTTTCCTCTAAAAATCGGTCCGACGCTGGGCACCCATACACGCATGCCATTTTGAAATCTGCCTCGTTCTTTCTAGGGAATACTGTATTTAGTACTTATCTTTAATTTACGGATGATTTAAGTTCGATTATAATTTTTTATTTTATAAAATTATTCCTCCATATTTCACATAAGCGTGACTTATTAATTTAAATGGCAATAAAAAAGGAAAGTTTTCATTGGGAGGGAGAAAACAAAGTTTAAAATGTTTTAAAAATGAGTAGCTATATAGAGATAAAAAGGATGATGTGGAGCAATATGTTTAAGGCTATTTTCTTAAAAGTAAAATTAGAAAAAACCAAGGTTTTAAACGATTTATATTGTGATGGCATAATATAAAGTATTTTCCTGTTTAAAATAAGTTCGCACTTTAAGCATTACGTACTTTCAGTTTGTCTCGGTTAAGGAGGTCGCGGTCATTCCCCCCTAGTCATGCACCCCCCTCCCTCCTGGTAGCCTAACCGGAGCTGGCCCAACAACCTAAATCACAGTACTATAATTCTGAAACTCAAAACAAAACCTAAAACCGATATTTAATTTTCTCCGTATTTTTGTAGGAATAGTGGAAGCGAAAAGTAGGATTTCTCAACCAGACAACAACACTCCGTCTCGAGTTTCCCGCACATAACTTGAACGGTCCCTCATGCCACTGCCTGGTGCTAAGCCGCCGCGAGGTCCGAAGAGTCTGAAACGAGACGAAACAGTGCTCGATTTATTCTATCTCTAGACTCGGCCATATCCTATAATCCGTACTCCATTTATCGAAAGTCGTCAACGAGACGCCTCTTTCTTTTTTGCGCTATAATATCTGCAATCTCTGCAAATATGCGAGACTAGTTTTAAATTTAAAAAAAATTGATAGTCGCATCTCCTTATTGTTCAACATACAGGTGTCACGAAATTCTGAAGCAGAACCTTAGATATGAAAATTTTGTAGTGTAGCTGCGTACGTGCGTCCCACTGGTGTGGAGGTTGGAATAGGTAAGAATCTTATACTTGGCAGGTAGATATAAACGAGAAAGTATCAGAAAAAATCCGAAAGCTTTAAATGTGAAATAGTTATTGGAAATGTTTTATTTTTAAATTTTATCAATTCATAAGAAATACAATGCGTCCTCATTTATTAGTATTAGTATTGCTATTTTAAATAAGTTAGAACGAAGTATATTTTTGTCGAAGAGAGAATCCGAATCCGTGCCGAACTAGCTTAAAAATTCGTTTGATGTCAGAAAAATAAGAAGTTTTCAAAATTTTATCATTGAAAAATTGATACCGCGGCAACGAATCCAATGTTTTTAAATGAGAAATGGGAGGAGGGAGAAAGGCCATGAGGAAAGCGTTTGTACACACTCACGGCGTCAGTCAAAGTTTATTACTTTCTTGTTTTTCTTTTCGAGTTTTTCTCTAAGTTTAAACCCAGGGTCAATTTTTCCTTCGATAACAGTATTTACTTGAAGAACATTTTCAGGATTCTCAAAATGTTATACCTTAAACGCAGTGGTTCCCAACCTGGGTGCCTCAGCTGAGTTTTAGGGGTGCCGCGATGAAATTACCCTTGCAAATAAATGAACGATTTGGATGTGTTTACAGGTAATTATGGTATTAATTATATCTCTAATAAGTTGATTATGGTGTGATACCAACAAATGGATATGTCCAAACGATGTAATACTCGTTTGTGAAAAAAAAACTTGTTTGAAGGTTGGGGTTCCGCGAAATTCTGTTTATCTTTGAAGGGGCGCCGCGCCTACAAAAAGACTGGGAACCACTGTCCTTAGGTATGAGTCATATTTTCGTATTCTCGTTTACTATTTCGTGGCACATTTTGTCCTGTCTCTGGATATTTTTTTAAAATTGAAACCTCAGATCATATAAGCGCTAGGGAGAGAAAAAATGTTTTGCTTTTGATTCGATTAAGGTTTGGTTTCGAAATTTAACTTTATCCGGCAGGAGTGTGATGCTCTTAGGCTGGAAAATGCCTCGTCATCCGGCCGGAGTGTGATGCTCTTAGGCTGGCAAATGCCTCGTCATCCGGCAGGAATATCATGCTCTTAAGGCTGGCAAATGCCTCGTCATCCGGCAGGAATATCATGCTCTTAAGGCGGGCAATTGCCTCGTCCTCAGACAGGAGTATGACGCTCTTAAGGCTGGCAAATGCCTCGTCATCCGGCCGGAGTGTGATGCTCTTAAGGCTGGAAAATGCCTCGTCATCCGGCAGGAGTGTGAGACTTAACTCCCTGCTTGTCTTGTGCGGTCGAAAGAATCCCAAACGAAATTATAAACGATGCCACCGGTTAATGGCCGCACGGAGGCATTTGTTGTTTACAGCAGTGTTTCTCAACCTGTAGGACATCCCACTGGTGGGACGCGATGTTTCGAAATTAATTATTATAAGAAATCTTCTAAACAAAATGATTGAAATATTTTGTCTCGAAAAGTTTACATTTATGATTGATTATTACTAATATCTATTTAACTTAAAAAATCACTTCTTGGAAAATGCAGACTTTTGCTTTTATCATAATGGGTTTCTTGAGAAATTGGATGGTGAAACGTGAGATGCCACCGGTTCAGAGCTGGTCTACAGTACCTTACTAAAACTCCCTAAATGATAATGATAAATTAATTATTATAAGAAATCTTCTAAACAAAATGATTGAAATATTTTGTCTCGAAAAGTTTACATTTATGATTGATTATTACTAATATCTATTTAACTTAAAAAATCACTTCTTGGAAAATGCAGACTTTTGCTTTTATCATAATGGGTTTCTTGAGAAATTGGATGGTGAAACGTGAGATGCCACCGGTTCAGAGCTGGTCTACAGTACCTTACTAAAACTCCCTAAATGATAATGATAAATTAATTATTATAAGAAATCTTCTAAACAAAATGATTGAAATATTTTGTCTCGAAAAGTTTACATTTATGATTGATTATTACTAATATCTATTTAACTTAAAAAATCACTTCTTGGAAAATGCAGACTTTTGCTTTTATCATAATGGGTTTCTTGAGAAATTGGATGGTGAAACGTGAGATGCCACCGGTTCAGAGCTGGTCTACAGTACCTTACTAAAACTCCCTAAATGATAATGATAAATTAATTATTATAAGAAATCTTCTAAACAAAATGATTGAAATATTTTGTCTCGAAAAGTTTACATTTATGATTGATTATTACTAATATCTATTTAACTTAAAAAATCACTTCTTGGAAAATGCAGACTTTTGCTTTTATCATAATGGGTTTCTTGAGAAATTGGATGGTGAAACGTGAGATGCCACCGGTTCAGAGCTGGTCTACAGTACCTTACTAAAACTCCCTAAATGATAATGATAAATTAATTATTATAAGAAATCTTCTAAACAAAATGATTGAAATATTTTGTCTCGAAAAGTTTACATTTATGATTGATTATTACTAATATCTATTTAACTTAAAAAATCACTTCTTGGAAAATGCAGACTTTTGCTTTTATCATAATGGGTTTCTTGAGAAATTGGATGGTGAAACGTGAGATGCCACCGGTTCAGAGCTGGTCTACAGTACCTTACTAAAACTCCCTAAATGATAATGATAAATTAATTATTATAAGAAATCTTCTAAACAAAATGATTGAAATATTTTGTCTCGAAAAGTTTACATTTATGATTGATTATTACTAATATCTATTTAACTTAAAAAATCACTTCTTGGAAAATGCAGACTTTTGCTTTTATCATAATGGGTTTCTTGAGAAATTGGATGGTGAAACGTGAGATGCCACCGGTTCAGAGCTGGTCTACAGTACCTTACTAAAACTCCCTAAATGATACACACATCGATTTTCTCATTTTTCTTCCAACTTGACTCTCAGCAATGCGTTGTTTTACTTGCAAGAGGGCATTAGGGACCCCTGAGGACTAACGCAATGCACACCTTTCGGCTAAACTCATACTTTTCCTTGTGAGCCATTGTGATATAAATGAGTTAGTACGTATAGTCACTTACCTAACTCTAACCTACAATGGTTTTATTCTGGTTTATTGTTTACACTAGCTAATTACCCGGGCTATGCCCCGAGTTTAAAGTTACGAATTTTTCATACTCATTTCACTCGCTAACATTTTCATTCAAACTCAAGCCACTCTCGAGATTTGGTGGTCAACATCCTCCCTTAAGTGATATGAGCAAATCAAATATAGCTTCAAATTAGATATATTGCTAAGAATATGCTAAATAAGTTGTGTAATGTTACAAAACATTAGTAGGACTAAGGTTATGATTAAGGTCAAATGCAAGGTCATTGGGCGAGAGCATGATGCTCTTAAGGTAAGCAAAGTTCTCGTCATCCGGCGGGAACATGATTCTGTTAAGGCTGGAAAAGGCCTCTTCGTCCAGCGGGATTATCCTAAAGGTACGTTTTCACTGAGGCAGTCGACTGCCGCAGTTGACGGCCGGCAGTCCAGCCGTGACTGCTACAATGTATTTCCTATGAGGGCGGGTTGACTGACGCCGTTCCGACTGCGACCGACCGACGGCTGCTTTTTGACTGCTCCGGAAGCAGTCTGAACGCGGCAGTCGAGTCCGAAAGTCGGCAGTATTGATGTTTTTTGGCTATTTTTTCCATTGTGGTGGGGTTTTCATATCTTCTCCATGGCCATTCGGTTTATAGGATAGGATATTTAACAATATTAGAACCTGGGCTAGCCAAGCTAGTATCAACCAGCCCCAACGGACGTCCTCCAAGAGAACGTCAAAGAAAACCCCTCCCTCTCAAATGGTGAGATTGCCAAAGCCAGAAATTGATGGAATAATAGAAACTATTGGGGCTGGTTGATACTAGCTTGGCTAGCCCGGACCCAACTAAGAAAAACACCCGCGTTCAGAAACAGGAATGATTATCTGCTAAGGTAGTTCAGTGGTAGAATATCCGCCCGGCAAGTGGAAGACCCGGGTTCGATTCCCGGTCATAGCAGAATTTTTTCTGTTTCAAAGTTATTCCCAAAACTCAGTAGGATTTCATCATCTTCTTCTTCTTTGTCTACTAATATAGTTTGCAAAATAAGATCGTCATTCATAACTTATAATGTTACTTCCACACGTGATGAAGCGATACTACACTTCGATAGAAGGAATCGGAGGGACAACTCCCGCCAAATACTTGTCGGTGTCGTCCAGACGCGACCGTTCGCAGCGCCAGTGCAAGCAGTCAGTGGAGGCTGCCAACTGCCGCCTACAGCTGCGGCAGTCGGCAGCGGCAGTGAAAACGTACCTTAAGACGCCGTGTTTACCAGCCAAATGCTTTAAGTGGTGTAAAAAGATAGTGTGTGTGTGTGTGAGAGAGAGAGAGAGAGAATTAACAAATCACATTTTATACCGTGAAATGAAGAAACGAAAAGAAAGATTCAAAGCTATTTTTATTGCGATATTATAAATGATTCGCTTATTTTAATATTAAAAATATAACCAAGTTATTTTAATTTAACTTTTTAAATAAAATTTACCTGTAGAAATTAATATTTTTTAAATCCGGTTTACTATTTCCTTTCATGCTCACACCCAAAAGAATCGCGTCAACGGGCAGACCTATTTTTTTAATGTTATTTTTATCTGTTGGCTATTTCAAAATAATCTAATCAATTTGTGACCGTAGAAAATTCAAATGGCCATTATCTGACTTTGGTTTAGAAACTGTTTAATCGCGGTTTAAAATATGCTATAAAAACCACAGAATTGATAATTTTACAGTACATTCGTATTTTTTCCACCACAGGATGTAAGATAAACAGTAAGAAAATGCTAAGGATGGACTTTTGCGGACGGATTATTGCCTGACTTTATATAAGAGTATTAAATTCATTTAAGAAACATAATTAAATTGTTTACAATATAATTTATTTATTTGGCACTTCTGAGGTTTCTAATGTAAGCACGCCGATAAATTAATTAAATTAATTATTTATTTGCCATCTATAAGGTTTATAATGTAAATATGTCGACAAATTAAATGTGCATGAAACTGAAAAACAAATCTCTCAAAAAGAGTAACTTATGATCACGTGGATGTGCCCTGACTCAGCGATTTCTATAGTCTGCGTAGCGTTACCAAAAATCTTTTCAACCTCCAACATATGTTGTCTGGTCTCCTTGGAGTTTTCGATTATTTTCTCCCCACTGATTTCACGTCATTTTATGAAGCAAAGATTTCATCCATTTTCCGAATTTGTCCCTTTATCTTTCCTTCTTCCTCACCCCCCTATATTCTCACACTCAATTTTTTATCCGTTTCTGTATTTTCCCCTCCGTATTATTTTGTTTCTTCGTCTACGCTTCCTCTTTTCTTCTTTATATTTTCTTATATTTCACCTTAATTTTATCTTTCTTTCACCTGCTCCTTGCCTTCCCACTCTCTTCATCTATCGCCATGTATCTATCCTCTTTCACTTCTCCCCCTCATTCCATTTAGCTCTCTCTTCCTCGCAACTTACTCTTCAAGTTTCTCCCATCTCCCTCTCTTTCCTAATCCTTAATCCCTCTGCGCTTCCTCTCCACGTCCCTCTTCCCGTATTCCTCCCTTTTCCGTCCATATCTTCTCCTTTATCTCATATCCCCTCTCTACTATCTGCAGCAGTGCCATGGTCTGGATGGATTTCTCGGCTCAAGGGCGGCGACTGATAACGCGTATCGTAAATAAGTGCGAGGAATTTAGTTATGCCTCTCGAATACAGAAAGAATCTAAGGTCTCTTTTCCATTCCTGTCACCTGCGAGCGAGAAGATCACATCACGCAGCTGTCGCTACAGTTGCCAATTCCTTCGGCGACAGCTTTCGATAGAGGAAGTGCACGGAAGGAGAGAAGCGCTTCGACCACGTATTATTCCGGACTGCCTCGTCGCGCAATTAAGGAGGAAATCGCTTATATACTTTTTTTATTCCGTGACCGAGAGATTGAAACGTGGGATAAAATTATGGCAGCAAATGCTTTGAATTCGATGGGTTAAAAGATTCTCTTTTGGCCCATGCGACAGGTTTCCGTATTTGTAACGACTCACTCACTCACTCTCTCTCTCTCACGTCAATTCACCATTATCCGTTTCGGTGGGATATTTTTCCGAGGCTATTTTTGCAACTCCAACCGGACACTATCTCTCATTCTTCGCGCATCTCAGCAACTGTTTTCGCCGTCACCTGGTGATACGAATGCCTCCTCTAAGGTCGAATAACAGAGCGGCGAGGAAGGCGGAACTCTCTCATGACGTCTTAACGCCGAAACCTATGTTCCAAGGGAAAAAAAACATTCCATTCGATCGCCGAATTCTGTATGCTCCTTGGGGAAAGGATTTCATCACGTCCGTCGATTTCCGATTTTTCAAATCCTTCACTAATCGAATCGAACCGACATCTTCCTTGCATTATTACTGTTCCACTTTCTTTTTCTCCAATCCGATCAGGTCGATCATTGTAATGTTATTCATGTGAGTAACGGATCCTGACAATGAGTTCCTCGGAGCAATGAGATAAAGCTCGAATCAATATTTCTGCTCTTTCAAAACGCGTATTCCGCCCACGCGGAACCCTCGCGGACACCCACGTAAATAATGAATCCCCAATTTGCCTAATTCTCTCATAAATACAGAAAAACACCCGACGTACACTTTCTCGTTGGAAACAACAACCATTGAATTATCGCGGAGGTAAACTGCTTTTGAGCTTAAATGTGCATGTGATGTACTGAGATGAGTAACATGTGTTCCAAGTCAAAAATCGCAGCAAATCAGCTACTTTGTCTGCAATTACAGATATAGGTATTTCTTGATTCAGTAATTAGCGTATCGACCTAATATTTACGTGTGATTTCGGTTTATCTTCTTTGTCGCGACATGCTACATGCGTTTAAACCACACGAATAAAATGAATGCCGAAAAACAATTGACCTCGTCATTTTGTCACTCTTCATCTACTAATCCACTGTTTATTTCATTATAACTCTAAATACATACTAATTTTGGTTATGATTAAATATTTTCTCAGCAAGTAAAAAAGTACTATTTAGACTGGATTATTTAACATCGTAAACTTTATTCTTGACAATATTTGTTATTTGTTTGTTAGTATGGAATTTCTGGCTAATCAACCTCTTGGATTATTGTAGCCATTACTCCTTTCACACCGAACACATACACAAGGGAGGAGGAAAACCCGGTTCCCGCATTAGCTACTCTTTACGAAGCGCACCAAGGGGGGCAACTGCTTAACGTCCCTTCCGAAGGACGGAGCGCTGACTTGCGCGGTCTCCTCAAATCACACAAGTAGGGGACGGGACGATCTCAGGTTTTAAAATCCGATATCCGCCGGATTAGAACCTGGGACCGCTGCGTTTCCCCAGAATATTCGTTAATTTAATTTTATTTCTAATGAACACTGCCAGTGAAAATGCTTACCCCAACGTAAATAGCTTGTAAAAATATTGATAATTTTTATTTTGAGAATCGTTGTGTGCTCTTGTGGACATTGCATTTACCAAGACGAAAGCAATTTAGTACAATTAATTGTCTACGTCGACTACGTTGTGAGCGATCGTAGCTATTCTCCTTATTTAAAGATGGAAATACTTCTTGATGATTTTAGTAGTTAATCGTTATACCTTTTGGCCTTATTATTTGCGAACATTTTAAACTTTTTGATTAATTCCGTATAGATTACTTTTAAAATATTTGATATAGTGTAATAAACTGCCATTTTGATCGAATGAATTTCATAGTAATTGTAAGAAACGCTGCTTGAATTGGAACGAGAAAAGTTAATCAGCGCGAAAAACGAGCAATATTCTTTCATATGACGAACCGTGTCGCTAAGATTGACCAAACCTCTTTTAATGACACTTGTTTTATTTGCCACGAGTTGACATAACCAAATTTCGTTTATTCGTTTCATTTCTAGGCGTGTTAGGAGTGTATTTTCTAGGCGCAGTTACGTCCTGAGAGTTACACAGGAATCCGCCGCCTCTGTTTCTGGTGGGATAACCAGTAGGGGAACTGCCTGATAGGGTGGTGCTCGGTGGGTGGGTTAGTGACCTTGTGTCCCAGTTGACCGCTTTGGTGTCCGAGAAGGCCACTTTTGAGACCGAAAAGCTGTTTCTCAAGACTCCAATGTGGGGCTCTTTATTCACGCATCGTAATACACGATTGATTCATTCTGATTGGTCGGAAAAATTGCCGCAGCAATATTATTATAAACTTAACTTTTAGTAGAATCCTTTTATTTCTTCGCTTATATTTTTTATTTTCTGGCAACTACGTGGACAAAATTTCTGTACTCGTAAGAATACTCATATTGTTTTCTAATAACTAAAAGTGTTTTCCTATTGAAAATACTCGTTTAAGATTTTTCTTTTGGGGTGTGACTGTTTTACCAATTAAATCGCCTTCGCCACGCTTGCGATTAGCGTAGTATTGATAATGGTAGCCTATAAATAATATCTTCTAAAAATAATTCCACAGGAAAGAATTTCAATGCCTCTAAACGCGAAAACAAAGAAATATTAAAACGGTCATCAATTCACTGAGCTGGTAGTTTTTATTCAGAAATTGAGTTCATATAATGGAAAACAAACAATCTCAATTTTAGTACTTCGGTTGCACCATAAATAATATTGAATCTTCATCATCGGAATCGCCATGTCGAACACTGCGGCAAAAAATATTAACTCTTTGAATTTTACAAGGTGTGACCCAAAAGTTTCTGAACTGGTTACTTTGCATTAACATTATACCATTAGCAACATGAGGTCACAACCATCTTATTTGCGATGTGTCATTATTTTTGGAAAGGTTTTATTGCCATTGTAATAGAAATGGTTCCAAAAGGGCTTGCCGACGAACAAAAGTTGCGTTTGGTGAAAATTTGTTCTGATCTCAACCAAGGTATTCAAGAGGAAGTTTCCTTATCGGGTCATTGGTGAGGATGAATCATGTCTTTCAGTAGAATTCAGAGACACAATTTCAGTCTTCAGTAGAAAAATTCCGAATCACTACGATCAAAAATGCGCGATTGTACAAATTTGAAATCACTCAGATAGATTGTGCGCCGTGTTCATCCGACTTCGGCCCATGTAACTTCTTCTTGCTCCACAAGTTCAAGAATTCTTTAATAAGGACAGCACTTCGAGTCGAAGGAGCAAATCAAACAAAAAAACGGCGGCGACTCTGAAGAACACTGCGAAACAGGACTTCTAAAAATTTCAAAGGGTTTCACTCGAAAGCTTCGAGTTGCGATTGACATCGATCTCAGAATCCCACCTGCTATATTGTAAATATGTATGAAAAGAAATTATTTAGGGTTTGATAACCTGTTTTCCTCCATAAACGTTTACCATATATATTTTCAGAATTCGCGAGTCGTGGGACCTGCAAATCACTATCGCCTAGGAGCCTCGCAATAATGCTTCTCTTTTCCCGGTACTTTCACAATCCCGGGATTCAAAATTATAAGTCCCGGGATCCCGGGAATTTTCCGGGATTCCAACAAACAATTTAATTATCATTTTAAAATAAAGGAAAAATAAAAATAAGGTTACCAATTGCTTGTTTATGACCCAGGGTTGATATAAAACCTTTTAAAAATTATAAATAGGAATAATAAAATAGCGTTACAACTTTTTTTATGAACAGGTGAATCTTATTAAGTAATTTTACTCTAGCTTTAGGATTTTTCATCAATTCATTCGGGTTATTTAATGTTTTAGTAGAAAATTACTCCATTTTATTTATTTGAATATCGTATCAGACAAAACGCTTACATATTGAGGTTTAAACTAGTACTTTTTCCCCCCGGTTTTTATTCGATCCCAGGACCCTGAGAAGTTCGAAGAAATTTGTTAAAATCATTTACAAATATGGGTTACACGAATAAAATAAAAAATAATTGAAATTAGCATTTATTTATTGACTTGAGATTCGCTTATCATATTGATTATAAAAATATAGTTACCAATACACACGGTATGTAAAATAAAATATGAATTGGAAACATCTATATCATTAGCTTACATTTTTCATATAAATACAAAATTATATCGACAACAGTTTTCTAATTCTTATTTCCTATTAGTAATTGATTTATAGTAACTTTTAAGAAAACAATGTCTTCACACTACGATCACTCAGTGATGTGCATATTTTGGTTATGAAAAGACCAGCTGTAGTCGTGAGAAAAACCTGAACTTTGATACCCCAAACACTTTGTCAAAATATGCTAAATTTGGGAGACAATCTGTATACAATGTCAACTCACACCATATAGCGCAGTGGTCTTCAGCCGTTTTTGTTTTCGTCTAAATGATTTTTGGATATGGAATACACCAATAGAGTTTTTTAATTAGAGAATATGGAAAACGATTCAGTTGAATTGTAATTGGGAATATCATAAACAAAATCTGGGGCATTTACATATTATCCGGAAGTGAAATTCTTGTCGTAAATTTGAGGAAAGTGCAAAATCGCGAAAACGAGAAATCCGTTAAAATTTATCATTTTTCTTATGATAAATGAGAATTTAACTCCTTAACCGTAAAGTTCAAAAATTAGAGACACAGGAAAAAAGGGGGGAGAAGGAGAAAGGGGGTAAAAGTTAATGAAAAATACAAGCTTATAGATTTGGGGCAGTGCTCTCCAACCTGTTTTATTTCACGGCACACCTATAATTTTTTTCATTCATCGTGGCGCTCCAAAATTAATTTCACATGAAAATTTGTTGAATATTTCTATTAAAACATCAGAAGATAATTAAAATAATCGGCAACATCGGAAATAAATGAAAAATAAAATATTTTCTTAAGAAGGAAACAAACTGTGGCTAAAATTCATTGAAAATAATTTTTATACTTCTGTGAATTTGTGAAATAAAACCGAAATTACTTTTTAAAATTTTTACCAGTATCCTTTGTTCAGATGCAGTACAACACATTTATAACGACATCGAAAAAACGGTGAAAACATTTTCCCTATAATGAATGTCTTAATATCTAAAAATGTATGGTAACTTTATTAAATAATTTTATTAGTGAGAAACCTGTCCCTGTCTTGAAGAACAGTCTTTAGATGTTCGGCTCTATGGTGGAAAGAGCCACTCGAAGTTTTTCGTCGAGGTATTTCGGACCCCATCTCTTATTGTCTTAAATCAGCGACAATGTTGAAAAACTTAATTCACATAAATATGTTGTAGGAAACGGTAACAACGCATCAATTGCACATTCAGCAATGGTTGGGTATTCATTCCTCACTTGCAGCCAAAACTCATCCAGAGGCATATCATCTAACTTCAGGTTAAGACTACGATCGTTCCTGAGTTCAATGAATTCCATAATTTTTAGGGAGAAATCATTATTTGATAAGTCCGCAAACGAAGAAACTTCTTACGCTCGTTTGTTGCTTGGGAATTACAAATTTGGATTTTCCCTTGTATAAAATCCGTATGTCCCGCGGCACACTAAGTACTTCGTTACGGCACACCACTGTGCCGCGGCACACCGGTTGGAGAACACTGGTTTAGGGGGTGTTACTCCACGCCAGGGACCTTAGGTCACTCACACATTCACTCACTCAATCGCACAAGCACTAATGCTAAAGATAGAAAAAATTTAAAAAATCTGATGTGGCCACCACATGACTTTCACCATACCTGTAATATTTCTAAAAATTCCAAATAGGTTCCATAATATTAAATATTTTAAGAAACCGAGAAATTTTTAGAATACAAAGAACAGAAATAAACTCAAATCATAGCCTTCTAATATTGGATAAAGCCCCAAAGCTCAAACAATTAAGAAACGGAAAAGGAGCGTTACTAAGACGTAACTAAGCGTCAATTGTTAACAATAGTCGTCGGTATGTGGCGTGGTGGTGGCAGCTAAAAATATAAGATATCTCTTAAACAATGCATTATATGGGGAAATATTTCAAACAAAGAATGTAGAAAATTAAATTTCCTACAACCTTTATACCAGTACATTTTTAAATTTATCAAATATTAAAGCAAATATTTCAAAATAACGGATGTGACAAGAGTAAACACCCACTTCCGGTTTACCGACTTTTACCAAAAACTAATAAGATCTTCTGACTTTTATAAAAATGTTAAATATAAAATTTCGTATAGAGATGATTAATAGTTTTTGAGTTAAAGCACCCACAAAAAGGATATCACATACACACACATACATCCTGGAGAAAATGGTCAAAACGTGTTCAGGGGACCTCAAAACGTGTATTTCCGTTGAAATCTTGAAGTCAATTTTTTTTCTTGAAAACAATACTTTCCCCTATGGAGAAAGTAAAAAAAAGGAGGCGGGTTTGCGAGAGATTAATCTGCGCCAGGGACCCGAAAATCACACTGTTGCTAGGTTTGTGAGCCTGTACGACCGCGTCAGGGACCTACTAGGCAACAACAAACCCGAGCACACGTAAGTACATACCAAGAGATAAGGGGGAAATAAAAGGAAAAGAAAAAATTAAACCGCTCCAGGGACCTAGTATCGCACACAGTTGCCTGTTTATGTGCCGTCAGGCAGCGACAGAGACCTATCAGACAAAGCAATCACGCACACAAGCACTCGAATACACGCACATAAGATCTCTAATATTGAGGTAAACGTACTAATGTTCTACTATTGTTCTTATGGACCAAACACCGGAACCGAGGAAAAGCATAAATTCAAGGAAAACGTAAAATCGGAGGACGTAAAATCGAAATTTCTTCCTCATTATTGCATTAGAAGTGAAACTAAACTACTCTGAAACAAAGAGAGTCTTAGTGGTCCCTTTAAGAACCGCATGGACGATATAGGATAGAGAGTAAAATACTACTGATAGCATGCTTGCTGAGAGCCATGCTCGACCAGAGTGACCACTCGTTACGAGCGAAACCAGCCGCACGACTCCTTGGTTGTGTACGTCTGCCACCTGCTGTTGATACAGCTGTATTGATCTCGACCCGGCTTGTCTTGATCGTGATTTTTGGATCCTGTGCTGTACTGGCGGGCTTGACCATTGGAAGCGAGGGAGAGCCAACTGAGTTAGCTTTCTCGGTCTTCTCCGGCTTCACCTGAATCAGAGGCGTTTGTCCTGCTAAGGACGTTCGCTGGCTCTGTCGCCCTGAAAAGGGCCTTTACTCCAGGCACCACACCAGTGGTCCTGAAAAGGGCCTTGGTTCCTACCACTCTTCTCCTCGTCTTGCTGCCCTGAAAAGGGCCGGTCATCCTGCGTTTTGCAGGTTGGTCCCGGAAGGGTCTTTTGGTCGGTTTTTGCATTCGAGTTGTGTCGCGACTAACGGAGTTCCTTCTACTCACCCGCTTCGCCTCTTCGGCTATCCTACTCCTCTTGCTGTCCTGAAAAGAGTCGGTTGTCCTGCGCTCCGCTGGTCGGTCCCGAAAGGGTCTGTGGGTCGATTGTTGCTTTCGGGTTGCGCCGCGATTCGAGGGAAGGCTAACGTAGTTCCTTCTTCTCACTCGCTTTGCGTCATCCGGCTATTCTCCTTCACCGGTGGGCCTGGATCTCCGTCTTTCCTCTCTGGTTGGGTCGCTTAGCGATCTCTACCATCTGGTGGTGTTGCTGCCTCCACCCGATTATCGTTCCTTCTTCTGCCACCCTTGAAAAGGGCCTTCCTCTCTGGCAGGCGTCTGTATTCCTCCCCTGTTGACGTAGCACCATGGATACGCCCAGCGGTGTAATTTCGTCTAAGATGCTGCTGCGTGGACAGCAACCAAGGAGCACGTCATGCGGCGGGCTGGTCGCCTTCAAGGGGCCGGATGGCCGTATTAAACATGTTTCTCAGTCAATTCCATTCCTCAACCTGAGCCCATGGAGGCTGTACCATCCACCTCCTCCTCTGCGCCAAAGAGGTAACCGCCTTCGCCAGCAGAGGAATCAGCTGAAAAGGATGCCCCGCCGGAGACTGTCTCCCGGGATGAGCCGCCCCAAAACCAGGCACCCTTCCAGGAGGTCAAGAGGAGGAAGAAGGGGTCAAGCAAGAAGAAAGCCGCTGCTGGCACTGCCTCCGATGCCGCTCAGCAACCGTCCCTCCCTCGAGTGAGGCCTATCAATGTGTATGGCGTTACGGATCACTCGCCCTTCATTGAAATCCTCCAGCAGTGCGGCGATGACTTCGAGCTGAACATCCGTGATGTGTCGACTCGAGTCATCGTCCGCACTCCAGAGCAGCGCCAGGCCATAATGGAGGAGCTTGACGCCTGGAAGCTGGAGTACCACTCCCAACCTGACGACCAGCACCGTTCCGCCAGGCTGCTCATTAAATGCCTGGCGAGGAACTTTGCTCCGGCAAAGGTATTTGAGGTCCTGGCTGCCCTGGGCATGACGGTTAGGGCGGTAAAGCACTTGGCTTAGTGGGAGGAGGAGGGTAAGCGGCCGGAGAAAACCTGGAAATTTATCGCCACTGTCGACAAGACACCTGGGCTCCCTCCCCTCCATAAAATTACCCACCTATCCGACTGCAGAGTACGAATTGAGTACTTCAAGGGTGGAGTTGCGCCGCAGACCTGCTATCACTGCCAAAGATTCGGGCACTCATCCTCGGGATGCAAAATGGCACCACGGTGTTATAAGTGCGCCGGTAACCACCTCTCTCGCTACTGCGCGTTGCCGCCGGATGGGCCGAGGAAATGTTGCAACTGCGAGGGTGATCACCCTTCCACCTACAGGCAATGCCCTGTGTATGTTAACGCCCTGGACAGGGTGCTCGAAACCAACAGGAGGAATGACGCCTCCCAGCGCAAAATCACCAAGGGGCGCGTTGTGACCCCGACGGCGGTTGCGACCAGGCCTGCCAGAGTGATCCCTGGCAAAAAACTTCGCTGCTGCCGTGACTGGGGCTAGCCAGGGCCCTCCGCAGATGATCCATCCCTGAAAGACAGAGCCCAGCCGGTGATCTCTCCTCGGTTGCCGATCAGTCAGCAGGGCGACTCCAGCAAGCGCGCGACGGAGAAGGCTGCACCGCACCCTTCTCCCCTTCAGCCGGCCCAGGCTGCATGCAGCGAGAGAGTCGTGCCAGAGAGCGTACCTACCCCCTTGCCGCCTCAGACTGGCTCTCCCTCAAACACCTCGCCTGATGCTGACGCGGAGTTATGGGCCACCATTCTCTCCATAGCCAAGGTGCTTAGGCGTTACGTCACCAGCCGCCAGGGACAGATCCTCCTCTCCCTGTTGGAAGAACTAGCCTGCTCCCGATCCTTCGATTGCTCCTAGGCTTAAGAAGGGTGTGTTGGGGGTAGTGGGATGGAACGCCAACGGTCTGCGTCAGCGCGTTGACGAGCCCCTCTCACAACTCCTCGACCTTGGAATCCCCATAGCGGCTGTTGAGGAAACGAAATTGCAGCCTCACGTAACCCTCAGGTGTGGTGGGTGGAACATCTTGAGGAGAGACAGGGCCACTGCCGGAGGAGGAGTGGCGCTCCTCATATATCCCTCCCTCAAATATCAGGAGTGCCCGCTCCCAGATATGCAGCTGCTGGAGGCGGTTGCATCAGATATAACTCTCGCCAGAGGAAAGCTGCGAGTCTTGGCGGTTTATTACCGCCCAGGGCTCAATTTTGAGGTGAAAGATGTGAGCGCCCTCTTCCCCCGAGACGGGGGGGGGACTTCAACGCTAAGAAACGTGGCTGGAACTCCGCGACAGCGAACCAGAGGGGTAGGCGGCTGCACCAGTATGCCAATGCAGACACGGTGGTGGCTCTAACGTTCGTTCCTTCCGGCGATGTCCTTGACATCGCCATTGTCAGTGACGCTCAGGCGTCCGTGGAGGTCCGGACGTTGAATGACCTGTCGTCGGACCAACTACCGGTACAACTGCAGTACGGCAATTTTCCGGTGAGGTTACCACCGCTGCAGCGAAGGGACTTCGCCAGGGCTGACTGGGAAGCCTTCCGAATGTACATAGCCAGAGCGCTCCCAGCCCATCCGGAGGAGCCGGCTACCAGTCAGCAGATGGACGAGATGGCTACCACCATATCGTCGGTGGTTCAGCAGGCCGCCGAGTTGGCATGGCGATCTTCTGGCCAAAATGCACTGGGCTGGCCTTCCAAGACAGCTGACCCAGCTCACGGACTCCTACATGTCGGAGAGAGTGTTCTGGGTCAGCTGGCTGTCCGACCTCCGCCCCATACATGCTGGTGTGCCGCAGGGTTCGGTCCTATGACCAATCTTGTTCAACACCTTCACGCACGCCTTCCCGCTCCAGCACAGCCCTCACGTCAACGTCCGTCTGTTTGCGGACGATGCGGCAATGCTCGCCCAGTCCGCCAGTGGACGCCAGGCCACGGTCTACCTCCAGCGAGCCCTTGACACCACCTGCGAGTGGTACCGTAAATGGAGGACTGCCGTAAATCCAGGGAAGACGGTCGCTGTTATGTTCAAGGCAAGGCCCGGGCAGCAGCAACCATCTGCTCGACTCTCTGTTCTAGGTCAGGCCATTCCCTGGTTCAGCGAGGCCAAATACCTCGGCGTAACGCTGGACAGGAGCCTGACCTGGAAAAAGCACCTTACAGGTCTGAAAGGCAAGGCCCTAGGAGCAGTGCGCAGGCTTGGCCCCTTCCTGGGTTCCATAGAGGTGACGCTCGGAACCAGGGTGCGGCTGTACAAGTCCTGCGTACTGTCAATTATACTCTACGCCTCCCCAATCTGGTCGGGAGCAGCGCCCACTCACATCCGCCAGCTCAGCGTTTCCCAAAACGCGACCCTGCGAACGATGCTCCACGTCACATCGAGAGACTTCGTCAGGGTTACGGAGCTCGAGACCACCACTGGTGTAGAACCATTAGAGCAGACCGCACTAAGGAGAGCTAATGCGTTCTACACCAAGTGCAGTCGGCACATGGCGCCCATCGTCCGCCAGATCTCTTCAACTAGGGTCTTGCCGTGGGACAGGTTCAAACGCCCCATTGCGGCTATGGGCCCCAATTTCCAACCTCCGCCCAAGAGGCAAAGGTGGCTTTAACCTAGGCCGCCAATAACCTGTCTCCCACACCCTGTAGTAATGACACACCATTCCAGGTTCATAGCTCCGCTGGCAACCTGGCAGGGGTACTCGTCTACCCCAAATACCTGCTATGCAACTACTACTGATAGTCTTATAGCCAAGCTGGAAGGCTGATTTAGTAGCCGATATTGATCGGCTCCACAAGAACTGCATCTCTCTTTATGATATACCGGGAAATCCCGGGATACTCAATGGATTTCTCGGGAAACGGGAAAACCATTTTACCCCCGGGATTCCGGGAATGCAGGATCCCGGGATGACAAGTACTACCTCGCACCTAAAAAATCCGCGCCCGACTCAGATAATTCTATCTTGGGAGACATTTGGTGTTGCTTTCGGTTTGAAAGTCGTTTTACTTTCTCTTTACTCTGTGGTTTCTATGTTTATAAGTAATGTTTGGGAAAAGGGAGGCTGGTATGCGAATTCAAACTACTGGTGTCGACACTTTGGCTGCATGCGGAGCGCGAATTCGCATCTTTCGACTTTCGCATGTCGGTCTTTATCCGACTGTATTACTCTTGGTATCCTGCGTTATAAATATATTGCCGATCGCATCCAGATAAATCACCGAAATACTTTATTATTATAAATAATATTTATGCGCATTTAATGATATTATTAGTGATTTTTAGTCTGCTAGGATGTTTTGAGCCTAATCTCTTTTATTTTTTATTCCCTAGTTTACTGTATTTTTGATGTCGCCTTATAAAAAGATGGGATGATGCTTATATGTGAGTGAATACGGCGATTTGCAAATTTTGAATGGAATTTCATAATGCTCTCGTATCTGTGCGGGGATATTAAAAGCGCCAGAAATGTTCCCAAAGTCTTTGTTTCCATGGTACGATTGATTTGCGTAGTTTCGCATTCGATATTCAAACTCTCGCCTCAAAGCCGACTGAAGTTCAACTTTCGAGGGTTTAAGCGGCTGGACGGATGCACCGTTTCATTTCCATAGAAGAACCGGCTCTATAGCTCTATAACATCGCTGCACAAAAATCTGCTGGCGATAATCCAAGTGACGCCGATGGAAATGTTAAGAGAAATCTATCATCCGCATCAACCCTTCGCTTACGAAACTTTAATAAACAGCCCGTGACAAATAAATGTGTTCTCTCCGCATCGTAAAATTGGAATCGCATTGCTTCTCTGTGTGATGCGAAGAATAAATATTTTTCAGTCTTGAAAACAGAACCATTCCTTTGCAATGGTAATTATAGCGCTAGTTGTATTTGGTTTCACGACCAATATATTTTTGCTTTTCTTGAGCGTCTATTTTTAGGCAGTATTTTTGTTGACCATAGTATATTATTAGAATTATGGAGTTAGTCGCTTTTATTTTTGACGTGAACATTTTTAATAGAGGCATTTTTTTAAGTTGCGTCCGAGTTAATTTCAGTAACTAATAATTAGTACGTAGTCTTTCATTGGAGAAACAGATTCTCTAAAAACTAAAATATTTTTCGTGTATACAATCGGAATGACTTAAACGTTCTTTAATGGATTTTGACGAAAATTTTACAAATTTCGGCTAGATAATTTGTATTCAGCCCAAGTCTATACCCAAACCGCTTCCGATCTCGTTCCACTTATAGTTTTTAACTAAAATGATTGAAAAATACAGCGATCTGATGATGATACAGACAAAAGAAATTCGCTAGTGTGAAAACAAGTGATCATGTTTGTATTCGATTTGAATATTTTTAATTTCAAAATTTCTCAAAAAAGTGATTTTAAATACTTTTTCCATAATTTTATAGTCCTAAGTCCGTTGCTCTCGTCCCAAACGTTCGACAAACAGGTTTCTCAAGCGTTCGCCCCGCTGTTCTCTTAGTCGCTTAATGTGTGATAATTATTAGTGAGAAACTCTTCGAGTTTAACCGGTTTAATCTTTCCAAAAAGTATATTCTTGATTTTTCAACTGTCGGTGGTGTCTTCAGCAAATATAGTAGTCCACAGTTATCTTGAATTTCCTCTTTATACTGAGAAACGACGTTTAATAATAGAATTTAATATCACTCTTGAGACGAGATTTGAAAATCGTATTAAGAATAAATGTTTTGTAACGAAAATATATTGCATAGAGTAATAATTTTGTACGAGTTCAGATATCCAGAATAAATAGAAATAAATAAACATGCAGAATCCGTAGCTCGTGACGTAATTTCTTTCCGCCCTCCTGAGACTTAAGCGATGTTGGTGCATGCATCAGCAGCCTGAGTCATTGTTGTATTATTTTGAAAGCATTCGTCTTGAATATTTCTGGAGAGGGATTGACTAATTAATATTCTACGAGAAAATCAGCCAGCCGCAAAGGTATTTCCCTCATGATTTTGTTGCCAGTAAGAGGAAAATTATCGAAATGAGGCAGTTCGTGACGTCAGATGGTGATTTGCGTCATCTGTATGTCTTGCAAATGCATGGTTGGCGTTCCGTTTATGTAGTTATTCACTTGAAGAGATTTCAAACTAAGCAACATCTCGATTACGTGCGATAAGTAGTAAATGTCATGTTTTGACATGAGATCGTTCGTTTAAAAGTGTTCTCTGCAAAACGACTTTCACGAGTGAGCAACGACGCACGCCACGCGTCAACTATTATGTTGCTGTGCGCAGACGTGGAATTTGTATAAGAACTCAGAATTACTGTTTCGGGAATCTGACGGAGGAGTTTACTCGGGTGCGGATGAACTGCGCTCGAACAATTCAATCCCTTAAAACTATTTTAAGGTGGTTGATCAGAGCGTAAAAATACTCCGACCCATAATACCCAGCAGAGCCAGGACGTGCATTTCCAACGCAAGCGTAACGAAATTCAAAACGCTTAATGCCCAGAACATGATAAACAAAAAACACTCGGGTTGCGGTACAGTATAAAATATTTCGTTGTCAGCGCGCCGTGACATAAATACGAAAGATTGAGCTTAATTCATAAAAAAGGAAGACGTTCCACATTTACTTGCGTAATTTCTCCCGTCGTGCAATTATAATTCTGTGAAGGAATTAAACGATATTTTTCACTGCGCAATTTCTCCATCTTTAACATGATGTGTTCGTGCGCCTACATCATTACACGAAAAAGAAATGTTGTGCACCAGCTTACAAAGCAAAATAACATTTTTTACGCAAATCCATGCCAGCCTTAGCACCGACACCATCAATTTCATATGCGTGAAAAATAATCCTCGCGATTTCACGTTTTAGGATCGGCGAAAAAGCAAAAGATCGTAAGGGTAAATTCTGCAGTAATCGATGTCGAGGTTTTGATAGATTTTTTGGTAAAAATTAGTTAAAGGTTTAAAATAACCACAGCGCGTTGTTGCGAATAATGTTACGCAACCCGTTTGTGACCTTATCTGGATGCTTTTCTTGCCATTCCTCGTGTGGAATAGATGCGCGATAGAGGACAAAGGTCAGTGTTCGAATTGGACGATTTTAGTAACGGAAACGCTAGCTTTTAGTTGCAGTTATTCGAGTTTTATTCATAAATTTATTTTAATACATGCATTGAATTAATAACTGAAAGTTGTTTTAATTTAATATATATTAATTTAACACAACCTACATACTAGTGAAACACCTGTTCACTACTGTAAACTGGAACTGCAACTGATACAAATGGCACTAATAATTCTCATTGGTTGAAATAGATATTCAAACAAGGCGATTACTTACAAATGTGGTCGAACTTAAAATCGCCAACGTAACATTTCAAATCCTTAGGCGCGAACATGAGTTTTTAGCGCTTTTTTCTAAAAAAATCGCTTATGTATTCGGTTCATCCGTCCGCCTGTCTGTTTGTCCGTGTACAAAATAACTCAAAAATGACGCGTTACAAACTCAAATGTTTCAGGATAGATAGTTCTACATTGGAGCTACAAATATGATACAAATTTGGTGGTTATAGAATAAGTAGCTGGATAGTAAATGGTGAAAATATTCCAATTCGATTTCGCTAAATATCATGTGTTAAGCCAATTTACATCCACGAATATATTTTTTGTCGAAAAGGAATATGATATTTTATTTTAATATTAATCAACGATCAATCAACTAGTTCGTAATACAAATTTTTAGAACTACGTTACTTCACTTAACCTATTTCTTCAGTCAAATAACCAATATAAAAGCGGCATAAAATTCGAATTTGACATCACGTCTATTCCATAAAACAAATGTTAAATAATAATAGCAGCAAATAGCAACCTATTATGTACCGTTCTTAAGAACATAGTTTCTACAAAATTTGCATGATATACCCTTTGCAAACCAAGAGTTTCGTAGTTATTTAAACAAAAAAAAGGAATTTATAAATGGCTATGATAATAGTTTTAACTTTTAAAATCGTTGGAATGAAATGGTCATATGATTCTAAGCAGAGAGACATTAACTGTAAAGTTGGGAATAATTTTGAAACAAGGAAAAATTATTCCCAACTTTACAGCTAATGCCTGTCTGCTTAGGATCTTATGATCATTTCATTCCATCAATTTCAAGTTTGGCAATCTCACCATTTGAGAGGGAGGGGTTTTCTTCGACGTATCTCTTGGAGGACGTCCGTTGGGGCTGGTTGATACTAACTTGGCTAGCTCGGACCCAACTAAGAAAAACACCCGCATTCAGAAACGGGAAAAATTATCTGCTACGGTAGTTGAGGTAGAATATCCGCCCGGCAAGTTAAAGACCTCGTTTCGATTCCCGGTCATAGCAGAATTTTTTCTCGTTTCAAATTATTAAAAATCGTTGATAAATTATTTTTTAAGAAGAAAAATAACGTCTTTTATTAAAAAGACGAAAAAAGCGCCATACGCAAATTGATCAACAATGATTTTCTCATTTGATGAAATATTTTAACATTCTTTTGTGATTTTTTAATAACAAGAATGCTATTTTGTATCCGTGGAATGGCGTTCTCGAGCATTGACATTTGTGGAAAATACACCCAATTTTTTTCGTTTTTTACCTCCTGATTTAATTTTAAAAAAATCGGGCAAAACCCGAATAAACCCGAAAATGCTACATTGGTTATAAAATAATTAATATTAAACTAAGGGCTTCGAACTTTCGGCCACGATTTAAATATGAAAACTCTTTACAATTTCAGCTCACGTCTACATTTTATACAAATAACGTTCATTGATTCGGCTGTAATTTATTTAAAATATTGAGTTTATCACTTAATTATAACAATTTCAAAAACGCAGAGTTATCGACAGAAATAGAGACGTAATTAATTCATGCGGACATTACATCTCACGGAGAAGAACACAGATGAAAATTTCTTCAAGACGGAAAACTTGATCATTTGACCAAATCACAGATATGGAATTTCATTTACACGCCACACGACACAACATCGCATTCTTTGCTGTTTTTTAGGCTGATTGAATAGCGACAACAATCAACAACACTTTCAGACATTGTTTTATGTTACCAATTTAGATGTGTAATCAATTCAGGCCCAAAAATGTATATAATGCGTTTATAATATAACGTGTACTGATTAAAAATGTTATTTCTATTAAAACTGATTTAACCCGAATTCTTTAAAAAATGTAATTGCTTTGCTTTCATTAAAACCCGATTTCACCCGATTTGTTTTAAATAATTATAAACTCGATAACTACCCCGACTGCGATTTTATTTTTAACCCAAAAATATATTCCCTATAAATGTATTAAACAAGTTGAAGTCCGAGAGAGATCTTGCGGCAAAAGAACCGTAGTCCAAGAGAACGAGTGAGAGGGTGAAAGGGAGAGTGGTGTAGGAAAGGGATATACGTATGTACTACTCCTGCTTCCTCTTCATGAACGGCTCTTGTGGAATCTCAGCTGTTGTCGTTCCACTGGCGATAAAAGCTTGCATATCAAAAGGCGTTCGTAATCCGTACACTTCCTGGTTCAATATACAGTCATGAGTGTTTTCTATCGCGTGCATTGTGAGAACAAATTTCGCAATAGGCCGTGCACGTTGAAAAATGAATGAAAACTCTATATCTAACTTTGGGTGACTCTGGCGTGACCGTGGGGTTCGAAGTGGACTTCTCTGAAGTTAACGAGCTCAAACGGCTTGGGAGCATGGCGGGAGTTTATATTTTGCTTCCTTAAGTTCGCATATCGTTGTTCGGTTTTAACTTTTAGCCTGTTGGCTTATTTCATAAACGGAAGTAAGCCTCGTGCGTTTTTTTACATCTAATGATTTCGTATGTTTCAGCCAAATCTGATTGAGGTGTGTGAGAAAATAGGTTATTTTAATGTACACAGAAATAATCAAATACAAATTTAACATCGGCAGAGTTCCCGCTCAAAAATCGTAAAAATGTTTACCCTAATTCGATTAAATTTTAGTATATGTGCATATTAATTGCGTATTTGACATCTGTATTGTCCTTTACCAATTTTTGTTCTCCATTGGATTGTCATGCGGAGTTATTATTTTCTGCAGTACCATCCGACTTTTTTTCGAGAAGTATTGCTTTTTTGCTATTAATGCGAGAAAATCTTACATAAGTCAAATATGTTATATTGTTCAGGAATACCAATGAAAAATTGTAAATTGTATTACAGTCCATTAGTAAAAATGTTTAAATGCAAAGTATTTATTGAATTTATGGAATAATTTTTATTATGTGGGACACCCACATTTGCCGATTGATAGGTTCCGCTAACAAAATGCTGGCCTTTATAGGGAGAATAGTTCCGAAAAAATGAAAGAATTGTTATTTATCCTTGGTTCGACCTTAGGTCGAGTATACTTCAGCTGTGTGGGATCCCTACGCAAAGGGACTCACTAACGAGATAGAAAAGGTTCAGCGCAGGGCAGCTAGATTTGTAAAGAGGAATTACGATAGTAAACAAAGCGTAACATCATTAATAGAAAATCTGAAATGGACATCGTTAGAGGAACGTAGGCTGCAGGCTAGATTTAAACTACTGGAAAAATTTATGTCGGAGGGACTAGCGAATGAGGTAGTAGGACTTATCAGAAGCCCGACGTATCTCGGAAGGCAGGACAGTGAGGATAAGATTCGCGAGATCGACTATAGAACGGAGCGATATAGAGGATCGTTTTTCCCTAGGACGATAAGAGAACATAATAGGAAAAAATAACGTAGGAAAACTATGGAACCTTGGTGCACTGCACCCCCTGCCATCCATCAAAAAGGTGACTTGCAGGGTATCATGTAGATGCTGGTCATAAATTCTAATTAATTAAAGAAAATTTTTTTTATTCCTCAGTAAGGTGAAATAAATATCATATCATAGCTCTCACTTAATTTCTCACCTACAACGTCTTGTTTTGTTGCATTATAAAAAATTTGATTTCTTCAAATCCGACTTGCAATTGAAAACTATTCTCAATTCCTTAAGCAATAAAGCAACTCCAGGTCAATTAGCAAATTTGTAATCAATATATACACCGTGCTTGTAATTTATATATACCGATTATATATAATTCGACTTATTGTTCATTTCAAGGAGATTAGAGCTGGGACTGAGACACACTTTTCATCTTTCTTCCCCGACGTAATCAGAAGAGTCAAACAGGAATAATATCAACACCGTTTAGAAGTTGGTCGGTTGTAGAAACTTTTCTCGGGTATACAACCGGGTCAAAGTTTGATCTAGGATCTAGGATCCTAGATCAAACTTTGACCCGGTTGTATACCCGAGAAAAGTTTCTACAAGCAATCCACCGGGAAAGCACCAGATCCTAAGTTGGTCGGTGCTTGCCACGCCCTGCCACACGCCTTGGCGAACTGCAGATCATAAATTGTAAATTACATATATCTGGCATTTCTTTATAAATAAACGAAATCCGCCTTTAGAAATTACAAGCTCATTCAATTTTTATGCGCATTGAACTGTGCTTCATATGTCATGCTAATTTTTTTTTATTTTTAATATTCCGCAATCTGAATTGTCTGTATTAATGAAGAATAAAAACTGACATTTATTCTTGCGTTCTATTGAAATAGTTTGGGTCATATTTAAAATGAAATAAAAAATTCAAAACAAATTTCCACTCCAAAGAGAAATGTTTCCTTCTCTAAAAGAATTCAACCATTACCTTAATATTAGGCGACTTGTTTGGCTAAAATTATTAATAAACTAGAACCTCTCTTCTCTTAACAAAAGACACTGAAAATCTCCCGTTTCTTTTGCCTTAATTCCAGCAGATGGTGATTAAACGCGGAGGATGAATTCGTTGCTGCGCACTTCCTTGCGGAAAAACTGCCTTCCGTTTATTTATTTTATATATTTTTTTGGGAAATAACACCTCACGCGCATTTCGCTCCTTTCGTATTTTAATAAAGGAGCTTTGACTCGACGTCACTCTTTAAGAACAAGGAGGCTATCATGACTGAGCTGGAGGAAAGGTTGGGGGAGAGAACTGAAGAAAATAGGAACAATGTAGATGAGGAGTGGAGATACATCCATAGCAACATTAAAGATGATATGGAAAAGAAGGTAGGAAAAATAACGGGCGAAAGAAACAAAAACCCTGGGTCACAGCAGCCATGCTGCAAAAAATGGAAGATAGGAGAAAGTGGAAGAACATAAACACTGAAGAAGTCCAAAGGAATTACAAGGAGTTAAATAATGCTTTAAGAAGGGAAACAGATAAAGCCAGAGAACAGTGGATAAATGAGAAATACGAGGAAATTGTCAAGTGTGAAAGAATTTGCAGAACAGACCTCATGTATAGCAAAGGAACTATTCAAGAAAAAGGCAAGAAAGATATGACGCAAAGGAATCATGAACAAAAATGGTAAAATGGTCTCAGAACCAGATGATGTAAAGAGCGTCTGGAAAGAATACATTGAGGTGCTGTATGACAAAGAAGGCAAACAAGATGTAAAAGAGGACGTGGAAAAAGACCAGCTAGGACCAAGTATTCTCGAGTCTGAAGTTTAAAGAGCAATTGATGACATGAAAAGAAGGAAGGCTGTTTGGAGTGAGGATATACCAGGGTACGTTCTTAAGGTTTTGGGGTCTAAATCAGTTAAGAAACTCACAAAATTCTTTAACCAAGTATATGATAGTGGCATATGGACTGAAGATTTTTTATATGTTATGGTACCACTGGAGAAAAAGAACAATGCATAAAGTTGTAAGGATTACAAAACTATTAGTTTAATTTCTTATACAGCTAAAGTTCTAGGCAGAATAATAACCAAAAGAATTAAAGGTAAAATAGAATAGGAGCTGCAAGATAATCAATTTGAGTTCAGAAGTGGAAGGAGAGCAAGAGATGTTATAGAATGTATGAGGATGATGATAGAAAGAGTGCTAGAAGTCAATAAAGATGTGTACTTTTGTTAAAAATGGTTGGAGTATATCTACATCTACATATTACCCTGCAAGTCACCTTGACGGTGGATGGCAGGGGGTGCCGCGCACCAAGTTCCATACTAATTATTATTACTAATTATTATTCTCGCCTGTAATCTACGATATTTCAACGATGGCCAACTCAACTCTTCAATGAGTAACGTAACGCTCTGTTTTTTATCGTAATTCTTTTTCACGAATCTAGCTGCTCGCCGCTGTATTTTTTCTAAATCCTTTATGAGTCCCCTCTGATATGGATCCTAAACCGCTGCTGCGTATTCCATTTGAGGTCTAACCAAGGATAAATAACAGGATTCACTCACCTTTTCCGTGCTTTTCCTGACTATTCTACGCACAAAAGCCAACTTCTTATTTGCCTCACCTATCACTCGTCTTATGTGGGTGTCCCAAGACAGGTCACGATTCAAGGTTAACCCGAGGTATTTCACGGATTCCGAAACAGGAATGCTCTCACCATCTATCGAGTAGGTAAATACGGACAATGGGCATCTAAATTTCCAAAATTTTAGAACGTTAATCTTTTTCTGATTGATTTCTAGCTGCCATTCCTTACACCAAACAGATAACGCATCCAGATCATCCTGAAGCTGACGATGGTCGCTAAGACCACAAATTTCTCTATAGACTACGGTGTCATCCGCAAAAAGCCTGATATTACTTTTCACAACTGAGCTGATGTCGTTTATATAAAGCAAGAAAAGCATAGGTCCGATCACACTACCCTGCGGTACTCCAGAGACTACATCTGCCACACTCGAGGACTTACCATCGATGACTACTTTTTGTTTTCTATTCCAAAGGAAAGCGCGAACCCAGTTAATGACTTTAACATTAACGCCAAGATTTCCCAATTTTAATAACAACTTACGGTGGGGAACCTTGTCAAAAGCTTTTCTAAAATCAAGGAACACTGCATCGACCTGCTTATTATTTTCCCCGCCTGATAAAACATCATTCACAAACAGACCGAGTTGGGTGTCACAGGATCTACCTTTTCTGAAGCCATGTTGACAGCTGACTAAGAGCGATCTAGTCTCGAGATAACGCATTGTGTTGCTAACAATAATGTGCTCCAAAATCTTACATAATAATGATGTTAGAGAAATCGGCCTATAATTTTCGGGGTTTTCTTTGTCACCTCCCTTGTGAATGGGTGTGACGTGTGCTAATCTCCAATCATCAGGAACCTCACAGAGGGTAAGAGATTTCTCGAATACTATCCGAAGGAAGGGAGCTATTTCTTCTACTAGTTCTATTAATACACGCGCGGGGAATCCTTCTGGTCCTGGGTTTTTGTTCGGCTTTATCGCACCCAGTTGCTTCGCTATTCCTGCCTCAGAGATTTTAATATTATCCATCCGAGTACATCCATTGGGAATAAGATTATCTTCAAGTCTATCTCCACCTGCCGTGAACGCCTTCGCGAAGTAAACGTTTAGTAGATTAGCTTTATCCTCCCCATCGTGAAGGATGTCTCCGGAATCACATCGCAGGGAGGGTATTGAAGGACCCCCTCCCTTGACTTCTCTTACATAGGACCAGAGCGCTTTTGGATCCTCCTTCAATTTTGTATTTAATACCTCATTCCGGAAGGTGTTAAATGCGTTACGCATGGTTTTTCTCGTTAATACGCGGGCACTGTTATACACATGGACTATAGCTGTGCGATACTCATCGGAAGCGGTGGTAGGTATGTTTTTCAATTTTGCGTGGCTACGCCTCTGTCGTCTTAAGGCAATCCTGACTTCCTTATTAAACCAATGAGGTTCTTTCTTATCAGATTTGAACTTACTGGGGATAAATCTATTGATACCTTTTCCTAGTATATCCTTAAATAATAACCATGATGGCTCCATAGCTAATCGTTCTGTCTTTTCACGATAACTGACAAAGGTACTTTTGAGATGTAAGCTGAAACTTTTAAAGTCGGCCTTGGCGAAAGCGTATACATTCCGAAGGGGCTTAGGATGTCTTTTGAGCTTTAATTCGCACTCCGCATACACAGCTCGATGGTCGCTAAGTCCCTCCTCTGTGGACACCTTAGTTATCCTATGCGGGATGTTAGAAGTAAGCAAGTCGAGAACATTGCCCGAACGCGTGGCTTTTCGTACCATCTGGATTAAGGAATATTCATGAAAGTGTCAATTAAGGCTTCACACGATTCGCGTTCTTTACCTCCCGTAACGAAACATAGGTTTTCCCAATCGATTGACGGTAAGTTAAAATCGCCTCCAATTATCACATAACCGTCGTTCATAATAGATCTAAGCTCGGCTAATTTCCTCTCTAAACTTAAAATATAATTAACTTTGGCATTAGGTGGTCTGTAAAATGAGCATAAATATATCTTTTTCGAATTATCCTTACCTAGGCGGCACCACACGCTCTCGGTCGTTTCATCGATAATAGGGATCTGACAACTATCGTACTTTTCACTTATTGCCAAAAATACTCCGCCACCTATTCTATTGGCACGGTCTTTTCTGTACACTCTATAGCTTTTCGGAAAAATTTCTTGGCTAGCGATATCTTCGGTGAGCCAACTTTCCGTACCTATAACTACATCAGCATGCAACGTGCGAATTACGTGTTCGAGTTCGGCAGACTTCCTACGAATGCTGCGGCAGTTTAAAACTACAATATTTAATTTCTCGTTTTCGCCCGAACTGCTCTATTACGGTTTTTGCAGGTGGACTCTCTCACTTCGCGACCAGAAACTCTATTACACTCGATGCCCCTATGAAATCTCCTATTACGCCTACACCCTACCCTGCTCTCTAATCTAAAAAAGACCTGCCATGGTCGAAGATCCTACACGCTACACTCTGTGAAGCCTCGGTCGTGTAATGGACTCCAGAGCCGTTTAGGGGTACCCTACACGATCCGAGAACCGGCCGGAGATCAACGAAGTCGACTCCCATGCCCACACATAAATTCCATCGCCTTTGGTTTAGCCCCGCCACGCGGCTCCAAACCTCCGAACCACAGTCAATCCGCGGGACAATACTACAAATGGTGAGCCGCACATCAGAACCCGACTCCTCTCGGACACGAGTGACCTCGGCGACCAAGTCCTCAAAATAACTTAGAATCTCCTCGGACACGCGCTTCGAGGCGTCATTAGTCCCAACATGGACCACCATCCGCAGCTTAGAGCAACCCGTTGACTCCACCGACTCCCGTACCGCCCTCGTCACTTGGGGGACCGTTCCTCCTGGTATACACCTGGAGAACCATAACGCGCCGGACATTAGAACTACCTATTACTAGAAGCCCTCCCTTCCCACCCCGACTTCCCATAGATCCAGCCTCCGCCAAAGAGACGGGAGCGGATGCGAGAGCATCGGCCGAAGTGTCGTCCTCCGACAACGCCGCGAACCGATTGCAAACTGGAAGAGGGTCTGCCGAGGCATTCCCAGCTCCCAGCCTTAGCAGGACCACTCCACGATCCCCCCGGTTGGAAACCACTCTCCAATCGTTGGGTTTCAAGATTGGAGCGACCCCAGCCCCCGAAGAGGTCCCACAAACACCCTCGATCACACCACCGACTTTCGCACTCGAGCGCACCCAAGTCGCCATCATGGCGCGGTGAGTTCTCGGGGATGGATGCGTTCTCCCAACACGAACAAGGGCCGACTCCGCTCTCGCCACCCTCAGACGGAGGTCCGTAACCTCTCTTACCAGCTCCGTGATTCGAGACCTCATTCCCTCGAAATCAGCGTCGCATAGAAAGGAGGAGGAATATATGACGCTAATAAAAACAATCCGGAAAAGAAAAGAAATTTGGATAGGGCACATATTGAGAAGACATTGTTTACAAAGGACGATGTTAGAAGGCAAAATTAGCGAAAGAAGAGGAAGAGGGAGAAAAAAATAGGAATATTAGATAATTTAATGCAGGAATATAGTAAATATAGAGGTATAAAAGAGGCTTCTGGGGAGAGAGAGATGGGGGCAGCGATTCAGCGGAAACCTGTCTTCGGACAGCAGCATGATGATGATGATGATATAAAGTGTGCAAGTTGTCATTCTTTATTCCGTATTGCTGCTGCTTGTGCAAGGTCGAATAGCACGCCCATATTGAAAGCATCCTGACTTTTGTGATTTCAGTGAAAAATGAAGTATTTATCCAAAAGTGCTTAAATATATATCATCGCAAAAGTTAGGATTTTTCAAAGATGATAAACAGAAAAGTTATATAAATTCTTTTTATTACATGAAAAGTAATAATCTCATTACTAGAACGCCATCGGTACAAGGCATTCAACTTTGGTAACAGGTACACAAAATTGGAAAGGACTATCTAAACAAATAAAAGTGCACAGTACATCTCAATCACATCTAAGGGCAAGCTTTATCTATGATCAATGGAAGTGTAATAAACGCATTGACAAAGTGGCAGAGGAATAAAATCGTAGAGAGGAAACGTTTTGGAGGAAAGTTCTTTGTAGTTTAATTGACATAACGTTAAGTTTAGCTAAAAATTCAGCATCATTTAGAGCAGTGGTCTTCAAACTGGGGTACGCGTATCCCTGGGGGCACGCGAGGACTTTCCAAGGGGTTCGCAGGCGGGAATAATTATTAGCGGTTATTTTGGATTAACGTAACGAAAAACGTTAACGATATTTTTTAGATAGCTGTAACGGAAAAGATAACGAAAACGAAAAAATAAATTTCGTTATTTCGTTAACAGACAGTAAAGGGTTATGTTCTAGTGGCATTCGTCCCAGGCGGCGTGTCTCGAGCAAGGGAAAGTGGCCTAAAATCCCTTTCCCCCGTCTTGCTTGTCTCTCGCTGCGCCAGTTTTGCCGCCTTGTCCTTACCACTACCGATTGTCCTTTGGGTTTTCCTTCCATTTGTGAAAGGGATGGTTCCCTGGTGTTAATCTTCTCCAGGAAGCACGAGATGAGAAGCGTGGAGGATGAGGAAGGAAGCTTTAATAAATGTGCCCCTTGTAGCTAAGGACCTCTACCATTCCCTATCCTCCTCCATAGTACTTCGAAAACATTCTTCTAGATGTTACACCGGAGTGGGTTTTTCCTCTTTTAAAGGTCGATGCTCTGCAAGTCCCAATCCCATCATCCCCTCCAATCTCGATTGAGATATTCTGTGGGTGAAGCGGGAAGAAAATAGGATTTCAAGGTGAGAAAGACACAACGAAAATTTTTCGATTGTTCAAGAATAGCTTATCCATGTACTTTTAAAATGGAAGATGGTGGGTATAAAATCGTTATTGACTTTACATCTACATTTACATGATACCCTGCAAGTCACCTTTTTGGTGGATGGCAGGGGGTGCAGTGCACCAAGGGTCCATAGTTTTCCTACGTTATCTTTTCCTATTATGTTCTCTTATCGTCCTAGGGAAAAAAAGATCCTCTATATCGCTCCGTTCTACAATCGATCTCGCGAATCTTATTCTCGCTCTCCTGCCTTCTGAGTTAAATCGGGCTTCGGACTTCAGATTCTATTGGATGTTTCGAAATGTGATGTAACAGTTTTATTGAAAAATATGTCAATATTTATAATACAACGGAAATTATATCCTTCATAATTATTTTAAATTATGATGAATATGTAAATAACATACTCATTAAAAGATAATCATAATAATATAAAAGTGCACAAAATCATAAGATACCTATAACTACATACCTATTAATGATAAAAATGTTGGATGTTTACTTCAAAATGAACCAGCGGGTGCATAGTTTTTCAAAATTCTTTTAGGCGGTGCGCGAGCGGAAAAGTTTGAAGACCACTGTTTTCGAGGACATAAAGAATGTTTTGAAGAAATTATAACGGAATTTTTTAAACTAATGTATAACTACTGGCAAAATATGATCACGTGATGAGCGAATTAATGTTTAAACCAAACGGTTCGATAAAATACTTAAGTCCCCAGATTCAAAATGAATTAATTCAGTCTCGCAAATAAACTGGAACAAAAAATAGTATCTAAAATCAAGAGTGCTTCCTTTTATTCAATTTTCATGGACACTACACAAGACAACTAAAATAGATCATCATAGTAAAATAGTTAGATACGTAGAGATTGAAGAAGATGACTTTGGTAAGCCTGTAAAAATAAATATAGAGGAACGTTTCTTAGGATTTACAAGAATTACAAATCTAAGTGCTGATGGAATATCCACAGAAATTGTGAAATTTTTACGGGAACTGGGACTAGATAATGTGATGAGTGGTATATATTCTGGAGTTTAGAAAAAAATAAAAAACATCGAACCTAAAGCTGACAATATTAACTGTGCTGCTCATAATTTAAAACTTGTAATTAACACTTGTGTCTCAGAAATTAATGAACTTCCCAATTTTTTCAGACTATTCAAGCATTTTTTGGTGTGAGTATAAACAGATAGGATTTACTAGCATCTTTCACAGGAGAGTCAACAGTAACACTAAAAAGACTTAATCCTACTAGATGGGCAGGGCGAGTAATGTTATTGTCAGCTGTAAAATTACGTTATTTAGATATTATAAAATCATTGACCGAGGTCATATTAAAATCTAAAAAGAAAGACGAACGTGATGAAGCAAAGCGCTTACATAAGTGTAAGGGAACATTTGAACTTGTATTTCTTTGTACAATTTTGTCATATATTACAACAAATAAATGTCACCTCAAAATTACTTCAGGCCAAGAATGTGGACCTGATGACAGCAATGAAATATTTAAAGTTATCAACGGAAAATCTTAAAAAATACCATAATTCATATAGTACTGCTAAAAATGAATCAATGAAAAATGCAAAAAATGGAATATTGAATCTGATTTTAAACAAAAACGAACAGCAAAACTTAAAGAACATTATGGTGAATTGCATGAAGACAATAGATTATCAAGTGCAGAAGAAAGATTCAGAATTAATGTATTTAATAAAATGCTTGATGTTGTATATGTACAAATAAAAAAATATTTGAAGCAATTATTATTATTACCGAGAGATTTTGTTTTTTAAATCCGAAAGAGCTTGTATCTCTAAATGAGGAAGAAATACTGAAAAAAGCAGAAAATTTAACAATCCTATTATAGTAGGGATTTATCTCAAACATTTCCATTTGAGATAATTGCGCTTGTAACAGCTTTACGTTCAGAAATAAGTGAACTTAATGATATCATTGACTTGTCTAATTTCTTACTAATAAAGTATACAGCTCTCGTAGAACGGGATTACTATTATTTTTTACATTACCAGTCACAGTAGGTTCAGCAAAAAGATGTTTTTATAAATTTAAATTGATTAAAAATTATTTGCGTAACTCAATAGGACAGGAATGATTATGCGATTTAGTTCTTCTTTCCATTGAAGTAAAAGAAGCAAATGATACGGATAAAGATTTAATAAAAGATTTCACGGCAATGAAAGCTAGAAAAATTCAATTATAAAATTCTTTATTAAAATATTGCTTTATTACTATAAATATATTATATATTTTCTAGACTTTAAAACAGGAAAGATCTTATTTTGTTTTATTCACTTTCATTTATGTTATACTGCATATTATAATGACATATATAACATTTATGTTATGAATTACGTTATGTATGGTATATTTTTAACTTTTTTGTATAGAACTAAAAAATGTGCTAAAAGAATGTAGAAATTTTCAAATATAACGCTATATATATATATATATATATATATATATATATATATATATATATATATATATATATATATATATATTAACTTAAGGAAAAGAAAAGGTAGTGATGAGGGTGGCAATAAGGTGTTGAAGGAAGCTCAGCGGATACTTACCAAGTTGGCAGGCTGCTGGGGGCGTCGAAGAGACACGTAAAAACACACGCACACAACAAATTATTAGATATATATATATATATATATATATATATAGTAGTTGGTGCTTGCATTCTGCAAGCATATGATCTCAGCATAAAAAAACATTCATTTTTCATCTTTACAAATATTTTTTTAATTCTAAATATTTCACCACCGGAGCGATTTTCGTTTTTCCCTTATGTAAAAGTAATAGATTAAAACAATCCCAAAACTTTGCAGTTTTAAGATTTTTATACTTTCTCCATAATGAAGTACTAATGCTACACATTTCTGCCAAATTTTAAAGTTGTAGTACTTCTAGAAGTGAAATAATATTTTTTCAATTGTTTAAATTTTAAACATTTTTAACGGCCGCCGCAATATGTTTATGGAGAGATTCAAATGTTTATTTGTGCAAATAAACTACTCTGTACATAACTTGAAAATTAAAGCTTCCGAGCTCATCCCGTAATGTCTAAACAGCTATCTATTTGTTTAAACTTTAAGAATTTTTAACTGCCAAACAAATAAAAATATCAAAATTTGTACAATCCCTATTTCGTTTTTTTACGAATTCTACTTATAAAAAAATTTCAACTCCGTAGCACATGGGGAAATACATAAACCTTGAAAATTTGTTTGAACAATTGCGAATTTTTACCGGCCGCATTGTTGCACTTTTTCATGATTTTCGTTTTTTCTAGTCGGTTTTGCACAAAATCCTACCGATGAAAAAAAGTTCGAATCTCCAGCACTTGTGGAAGTGCCTAAACATTAGTATCCTCCTCCTCCTCATCCTCCTTCTCTGTAAGAAACGTCGATATATAATGATATACATATATACACACATATATATGTATATAATATGGTATTTATTTTATGTACTTACCAAAAGAAGAGTTCCTATTTTGTTTTATTTACTATAATGTTTGTTGCACTGCTATTATGAAATACATGATATATGGTATATCATTAACTTATTTTGTCTTACCGAAGAAATATACCAAAAGAATGTTCTATTCGTCAAATATGCTATTCTTCTGTATTTTGTAAATAAAATTATACATTAAAAAGTATATTAGATCATTTATATCAACATTTTGAAGCGAATGTATAATGATTTTAGTATGTTTGTTTTGTAGGGGGAAGGGGGCCCATTCGAAAATTTCGGGGAAGGGCCAAGAATTTGTAGTTACGCCACTGGTTTCGGGTTTTTGCCACATCCTAAAGATGCGTCTTACCGATTTCATCGGGCGCCACCAGACGACGTTCGAGCAGTTATAAACCGACGAATCGTATTCCATTCTGCGTGCCTCCCCAATATGTACGCGATTCCCCTTTTCTCTCTCTATCTCCTCTGGAACGCACTGTTTTGTTCGTTGCGACGCGACCGAACTGAAAATAAAGGGCTCGATCTTTTAATATGGAAAATAGTTTGCTTACTATGCTTGGTGTAGTGTGAGCCACGGCTCGTACCCCAAGGCCTCTTCTCGTCAGAGCCAGAAGTTGCTCCATCGATGTTGGTGTTGGTGATCGGACAAGGACGTTGACGAAGAAACCTCCTCGGTCGCCAACCCGCACTGACCCGAAGGACGTCAACCAAATAGATTTCCACGTCTAAAGTTATGAGAGATCGTAATTTAATTTATTGAAAGAGCGCTTCTGATCTATCCTCGGAGCTCTACGATTGAAATGTTATCCCGGAGCATTACATTTGCTTCTTTAAGATGCAAATAACCTCTTGTTTCCTGACTACAGCTAAGTATCTGACAGAGTTTGCATGGATATCCATCTACAGTGCAAGTTAAACGAGCGTTTTTATTTTTTCTCCAATAGAAACCAAAAGGCCATCTTAGCTAGTCACTAATTCTTCGGATTATTCATCGGAAAGTTTTTAAAGTGATATTTGGAGAATATTCTGTTTTAAATGTTATGGATTTACGTAGCCCGCAGTTAGCAGAAGATATTAAAATATCCAAGAATCTGTTTCCTCGGACTCAACATTTTGGCGGAGTTTTCTCTCTTCGCGATATAAATTAACGCAGTAATTAAATCAAAAATTAAAACTGGTACGTGAGGAGCAGGGGCGTAGCCACCGGGTGTTTTGGGTTGTGCAAGAGCTACGGGCGCTGCCAAATATGGGCGCAGGAAAGTTTGTTTTTTTTCTCCCGTAAACATTACTTTTCCTGTATGAAGTTGGTTTTTCATTTATATTTTGAGTTTTTGGGCATGAGCCCTGATTTCAATTTTTTCGGCGCCCTTGAGTGCAAGAGAAGTCCCGTCGCGTCAGACGCTATATTCAGGGGAAAATTCCAGTTAAGACGCGTCAACGAAACCGCTTTCATTGTTATCACACGCAAGTAGTAGTACAGTCAATCTAAGTGAAAAAGAGGGTCAACCTAGAGAAAATTGCATTAGAATGTTTCTTAACTGTTTCTGAATGAAAAACACTCGATAAAAACGACGGAACAAAATCTACCAGTGAAAAATAATGTATATAATTTTTGTATATATTATAATTATCGTTATAATCGTTATTTACTTGTAATCAAAATTAATAAAATGAACAGTGTTTCGAAAACTTTTCCTGAATATTTTTTAGGAATAATCCAATGTTCATAGCGAACGACTTTGGGGACGCACATATTTAACAACGAACACGGGCGCTGCTACGCCACTGGTGTGGAAAACTTGTAATAAAGTGATCCGCGAAATTTAGCAGGTTTGGCCTTTGATCGCTCGTGGAGGTTAGCGATCGCCGAACGTTGCTGCGCACTTCTTTCCGGCAAAGAATTCCGGTCAAAAATAAAGTGATCTTAATCAATCTTCCGGAAGGTTGGGAATAATACATTTTCTCTAACATTCTCCACAGTTTCTAACATAAAATTATTCCCCTCATGATCTAAGCAGGAAATAAAAAAAATCAATTCCAAATATACACGTTAACCAAATGTTGCTGCAAACCTTACCGTAAAAAAACACGAGTTGTTCATTTGCTGTACCTGATTACCGCAGCATGCACTCGCCGCAATCGATAGATTACCAACTCGCTTCCTCCAGCGCTTAACTTCGGAAGCAACAAACTGCGCATGAGCACTCTTATTATGCGCTGCAGTCACGAAGGTGATGATGCCTCATTTCAATTTCATGGTTGAGGCGCAGAAACCTCTGTCCTCATGTACACACTCTCGGTAGTATCTGTCGGTCCATCGTTAACAAATTACTGAATGCTTGCTGTCTATGTTTCTCTCCATGGACATTTTAGGCAGTCATAGAACGATAGCAAATCGAATATAAAATGTTATTCTGAGCCATATGAATGAATATCGCCGTAGATGATATTTGAAACTCGAAATATTATCAAACATTCTTAACATTTATTCATCCGAATTATGACGATGATAACGTCGAAATGGTCGAACAATCCAGACCCACCTTTCTTCTATGCAAGAGCGTCTTCCTCGTCAATCAGATGCACAAATGCACGTCTGCATTCCCCTACTCTTTTTCAATTCAACCCACTTCAATATTTTGATTTCCTTTTTGGAAATAAATCTCCATCAAATACGTTTTCGCAATAAGCAATCCCAAACAGGTGGCCCGCTAGTCCGAAAAATGCGGCCTTTTCATTACATTGATTCTGTTTTAAGTTGGTGAATGAGAAAGCGTAGATGGGAAAAGCATGTCGTAGCAAAGGAACAATATAGCAATGTTTAATAATTAAGAATTGTATGACGATCCGTTCTTAATTAAAAGCCTTGGTAGAGGGGTGAGAGGAGTGTCTAGCTCCCAATGCCAAGAGTCACGGGTTTGAATCCTGCCGAGGGCATGGTATTATGTTTTCGTTTTTTATCGTTGTTGCGCTTAAAGCCAAATGTCGAAAAGTGCTGCTTATGAGCTATTTAAAAATAAATAAATATGTAAATATGGGTTGAGTTAGGATCTTTAAAGTTATAACAAATTGCTTAGGCTTATCATCAAGAAATGAGGCCCGTTATGTACATATTGAAATTATTATATGCGACGCTCCATCTATTTCAATATTTCCAACTTGCCCCTCTGGAAATTCGAGTTTGAGATCCATGTTTTAGGTAAGAGGCTCCCAACCTGATGCTCGTAAGCACCGCTGTTCTCTTGGGCCATCTCCAGAGATCTTTTGATTTGCCCAAAATCATGCTCTATAGAGCTTCAGGAAGTTGATTTGTTAATTTATTTAGCTTATAAATATATTTAAAATATTAGTAATAGCGTTGCTATGGGTTTGTTTTTATTTATGATCATTCCTAATTTTTACAAATGTATAGTGGTGATCGCTTGATGTTCTGTAGAAAAACTAGGTGCTCTTTACTGTAAAAAGGTTGGAAATCCCTGTTTCATGTGATGCCTAGACGGAGTAAAATTTTGTGCAGCATTTTAAAAAACTGTCGCCTTTTTGTCGACTTTCACCGGAAATAGCATGGTTTCGTATCTGAGGTTTAAATAACGAAAAAACTGGCATTTTACTGCATATATATCGAAACGATGTCATTCTCGAAGTATTGAGAAAAATGGCCATCATGTGGTAGGCACTTATTGAATCTCAAGATCTGCATCTAAATATTGCACTGCAAATCATCAGATTTGGTGGGTGGCAAGGGATTGCAGAGATGGTTCTCCAATTATGATTACTTGTTGTCTAAAAGAGACACGTGGCTGCAGAGGATGTGCGTTGCGGTACATGGAGAAGCAACATAGCCACCAACATGAGAGAGAAGAAGGAGAGAGTGAGAAAGAGAGTACGGGACTTCCTCACACCATTCTCCGGAGTCGCTTCCCGCAAGGACACCCGCTTCTCTTCTCGGATCCAAACCTACTCGTCCCATGTCCTCTCTTTCTCCCTCTCTCTCTCCACATCTATTCCACCCTTTTCCTCCCCTCGCTCCCTCTCTCCTGATACTTTGCCTGGGGTGAAACGACCTTGTATGGAGAGCCCGTTTGGAATTCGACAGGAAAATCTGAATGACTCAGCTTGCAGATGCACCCGTGGCATACACTGGTGATTTTGAAATGAACAATTCTTTTGCAGACAGAAAGCAAGGAGGAGCACGAAAAATAGGTTGAGTAATATGCGTCTGGTGAGCGCGACCTACTTGAGAGAGGAATAAATCGAAATATATAAGAGGTTTTTCGAAATCACGAAACTACTTTTCGCCTTATCGAAATCGATAAAATGATTTTGCCATATAGTCAGTTAATTTACACCTTTATATATGACCTATATCGACCAAACGATAATTTCATTAGTTGTCTAGAAATGAAGTATTTAAAAATATATATAGTTTGAGTGGGCTTTAGAAAGCGATGCATCAAAAGAAATGCTTTCTTATTTTTGTTCAAATTAATTTCTTAAGGCCCGTTTTATCATTTAATATTTAAACACGTGAAATCGCTTTCTTTAATCAATATGTTCCATAATCTTTAATTTTTGGTGCTAGCTACGCATTTAAAATCATACATTTGCAACTTCAGTACCACTGACGTTTACCGAAACTTTTATATACAGGTTTCCCTCTCTTAATGTGGGGGTTGCGTTCCAGGAAAGTGACGCATAAAGCGAATTCGCATAAACAGAACCCATATTTACATGTAAAAGATAAGGACACGTTCCACAAACAATCCTAACTCCCATCCAAGACGCTCTTCTTTCGCTCCATAACGGCTTCTTATGCACTAAATACAAACTTAAAACAATTAACACTAAATTATAAAAGGAAGCAGACGAGCACAAGTGGTGTCTGTTGTGGGTGACATAATAGTGGAGGTTTAAAGAGCTGGAGGGTTGTCTTGGCCCAACCCAAGTTCCGCGGGCAAGGAGACAAAACTTCTCAAGTGTGTTCAATCAGTATCACACGAAATCTCCGTCTCATCTCCACTCTACAATACCCTCTCCACTCTCATCTCTTTTACTGTATTACTAACACACACAGCATGAGAGACAATGAGAGATTGAATGGTCGTCTTGTAGTGCAGTGGAGAACTTTCTTGCATTTGTATTGCGCTGGCCGCGTAACCGCATAAGAGCGAATCAAAGACGCACAAAAAGAAATTCGGGTAGCAATAAATTTGTCGCATAATAGCAAATTCGCATAAAGCGAACCCGCATAAAGAGAGATAAACCTGTATTCACACAATTGTCATATTACTATTACCGCCATATTTCGTAGATAAAAATATGTTATTTTTAATTTAATTTACATATTTGGTGTAAAGTCACAAAGTGGGACGTGTGCTGGACATAGTGATCGTTTGTCTATTTTGGTGCATTTCCGACAGAACCGATAGTGTTCATAGATTTAGTATAAAGCCCTAAACTTTACTTAGAAACTTTGGGAGTTAACGTTTATTCTGATAATATTGAGTGGTTCTCATATCCGAATGCAATGAGGCAGTCTGATAGATATTTTCATTAGATTGTAGATGTGATATAACGGCATAACCTGCCCTACGCTTCTGTCGGCCTCGTGTCACTGTCGAAGCAGGTTCGCCCTGAGGATGCCCACATAGTGGGTGAAATGCATTGGCACTTTCAATAAATTTTATGGCTGAAGGAGTGGTTTATACCTTTACAATATGTGATATTATGCTTGGGATTTTCTCGAATTTTTATCTTCGAAACTATAAGTCATAAATATGTGGTCCCGCGGACTTTTTTGGGGTAAATGTTGTCCTCTAACAAAATAAACTTTTTAATCGATACCTTACCGATCATATAAGAGCTAGGGAGAGGAAAATAAGGTATTTAATTGTTGCATGACGGATGAAATTCAGCATCACGATTGGGCGATAAATTGTAATAAGGATCACTAATACTTAATTTAATAAAAATCCGCGCATTAGTTTCGGAAATTAAAAATGCGGACGGACGGAGGCGACGCGCCAATAAGGCGTCCCGCTACTATCGCTTCGCTGTTGAAGAGAGCTTAAAAATTGGATTAAGTAATATAGACAGAATGATGCTGATTAATATTTACCGAGAACTTTTACAGATCAGAATAGAAGACCCATTTCTGAGGAGATTGTTGGAGTTTAATTGGAGGAATTATTCCTCCTACCACCTACTGATTTTATTAATCATTGGATTGAATTTCAATAAACAGAATTAAATGAAGCAATCTTTGGTTGAGCAATCTTAAGACAGTCGAGATCCTTCTTGAACCAGAAAGCGGGCGAGATAAAAATTTTTGAACCTGATACAGAACTGACGATTTTTGATCACACGATCGCGTTTGTAAGAATAGGAATTTATGTCTAGAGTAGGCAGTTTTGGGGGACTTGTCCAAAACAGCGATTACCGAAATTCGGCCACTTTGGGCTGCGAATGACGTCCCCTCCAACGCGCCTGTCTGCGTAACCGGTATCGTGTTGACGCAAGTCAACCGTGGGGGCTTCAACGAGAGATCCAACAAGGACATAAAACTCTCCCGACAACTCCTTACAATGTATATCACGCCAAATAAGGACAATGGCGCATAAACGAACGATGTGGGAGAGGGACTGGAGGACCAAAGAGACGTATAGACGATATAGGGGATCGTTAATAGGCTCAAACTTTAAAATGTCTCCCCAATTCTGCCGGTCAGGACCACGAAAGGGGTTTACCGCGAAAACGATGACTCACGCCCACCCTTCCGACGCCCACAGGAAAGACGCGGGCGGACGCGTCCCAGGACGCTTTTCCAATGGCGGGGGATCGGCTCATCTGCGAATGTTTCACGACGTCTCGAAGATAGAGGTTGTGTAATCAGGAAGGCTCGGTTCCCAGGGATAACGCAAAAAACACCACCACCGTGGAGAAAATGTGTCGGATGCTTCCACATATTCCGCGCGAGCCTTTTCCCCGCAATAAAAATCGGTCCCACTGGTCATGCGACTCGTCTCGCTTACGTCGGGACGTGCACGGGCAAAGCGGTCGAGAGAGAGGTTCGTGATGTGATCGAATCGATGTTCCTTCCACGAAGGTGGTGACATTGTTCCTCCGTCTTTGTCCCATCGTTGATCAACAGGTACATTTCGTCCTCACCTCAAAATAACTCACTCTTTATTCTCAAATCGGTTAGTTTGACTTTCTACTAAACTTACCATAGAGATGATAAAGAAGTCATAAATATTAACAAGATTTTGCAAAATAGCAGAGAACATGTACAGTGCTTACAAAAATTTTAAGAACATGACGTTTCAGAATAAAAACTTAAATTTATTTTTATTTTGCATAAACATAAACACATTAGGCAAGTACAAATCAAATTTTCAATAAGTTTAGAAGCCTGTAAATGCATTTCTAGACCTAGGACTGGCTACAGTCTGGAGAGAAATATTTTAATAAATGAATGTAAACTTTTCTATTTTACCAAAAGTTTAAGTACACCATTTTTCGTATTGATAACTCAAATAGTTTTTAATTTTAGTACACTAATACAAGGTACTAACACATAAATCAACTAAAACCACCTTTAATGAACTAATCACTGTTCTTGGTGTAAATTACAATATCTTTATAAAAAGAGAAGCATAAAAAACTAAGGTTGGAGTTATGTTTCTGGAGCACATTTTTGCTGTGGTTTTGGTTCTTTTTCTAAAAACAGTCCTTTTAAATGTTTTTTTCTAATGTACTTAATAACCAGTGGCCCCACCCCTAGCTTTCAGAGAGGCTGCAATTCACAAGGTTTCGGCATTTCGCAGGCGTAAAAGAAGTCCAAATGTCAACAATATGTTGTTTCAATTCTTCCTTATTTTTTGGATGTCTTTTGAGAAGCTCCATTCCCATGTTATTTCACAGGTTTTCAATAGGGCTCAAATCCGGTCTTATTGCTGGCCAGTCCAAAATAGCCACGTCGTTGTCCTCAAACCACTTCATGAATTGCCTAGATTTGTGGCAGAGGGCACTGTCCTGTTGGAAAACAAAATAATCTCCATGAAGGGATCTGCCCGATGAAATCATGTAGTTTTCCAACGTGTCAATATATTGAGGTGTGTTCATGGTCCCATCAACGAATCGAAGCTGTCCTGTGCCATTGGCAGACATGCATCCCCAGATCATAACGCTGTCGCCACACTGTTGGACAGCTGGAGTCAAGCAGGCTGGAAGGAATTTCTCAGTTGACAGGCGACAAACTCGGACCTTCCTCTTGGGAAACACCGAAAACCGGGATTCGTCACTGAAGAGAAATTTTCCCCATGTTTCCATTCTCCATTTCTCTTTAGCCTTGCACCAAACTCTTCGGTTCTTCCTAGAGGTGGCGGTCAAAACGCGCTTACGCAGAGCAACATAGGAATTTAAATCCATATCGCGAAGACGGCGTTAACAGATCATTGTAGAAAGGTCCTTCCCAGTAATACTGTGGAATTTACGCAGAATATCTTTTATTGAAGCCTTCCTGTCCATTTTTGCAATTTTTCCGATCAGGATGTCTTCCCGCTGGCTTAAGACTCTGGGCCTACCCGACCTCGGCCGTTCAGTGACCCTGCCGGTTTCTCGATATCGAGCAGCAGGATGAGCAACACAGGTGGTACTCACATGTAGATGCTCTGCTATTTCTCTATATGTCCTCTTGCATCGTAGCATTCACACAATCTGCCATTTCACGTAGTCAGAAACTTTTTTCTACCCGCATATTTTACTTTTTATACAAGCTTTACTCACCAGACTTCAAAGCAGACTGAGCCCAGTCCTCTCAAAACCCTAAGCAAACCCCTGAAAAGTGCTGCCATGCAACAAGGTCATCTGAACTAATCCGACAGCGGCATCACAACCACCTTACATAAGAGAATGAGAGAGAGAGCTGAAGCGTGTACATTCTAGTATTGAATATCTTTATTTTTATGTTTTTTTGAAATTACTATGACCGCTACACATCCATAACAGATTTTTTCCAGAGCTGGTAATACTACAGTTGAATTCCGCATTTATTGCTGCGCATGAATCCATAAAAAATATACCATAATTTAAAATACTGTGAGAGAGAAAAAATAAAGTTACAAAAAAATGGAGGATTTTTTAAGTTTTCACTAATCTTTAAATAATTGTAAATTCTGAGCAATATCATAAAGACAACTTCTTTGCACCAAAACCCGTATTTTTACACGCTAAACTCAATACAAAAATAAAAATGAACGAAATACCAAAGGTTTAGGCACAACAGAAGGTATCCGTAAATTCAACTGAGTTCTTAAACTTTTGGTAAACACTGTAAGCATTCTTTCCGTTGAGGTGATGATATTTTTGCGCTGGTATGGTAGAGATAAAAAGAAGCGTGCGTAGTAGTATTTAATCAATGGCATTATTATACTGATATTTAGTCTTTTAAAATTTTAGTGGAGTAAATATAAGAGAGTTACATAGCTAGCCATTGTAGATCGATAATGATCTCCTCCATGTTAAGGGTAGTTTAAATTATGGATCGCAATTCTTCTCATCATGAAGGACTTCTGAGGAATTTTTCAAAAAGTCTTCGGATTTCTCATCTATGCATTTGTATATAATTGAGTGGTGAGGGCCAAAAGGGTGTGACTAATTCTCAAACTACAAAATTAAGACTGTTATTCGTAAGCATGGAAAACAATAGAAACTGATCTTAAAAGGAGTTAGATGGCTGAGAGCTCTTAAAAAAATATTAATTTTTTTAGGTTAGTACGTGACTATCCCAAAATTCTCCTGCGTTTTTTAAATCCTATTCGCGGAAATTGGTCGGAAAGTATTGGCATAAACCGCACTTATTTTCCTGCCATTATGTCGTCTTCCCATTGAAGAATATTTCCAAGTGTTTAAGAGCAGCCTTTCTCTTTACCCCCAGCATAAATAACTGCAAAATCCATATTTACTCTCTTTGACAAATATATCCAACCATCACCTTATTCCTTCGTTTTCGATCATGTCTCACATGGTCACGGCCTCTAATGGTGCGGGGGTCAAATGCTGGCATTGCGTCTCTGAGAATCATGACACATCGATATGCATGTTCTACAAATAATAGAGAAATGTCCACTGTTTTTTCTAGCATCGACAGCTCTGCCAGCGAATCCTACCTCCACGTCCTCGTCCGTGGCCCTCGGATACAGTCTGAGCAGGCTGTAGCAAACGGAGGAGGGTGAGAGCGAATATCCAACGCCTTAAAACTGGATTTTTCAACTAAGAGAGAGCGCGACAAGAGAAAATCAACCTCTTCCAGATTGTGAGTTTTGCACAATTAGAAACGAGACTAAAGTTACAAAAAATCTTCTCCAATGTAGGACAGGGGAAGTTATTTTGGCATATTCAATTGATCTACTATATATAGTCAAATCCTTAAACGCCTATAAATTCAACCGATGTATTCCAAATTCAATCTTCAATGCAACTCCTCGTGTTTTTTCAAATAAGTTAATGAATTTACCGCTATTTTGATCGACAGAGGATTGCAAGAAGTGATAATATTAAAGATCGGCTGATAACGCCTGCAAGGTTCTTTTCTTATAAAATATATATAATATAATATAATTCAGATTAAAGAAAGAGGTATGGGAGGATCTTAGAGCGACCTGAGACATGAAAGTAAGTTAGGGCAAACATCCTGCTTTAGAATTTGTTGCTTCGCGTAAATTAGGTGTGTATTCGGTAAAAAAGGTAATTTATCAGATTTTAAATTCATCCAGGTGTTAAATTGATAACGGCAACTATTTTGGAATCATTTTTGAATTTATTGCGTTTTCTACGGTTTATTATTTTTAATATATTAATTTTAATTTTTATTATATTGTTGCTTGCTCATCTAAAAACCGACGCCTTGTCACTCATTTAGTATAATCCAGAACATGTGTTCCAGGCAGTAAAACATTGTAGCTGCGCTCTCGCTGCATAAGTCGGCATAGCTGTGCTCTGTGAGGACAACCGAGAGAACGACTCATTTTGAATACAGAGGAAGAGGAGCACGCCGGAAGGATAATATATTTATCTTTTGTTTGCGTTTCATACGGATTACCATGGTTAAAATGTGTGCGGTGAGAATGCCAAGAAATTCGAAACGACTCAGATTTCCATAAATTTATTACTTGCTTTTCTAGATGCCTTACCTAAGTGAATGTCATAAGAACAAGTTTTACTGGAAACGATTTTTACACTTTTCGTTTCTTCTGTTTACTGTTAACCAACCCGGAGTTTTTTTTGCGAGAGGACTTATTACAGAAACTTCTTATGCGAACAGAAATATTAATCGAATAAGAGTTTTCAGTAGAAGCCTGAGTCGCAGTCAGATAATTGAATTTTATGCAATTTTTGTCTTTACAAAATGCCCTTTGAGATATCTATGTAAGTCTGCGTTTCATACCAAGCAGATTATGATAAAATTGCTCAATCTACACGGTATCTGCTGGGAGTCGTTCTATCACACGAACCAAGACGATTTATCACCAATTTTCGGTTTGAAAGTTTTTTTATTTATTTCTCACCTCCATTAAAAAAATTGTTGCAGCCTCGGCAGCAGATACTAAAGAATCTCCACCAATATAACCCCCGAGGCTTTTTCGTATAGGTACCTTTGCGACTCCAAATTATATTTTAATGCTTCGATTCAACAGGAAGAGTTAAAAATTTTACTCCATACTTCCTCGACATTCTATCGATTGTTACTGCACTGACTTTGGCCGCGGCCTTCCACATATAAGGGAAATTGTGTATTCAAACACACGCACAGTGTGGGCATGCGATTGGCCCGCCGATTTTTTCTCTTAGTTCCTTTCTCATCCTCCCTTTCCCCACTCCCTTCTCTTTCTCTCGGCCACCATAAAGGCCCCGCTGCTCACTCCCACACCATTTACATTCACTCCTTTCCCCCTCTCTCCACCTTTCGATCCACCCCCAGGGGGCAATCTCTTCCCCTCCTTCTCCCCCGCACCCTTAAAATTATCCGCTGCCGCTTCCTCAAGCTCCTGCCATTCAAACTGCTGCGAGAGAGACCCACACTCCCTCTGCCCTCCTAATAAGGACCTTCTGCGCCACTTTCACGGAGCAACAACCTACTCTCCTTCAATTATTTCATTCCCTCTGTTACGGGGAGGGAGAAGAGGGGGAGAGAGGAAGTGAGAAGGGGAGGAGAGGGGGGGAGGGTGAGAAGGCGCGCGCTGTTCCTTTCCACCCTCCGACACCCATTTATTTATTTATTTCCATGCGGCCCCTAAACAGCCGTAATCGGCCTTTTACAAGGGGCTCATTAACATAATAACAAGGACTATCACAAACATCCATGCCCTAGGTGGAGAAAAACCCACCTAGGCGGGATTCGAACCCGCGACCTTCGGATTGGCAGGCGAGGACGTTACCCTGCCACCACCGAGGCATCAACGACGACATCCGACACTATCTTGCAGCAAACCCAGCACACTTATCTTCGACAACCTCATTCACCGCGCTTCTCCTCCGGCACCAACCATAATTCCTGCACCAACTAGCACTATAAAGGTAGACTCCCACTGCTGCACACCGCGGCGTGGCGCGCCTCCGCACGGTTTTCCACCCATTCACATTCGTGCACGCAGAAGCACGTTTTCTGGGCTCGCGGCACTGCCTAGGCAGTGAAAACGGCACGAGTCACATGGTGACGGAAGCAAGCGACTTATGCCGAATGTTAACAATACTCTTCAAAAACCGTGTGCACGCGTGCAAAACCAACTCACACTGAGGCACACGGTAGCCGCGCTCCGGCTTTAGTGGGAGCGGGTTCATTTAATAACATGGAAAGAATATTTTGTGCCGCGCCGTGTCACGGCGTGCACCAGTGAGAGCCGGCCTTAATTCCTCCTTCGATTCCTCTTTGCAAGAGTGCTACCGAACCGTATTCGTGCAGCGGCCTTCATCCAGCTCCGTCCCCGAGTCGGAACATTACCTAACCGAGGCGGCCTTTAATCTCCCACTCACTCTGCGACTAATGACGAAGATTGCTGGGTGGCAGAAGTTTATGGCCGGCAATTCAACTCGTGCCATTGTTTTTTGTGCCTTCGAAAAAAATAGCGGATCTAAAAAGCCGGTTCCACGCTTATTTTTCCTTACCTCATCCTCGTTATCCCGCGTGGGTTATGGGACGAATGGTCCCAATTATAACAGGCGTCTTAATTAATAACTGGTCCTTTCCGAATCCGCCCGGAGCCGTTTCCTGGCCCGCCGGGGCGCGTTTCTTTACTACAATTCTCGATTCGGAACATCTGGAGCGGCCGTGACTCCCTTCGTTCTCTCTAAGGCGTAATCTGCAGCATGTAGGAAATCCAGTTTATCAGGTTCCGTTGCGTCACGTTGAATTTTGAGGAAAAATTCCTTGTCGAGGTTTGACTTCATATCCCGCTCACTGCGTTCTTATTCGCTCGTCGTCTCATCCCGATTGTTTGGCCATCTAGAAAGTTCGAAATGGCTGCCTTTTCAATTTGACGCAAACATACCTGTGAAAAAGGATTATGGTTGCGGAAATTTTGTAGACTGTTGTAATATTTGATTTGAAATTGACATTTAATCATAAAATCTACGATAAATCATTTATTCACTGTAAATAGTACGTTGACGCTTATTTTCTTTCCACTGCACTCGATATATATATATATATATATATATATATATATATATATATATATATATATATATATATATATATTAGTACGTCGTTAAAAATAATGTTTAACAGCTGGTGGGAATACTTATCCTTAAACTTGCTCTTACCGATCAAAAATTTAGCATACTTCTGATAGAATTTGATAGCGAATGAGAGACTTATTCTGATATATTCAGGAATATTCCATATCTTGATCACAGCAAGTTATATTTTACATTGATATATTTTGAATACTTTTTTAGTTTGTAAAAAATCTTGGGGTACGTGCCTCTATGCTGTTGTGTTGGACTTTTTCTCTTTCCCTTTTTAATTGATAAGTTATCCGGCTTTGAAGGCGTGTTATCACATGCATTACGTGGTTATTTCTCATAAATCCGTCATCTATGCAAATATCGCAAACATATTGTGTAAATACGAGTAAAATTCATCTTATATACCTGTTAAATCTAGGTTTATAATGTTTTCATAAATATCTTTTATGTGAAATAGAAAATTATTAACTTATTCACATTTTGACATTATAGTCACCACAAAAAAGCCAAATACTATGAGTGTCTGCTTGGAGAGCCTACCCGAGGTACCGCCAACCTGGGTGGCTGCCCGGGGCGTTATTATCTGGGACGCTTTTCCGACCTACTATTTGTACATTGCTTGTTAGTGGATAAATTTTGGTTCAAGAGCAAGTACTTAAAAAATACTTGTCTTAGGTATATCCAATAGCCACAACAAGGTTACAAAAACATACGCATTTCGGATCAAAAGCAGCCGTCTTCAGTGATGATTCACCGAAAATAGATTCAAAAGAACTTTATCTTAGAATATATTTTTGGTAAAATACGACTGCTTTTTAGCCGAAATGCGTATGTCTTTGTAACCTTTTTGTGGCTATTGGTGATACCTAAGAAGTATTTTTTAAGTACTTGTTCTTGAATGTTTTCAGCCATAAGATGAGCTCAATAAATCCATGTTGGGTAAATTTTGGGTAGCAATAAATTATTGATCAAAAGGAGGAATGTTTTTATTTTAAGGAGTAATAAATAAATGAACATGGACACTTAGAAATTATCTTAAATTATATGAAAGTGCGCTGACATGTATTCCCGCCCGCAGCGACAAGATATCTCGGCCCCTACTGTACGCTTGCCATGTCAAAAGATACCCGATGGCCTAAGCGCCACATTCAGTCGCCTTAGTTATTATGAGAAAAACTTCCTATCAAAACCGAATTTTCACTGCCCGTAATTTTATAAAACGCGATCGAATGTTGCTCGTTTAATTATGTAAATACAGCAACATTGTCCCACGAAATTTGCGGCATACTTTTTTTTAGTGAAACCCAAACCTATTGATTGGGTTGATTCAGTTTTCAAGACATTGGAAGTTGGAGTTGAACCTCTAAAGCCTCCACAACGCCATCGAAGCACCATTCAGGTGTGGCATAGTTACACGTGCGGTTACGAAGCAGCCTGCGGACCACAAGTAGCCACCCACATGTCCTTGCCCATGTTAGGTCAGTCTGATCTGGGAAATGCTGCCAGATTTATCCTCGTTTCCAACGTTCTAGTGCACTTACGTCATCGTGTGCGATTTACTAGAACAGTGGTCGTCCGGAGGGGGTGCGTCGTGTGGACGCGGTATCAGTGACTCGGTGTTGTAGAGAGAATAGAGTCGGCAAACATAGAGAAGGAATGTCAGAGCTCTCCTGCGTCCACGATTGGCATTGCGTTGAGTAGACGGAGGCGGTCATATAAACATTATCGGTTACGAATGGCGCTTGGATGAAATCTTTGGAATTTGGTAATTATAGGTACGGTTTTTTAAAATGTCACCATCATCAAATGCGTTAGTGGTGTGCGAAGTGACGCTGCGAGGGTGACTTTCGCTTTTTTTTAGCTCTTCTCTACACCCCATCTACCACTCTTCTCAAATGTCACCTCCACTTCCAAAAACACCCTATACCACTATATAACTTTATGACGACAGTAAATAGGTAAAAAAACCTTCCACGTTTCTTAAAAATTTTATAAGCAATTATTACCGAAAGAAACAGTTTTAAATTGTTTTCTAAAAATTCATTTATAGATTTATCCCCCTGCCATCCACCAAAAAGGTGACTCGCAGGACATCATGTAGATTTGATGTCTTCGGATACCTACTTATACGTACACTTCATACACTAGTGTTCTGTTATCTACATCTTATCCTTCGATTCAGTTGAATATTGAGTGAAGAGGGAGCACCAAACTTATCCTAACAGTACCACTTCACTTCTACAGCCTCTGTTATCCTATTCTGATATAACCTGACTCATTCTTTTAAAAAATCGATATGTATGATCTTTTTAGCCGTTCTTTCTTATATAAGGGAGAGTTTCGAATGTTCCTTAAATATTGTAACTCCCTCCGAACTATAGTTTTTCAGAAGCTTGTATCTGGAATTCACTCACATCTTATAGCGACAACAGTTTTCAATCCTCGAATAACGTCGTAAAGTGATTTTTTCGTGCCCTAGTTTTGCATATAAATCTATCCGCCTTCAGTTTAACCTTATTCCAACTACGCTTTATTTAACTCTGCATCTTGACCTCGTAATTAACTTGGTCGATGTGTCTCTGTCCATGGCATGAGCTAGGTCTATTACTCGTAGAACATTACCGTAAATATCCGCTAGATTAAATCGAACTATAAAATAGGGAATCCCTGGTTCTGTGAACGACGTACGTTAAAAATAAACTAATGGGAATTCGCGATGGGCTTTGTCCACCCCTTGGGCCATTGCGAGAGAAATCCTTCTACGCCATCTAGCGTGTTCCATATCCTGCCTGGCCTGAGTTGGAGACGGCTTTCGGGTCACGTGGCCATGACCGCATCCATTCGGTGACCTCTTTGCATGAGAAGGGTGAAAGGGCACTGTCCACACCACTTCTACCCCGAGTGAGGAGGGTGAGGAAGAAGGGGTGGGTTTTAGGAGATGGGGGAACAGGATGGAATGGGAAAAGAGGGAAAGGGTTTTCGAAGGGTTAGGTGGTTGCAAAGAAAGACAGAGAACGAAATCAAGTTCGAGTAAAAAGCTGCTAAGTTAGTTTACAGGTGAGCATTCTTTTCTTATGTACGAGATATTGTTTATCTCAAAAGTGCTTCAGGTTATGTAAACAGTGCATCGCGGAAATAAATGTCTCCAAGATTAGGATGTATTTCTTATCCTTTTTTCCTTTCAAGTTTGTACGCGTAGTTTTCACAAGAATAGTTGGTATGCGTTGGAACTCTTGAAACGATTGCATTGTCAAAAGTTATTAAATTAAAAAATGAAATTTAGAAATAACTAATTGCCGTTCCTCGATGATTCAGGATTTGCGCGTTTCCTATGAAAAGGTTATGGCCATTATCTGAGATGAAGTATTAATGAAAACTACCACGGTGCAAGAAAATGCGCTAGGGAGGAATTATAAATCTATGTCGAACAGTGATTAAATTGGAGAACTGCCCGTTTCAAGTGAAAACAAAAATATATCCATATTTCTAATTTCGAGACAATATTATATCGCGAGAGTGGATCACGAAAATCCCTGAATTTCGCAATACATCATTAGAAATATCCAGAATATTAAAGAAGTAGATAACCTGATTATGAATACTAGAAATAATGCAAATCCAGTGGCATCCGATTACTCCCTCATTCGCCATCTTATTTTCCCGTAGCTACAAATTAGGTTACCTACCGAAGTGGTAAAAGGGGTCGATCAATATTTGCTTTTAGCCGAATTCTCTTGCTATCAATATATTCTCGATTAATGTTCGACTATTTTAATTTTTATTTAGAGTAGATTATCCGAAATTTAATTATCTCTCTTTATGAAAAACTTAACTTAAGAGTTTAGAGCAACGTAATTGTTATATTGAAAATTGTATTACAAACTCGTTCATTCTCATCTACTGCATGAAGCTACAGTATGTGTATATATGCTCTCAAATATACTAGTGTACTATATGTGTACATTCAGTTGATTTATTTTTTAATTCCATTATTGTTCGATTATCTGTACAACCAACTTGTTCCGTCAATAGTTTGTACCGACATTCTACTCTCTACTGTATGTTAATCAATCAGTACGAAATAAGCATAAATTGTGATAATTTGTCTTCTACGACTATTATGGCCCTAAATGCATCTTTACTTATTTTTTGCGGTTATTCAATTTACTTTGCATTTTGTTTAGTTCAATCAGTTTCTTCGTAAATCCTTTGTTTTCCTTAACAATACATTACGGTTAAGGATTTAATTCATTCCTGCGGCGATAAAAACCTTAAACAATAGCGCAATTGCGACGATTGCAATAAGAGAAGAGCGTTGGAAACATTTTTTGTCCAAATATATTATGGTCTCATCGGATGGAACATCACATTCATTATGACAGCCAAAACGAGTGAGTTGTAAATATAATATGACAAAGTGATTAAAAAGAAATTTTGCATTTAAAATAAAATTTATTTGTTTTTATCTATTACAAATAAACTTAAAAATGAAAATCTGCATCCACCTGCAAATGTACATACATAGGTAAATTTATAATATTAAAAAAACGAGATTTATCTGTCACTCATCTAAGAATTTAAATATTTTTAGAGGACCAAACACTGCGGAACTGGCAATAGAGGTCAGCGCATAGAACACCTTAAAGGCAATTTGACCGTTGGGTGCAGACAAATCTGAAAGGGTCATTAAGGGTTTGTCTCGGGAAAGTTCGTTTCGAAACCCTTTCATAGGATCGATACTATTTTTCATGGTTTCGTGACAAGACCGCGAACAAAACCAAAGGAATATATTAAGGCAAAAAATAAAGCGAAATGGAGTTTTGCCCTTCCCAAATAAGAAACTAAAAAAAGCACCTCTCTTCATTTGCGTCGGGAATTCGCGATATATTCCAACACGGAAACTACAGAAGTAATAGCCCCGTGTGTTTCGGTTCGCCAATGGGCTTTTCGCCCTCAACAATGACACCTTTTCACTTCCTAATCATCCCTCCTCCCTCTCCATCTTTTCTCTCACCTTGAGCCACATATACCTTAAAAAATTCCGTTTTCCCTCCGATCCCTCCTTCGCTCTCTCCCCCTCTCCCTCCCTCCCTTTCCTCCTCTCTTCCTTATTCTCCCTCCCTCCTCATCTCCACCTAATGCTTCCTAATTCTCCCTCGCCACCCCCCTCCTCCCACCCGATCCTAGCGATGTGCAGTTATTTCTGTCCTTCCCTCGCCTCTCCTCCTATTCCTCTCTTTTCACGGTCTGGGAGAGAGGCCAAAGGCGGTCGCGTAGGAAATTCGTGTTTTTCGGGAGAGGAGTTTGGTCTCTTCAACCTCTCCACGTCCCATCGCAGCTATTAACGCCATTTCTCTTTTTTCTCGCCCACAATGGTAAGGAGAGAGACCCTAAAATATTTCCAGGATTTTTCAAGCGAGAAACGGGGGGAGAGGGAGTGAGGCTTCCTCTCCCGGGTGTTGGAGAAGTTTTGACGGGGGGAGGAGGAGGGTGAAGAAGGGTGTGAGGGGGCGCTGCTCAGCGAGCGAAATGAGCGGCGGTCCTCCCACCAAGCTTCTTACTGAAAAGTTAGATTATGAGGTCTAGGGCGACCAACTCGACGATATTCTTTAACCGTGTGATTCGGTGCGATGCCTCTATACACCCCCTGCCGTCTACCGCTTCGTCTAGCTGTTTTTTTCTTCTCGAAGACAGAAATAGGAGCAAGGGAACGAACTTGATCGTGCCGCTTGAAGCCAGAATAAAAAGAGACCTTTGGTTACTCAGGATTAATACATTTATAGAAAGTCCTTTTAGTTTCGTTACAGCGATAATATTTCTGCTCCTGCTGCAGTAATTTTTGCTTTATATTAAGGGTAAACATAATAGTTAGCGTAAACAAAACAAGACGTGTGCATTACAGAAACAAAATAACTGTCCACAGAGGAAATCATTAATTCTAAAGGTCGAATGACTTAAAGTAAATGTGACCCATACGAGAAGGCCACGTACTTGAGTTAAAACAGAACAACTACATTCGCAAAACAATTGTGTGTCTCTAGTAAAAACGTTATTTCGTAATCAAAGAACTTGGATCAAGTAACGTTAGCAAAACACTAGGTTGAAGCTTATAGGGAAGTAAATGAAGAAGGGTTGAGCAGGAGGTTTTGCGAAGAGATCGGAAACAACCAAAATGTTAAAACAATCTGAGATCGATTGTGGGACAGAGCGATATCGAGGTACATTATTTTTCTAGGAGGATCAAGAATCATAAAAGGATGTAAAAGCCTGCAAGCGAGCTATCTTAGGAAAATATTGGCGCATTGCGCGCCCTGATCCCAACCAGATTGGTGTATCGCATGGCGTTCATAGACGTAGATAAAAAAATCACTCTGTAACGCAAATCTTTTTTGTGCAACCGATTCATATCTACGAGAATAACCTAGATGATCTATCGAATTCAAGTCAGGAGACGAGGTCGATGTTTTCGAATTTTTGCTTTTGCTGTTTTCTAGTTTCCAAGGTCGTTTAAGGGGAAAAGGTGCCAACACGAACGTATTGAAACCCGTTTAATTGAGGCAGTGTGGCGCCAGTCTGTTGTGTCCCTTAGTTCCCGGGTAGCGAAGGACGAAAAGAAAGCTCTTCTGCGACAATAGACTCGGAAACGGCCGCTTCATTATAACTGCTTTGGCCCCAAATATGCATATTGCCACGGGTCGTCGTTTCTATTTCCACATTGTTTCCTATAGCGGGGGGTGTTACCTAGGAGAAGGGGAAGATGACGTTGCCATGGCGAACCCCTAAACGAGATCTAAACGAGAGAGAGAGAGATATTCATTTCCACACGTTCTCATCAAGTGATTCGTTAATGCGGCTTTGCCAAGCATTACTTCCTCGTTTTACTTATAGGTTAACCTATGGTTTACCTTGCTGGTGCGAACGTGACAGATATTTTATCTATTATTAGAGCATAAGGTTTATAATTAACATCGCTGAAAAGAATTCATTAATATCTTTCGGCGGTGTTCTCTGAAACTTTCATTGTTGTAGGAATTAAGGTTTATACGCAATTTACATTACACAAGTTCACGATCAGAAGGCAGATATACGGTCCGGCAAAATAACGAATGAGCACATTATTAAGCGTAGCATCACTATACCCGAGCAACGTGAAATTTTTGTCTTTCTAGCGCTTTTTACTTGAGTCAGAAGTCCAATTTTAGCTATCGCTCGGACAATAATGCATGTTGGCAAAAGCAAAACCGCAAGCTCTTTAAAAAAGGGCAAAATAGTACTTCGATCGACAATGATAACAGTTAGATTGGAAAGGATTCGAGGACAGGGGATTACACGGGAGAAGAGAGAGAAAGAGAGAGAGAGAGATGAACGGAGAATAAAAGCTACCAGGAGGTTTTGTAGATTATAGACGGAAGAGAGATAAGTTCCATCGGTTGATTACGAAACGTGCGGAAAAAGAGTTTGGGTGAGACATTGAGAAGGTTTTTGTTGAGAGGAGGTGTCAGAGGAAGGGCGACAAGTTGGAGGGAGGGGGATGTGGGGGGAGAGATGGAGGGAAAGTGGGAGGGGAGGGAGAGATGGAGGGAGAGGGGGAGGGAGAGGGGGAGGGAGAGGGGGAGGGAGAGGGGGAGGGAGGGGAGGGAAAGATGGAGGGGAGGGAGAGAGAGGGGGGAGAGAGAGGGAGGGGGAGGGAGGGGGAGGGAGGGGAGGGAGGGGAGGGAGGGGAGGGAGGGGAGGGAGAGTGAGGGAGAGGAGGGAGAGTGAGAGAGGGGAGGAAGAGTGAGAGAGGGGAGGGAGAGTGAGAGAGGGGAGGGAGAGTGAGAGAGGGGAGGGAGAGTGAGAGAGGGGAGGGAGAGTGAGAGAGGGGAGGGAGAGTGAGAGAGGGGAGGGAGAGTGAGGGAGAGAAAGGGAGGGGAGGGAGAGAGAGGGAGGGGAGGGAGAGAGGGAGGGGTGGAAAAGAGGGAATGGGGGGAGAGGCGGCATAGGGGAGATGCGAGATCTGAAAGATAAAAACAACCGAGAGAAAATTGGAAGTATTACAGCAGAGAAGAAAAGCCGACGAAGAGTAAATTATGGGAAAAAAGAGATTAAGTTCTCGACCTGCTGCAAGGTGGAGAAGTTTAATTGAAGAGGGAATTTTTTTCGCATCCCGACATGACCTCTCAAGAATCGTGTCTGGTCATTTGTGATAATCACCATCGATATCGTGACAACGCTAAAAAGATGCGTATCGCTTCCCAGATTAAAACAACAACAATATCTATGCATACAAAAATTTCAGTTGTCTGAAGACAAGGTTTTCACAGTATTCTGTGGGAGTCTAATTGCCGAAATTCTCATCGGTTTGAGGGCATTACTTGCTGTGTTTGCTTTTCCTTTTTTCCGATTTCTTCCTTTTTCCGTTGGTATGAAGGACCCGATTTTAATCGCACATAAAGGAGGCAGGTGTAGGTCATGTTCTGCTTTCTCACACAGAAGTTCAATTTAATTTTACGGAGAGGGCAGGTGTACTCAGCCGTTTCATTTTCCTTGTGTATCACTTTGATGCACTTGAGCGCTTCTCAGTACAAATGTTTCAAAGAAAATTTTAATCCATAAAATTTAACAAGATTCTCCTCGTATTATTTATGCATCTTAATTATTATTGTACAAATTGTTAAATTTTTTTAACCCTTGTAATATATAGACAACGTTCAATTTAGATTACCATAAAACATTAATTAGGGAACGTACGAGAACTACCGTTATTCAGGTAGATTATGTCAGTTATGTCACATCAACGAACCAAATACGATTTTATTAGGTTGCGAACAAATAACCCGTTGCGACGACTAATCAATGAGTTATTTATTTCTGTTAGATGTAGCGTGCCTTATGTAACATGATAAATGAAGAACGTAGTTGTGGGAAGAGAATTTGATGTATTACTAAGATGGAATTAATCTATATGGAACTGTACATTTGTTCACTAAAATAGATATATGGATGTCAACAAGGTGTTGGGATGAGGAAACCCAGTGAACACTCACCAATCAGACGACTTCAGGTTGGCGAGGCCCCGGGGATGTCGAAGCGACACACGTAAAAGAACACTAAAACATCACAAACGTAGAAGCTTTCGGAACTACTCCTTCTTCAGCTACAGAGAGAGAAAGCTTCTACGTTTGTGATGTTTCTGTGTTTTAGTGTTCTTTTACGTGTGTCGCTTCGACATCCCCGGGGCCTCGCCAACCTGAAGTCGTCTCATTGGCGAGTTTTCACTGGGTTTCCTCATCCCAACACCTTGTTGACATCCATATATATATAATATATATATATATATATATATATATATATATATATATATATATATATATAATGACACCCCCTGCTGGGGGCAAATATACGAATATACTTGTCTTAAAGAAAGTGATGAAGCAAAGCGGACCGGATGAATAGCTGCGCGGGCCGGATATAGATTTGGGGACCCTCGCCTTGAATCATGATTAGAATCGCAAAACGACGCAACAAGTATCGACGAGTGGCGGAAAGGAAAATGTAACTTGGTAAAGGACGAGAAAGAAATGTGAGGACGCTCTAACGCAGGACTTTCAAATTAAAACTGTACGGGGGCCAGATAGAAAACTTTAAAATATACGGCGGGCCGCAAGGCATTTTAATGAGCTTAAGCATTTGAAACTTAAAAGCAGAGTTGTTTATATTTTAATTAATAACTATTCATACAATTCCTAGTGATAAAACATTGTTATATTGTTTCGTATCTCTTTGCTACTTCGTGACACGCTAAACGTTTCCTCTTCCACCCTCTCACAGTGTTACCGAAGCAAGGAAAAGGCCGCACTTTCTGAACCGTATTTGGGTCGCTAGAGATCCTTGCTTTATTGAGTTAATCCTTGCGCTATGATGGATCTTGATATTAAAATATGGCTATGGAGGAATTATCTTTCCCAGAAAATTTTATGCTGTTTGATAACAATATTGCCTAAGTCTGAAGTGCAATTTTTAACACTCAAAATAATTTTCGGATAGCGTACAATGCAGAATGTTTATATACCTACAATCTGCTGAGTTCTTACAAACATTTATAAACATTGCTTTCGCATCCAGAAGTAAAAATTGAGGTACGGATCTATATTATTCTTAACTCAGACATTAACGAAACAGTGGGCTTTCAAGGCTGAGAAGAAGACATTAGCATAGCAGGTCGTAACAGATGCATCTTTAAAATTTGGGATAACTGTATGGAGAACAAATTAACAGTATATCTACTCTAACAGGAGTAGAAATGTTTTAAGCCACGTGTTCTGATAACCAGGAATGTTGCGTACGATCTATTCAATCGCCAAATAGGAACAGCCAGATTAAGCGAATAAATAAGCATCCCATTCACCGCCTATTCTATTTCTGGGGGAAATACACGCAAGGGGCGGCGAATTGATTTGGACGATTGAGAGGGGTAAAGGGAGGGGGGTTAGGAGGAGAGTAGGGATAGGGAGGGGGGAGCAGTATTTCCTCTCTCCTCCTTTTTCCCACACTCCTATCCTCAGCGACCTCGTCTCGTCTAATCTTCACCTCGTCCACTTTCGCTCTAAGTATGACCTCCCCTCATATCCTCTAAATCGAAGCTATGCAACTCGAACGTCGATAATTCGAATAATCGGTTGTTGCGAGGATATACGGTATTCATTTAGCATTTCCAATCCATGGTTCACTATTTCATAGGCGAAATTATTTCTGTATCTCCAAAAGATTGGAGCAGTCGATATTTCATATCATCTGTCTCTTCTCTCCGTCCTCTTAACATCTCTGACACAGCCCTTCCCTCCGACACTCTCCTCCCCCTTTCCTACACACCTTCACCTCCCCCTTTATTCGCATCCACTCGCCTTTCTCTCTTCGTCTTTCCAATTCGTTCCATAGCCCCATTCACCGGCCATATCCCTTTTCTCTCTCACCCTTTATTTCGGGATCTGCTTTCGCTGCGAGCGAGAGAGAAAGAGACGGCTCAAACGGGACGAGTAGTATAAATACTTCTGCGCCCAGGTTCCGAACAGGCGAGAAGGAGCATCCGAGCCCACGGAGCATACCTTTGCGTCGCCTTCCCGCTTACGCGGGCTCTCGCCCTCCCACGCATACTTCCCTCCCCTCCCAACTCCTCTCCCTCACCCCTCCCCCTCACCACTTTCTCTCCCCTTTCCTCCTCTCCTAAGTAAGGCGCCATCTGTATGTGGATTTAATTGTTTCACTTCGCTGATACGTTCATTTACTGAACCGCTACCTAAAGTCCTAACTACCTGTTGAGTTGATAGGCCTCTCCCCATTTCAAGCTGAATTTTACGAGTTCTTGATTTGACTGAATAATTTTGAGCAATATCATTCGTACAATAGCAATAGCCTCAAAGCGAATTCAGAGATTTAATTCGTTTTAAAATTTATGAGTTTATTAAAATCGATTGACTCTACGCATTTTTTTATTTGCTGAATACTAGGTCGGATTATATTTAACATATCGTTAGAATCGTGAAAGAAAGCTAGAATTTATATTTTTTAAAGAAAAAAATGCTTTCCATATTTATATGGAATATTTACTGCCCAAAGTCAACAGTTAACATTATATTGGATATCTATCCGTTATTTACAGCTCTACAAGGAATTTCGGCGAATTATTTTAAGTCGGCAGACTGCCAGGTTTCGTTTCAAAATAATGCTATTAAAAATCTGATCTGATCGCGCAATTCTTGTCGCAAAGTTAATAATTATGGCAAACTTCAGAATCTTGTACGGGTGCCGATTTATAGTTATGTACCACATTGATTTTTCTACCTAGTTTAATCCTTTATAATAACTCGCTATAAACGAATTAGAGCAATATTTATGCGACGAAAGTTTTTGGGAGGTTATTAAGCTCAATCAATATTTTCAAACCAAATCTCTTAGAATTTGGAATGAGAATAAATAAAAAGATCATTTTCCCGCCGAGTAAAGCATCGAATGGCGTGTCACTTCCTCGCGCGAGCAATTAATTAGAATTTGCAATTATTTCGGCGTATCTCTGGCGATGCAGATGGGCAGGCGTCAGAGAAATGGAGAATTACGGACAGGATGGCGTGTGCACACGTGCGCACGCAAGATTTTTGTCGCGGAGGGTTAGTTAAAGGCGCCGGAGACCACGCCTCAGCCCAACGCCATTCCACCTCCTCTCCGTTCCAATCTTCCATAACTCCTAATCCAAACTGATCACCATCTTCCCCACCTCCAATTCTCCTCTAAGCACGTCTCCTCCCTCTCGAACGTTCTCCGAGGGGACACCTGGAATCGCGAGATTCGATTAAAACAAAATGATCCAAACGAAACTTATGTCTACTTGACACATAATTATTTATTTAATACATATTTATATTTGTTTTAATAGCTTTAAAATTCCCAAAATTTCATAATTTAGCGTTATTAAATATTACAAATACATTCGAGTTGAAAACTAAGTTGTTCACGCGTATTTGTGCGCCAAAAGCAACGCGTGTATGTATTATACTAGACTATACCGAATCCGAGTTCAACAATAGTCGTTGCAATGGCAACACTCTCGTAATGAGTGATGTAAACTGTAAAAAAGTCGGTATTTACGCAAAATTCGGTGAAATACGATCGATAAGCAAATTTCTACGATAAAAATTAGAATCTCCATTCATTTCCTCAAAGAATAGTATTAATCCTGCTCCAACATTACAATTTTAAGGTATTTTAATATGCTAGAGAAAATTACCCTGCACGATGGATTTCAGTTTTCCCATGTAAATCAAATGGAAAGGATAGCCCCTGGAATCGAACCCGGGACTTTCAATCTTAGGAACACAAACTATCCTTTGAAGATTGACCCATATAGCAGAGATTTTCACCGTCATGAAAATCGGGCTATTGGTTAAAAAAATTAATAGGGGGGCTGAGGGACAGACAGACACAATGAAGAAACTAAAAGCCTATTTTTATCCTGGAAAGTAGGCAAAATACTCGACCGAAGACGAAATTCATCGTTTGTAGTCGTTCAAGAAGTGATCTCGTTATCTTTCGAAAAACTACTTTTGGAAAACAGTATTAAAAAATCTTCTTCGCGTCGTTCTCGGAACCTCACGCAGAGCTGGAAATTCTCAGGTGCATTACTCGATGGAACGAACATACTCGAATGATCAAATACCCCTAAGTCTGTCTCACGTCACCGAGAATCTGCCCGAAGATCATGCAAGAAGACCTAACGCAGTCGAAGAAATTGAAAGGTCACACTCTTTGTATCTGTATTTGAAAACGTGGCGAATGAAAGGTGTCGTTAACTTCTATCGTTGAAGATATTTTGAATCGTGTTTGATTATTAATGGGCCGCAACAAGAACACGACCAACCACGAAGAGAACGGATATTTATGTGGATTAGGAACGAATTAGATATATGGTGGTTATGCTTTCAATAAAATCTTTTCCTAAGTCAACGTTTGATCTAAAACCACTTTTAACAGAGAACTTACGAGTTTGAAAGTGCGTATCTTTTTTATTTTTTTAAGAGGTACTCCGCACCCCTAAAACTTCACTTTTCTATATATTTCAGTCATAAATTTCCGAAATAAAATAACTACTGTGCATCGCGCATGGCAAAATTATCGACTAAGCTTCGGAAAAATTCGGACTTTCAAGAGTCAGACTTGCAAAATTAAATTACAACATATTACTTAAAGTTTATTAATAATTATATAATACAGCTGCCATTCTCGATTAATTTTTTGCTATGAATATTCATATTGCAGCAGGCATGTCCAATTAATAATACAAAATAATTATCTCAATGCTCAACATGGAGAAGTACATAAATTTATCTGTGATTGTATTTTTAAAGTATGGATGATTCCGATTATTAATTTTATATTCTTTATTTAGAAAAACACTTACTATTAGGAAGATTGAAAATTTTTCTAGATTTACAGAAAGCTCTTTGTCCCCACGACAATGTAGCCATTGTATTCGAGTGATTTGAAGTAATTTCCGATCTTGTGTTCGTAAAACGGTATTGCGTATGTTTTGAGGCGAGGGACATTAGAGCCACTCACAATATGTAACACGTTGCGCAGAAGCTCTCCAACTTTCCACAGTAAATTTGAAAGTATTAGATGAATTTAGAGATATAATATTTTACTGTAAAATTCGTTTAATTATCACTTTTGACAAAATCATATGAATTAAAATCAAGCTATACACTTATTTGCTCTGAAATTACAACGAATGTGTAATCTTAGAAATCCTGACGTAAAACTTGGTTATCGCAAGTGATATTCCAACTATAGGAGCAATATTCATGAAATATGATTTAAAGCGCAAATTTCCACGCTTTCTGTATCGGAGAGCTATTGAGCGGTAGACAGAAAAAAAACTTCATTCAGTCAATAAAATCATTTTTGATAATGTGCCCTCCTCTTACTAGCACGTGTGTTATCTAGTTCAGGGATGGCAAATGGTTTTTGTGTCGCGTGCCAAGAAAGTAATGTGAATCATAAGATTTTTTGAGTGCCAATAATTTACCACTTCTCTATGAAACCATATTCTTTTACAGAAAATACAAGCTTACGCGTGGCAAGCAAAATCGCACGCGAGCCACTCGGTGCGCGCATTTGCCATCCCTGATCTAGTCTATCTCCAAGACGTACTTTAATGACACTAAGGTATTGAAATCCAAAAATTAATAAAATCAATTTATTTTATAAATTCAACACATTAAATAGCATTACACTGCACATTGAACAACATGGATCGCACCATCGAGACCTTGCAGCAGATGTTCCTCCACGCCTGGGGTCAATTCTCCAGTGACATAGAACTGCATAGACATGTACAAATAATTGTCTTATTTACACTTATCTGATTCTGAAAGCGTAAAAATTTGCAAATAAAAAATGCCTCACTCTCCTATCACACCGTATATCCGAGAAAAAAGATCCTTGCACGAAGGTTGCTTTTCACACTTGATTTTCCACACGATAACAACATGATCACCATGGTGAAGAGGGGCTAAAAAATGGTAGATGCGTTTTATGGAAACATTTTAAAACTGTAACATAGACAACACCGATCAATAGATTTTTTCGGATCATTAACTAAAGCTATCTTATCTGGCGCACTAGTCTCTGTTCGTAAACAAAGTCAAATTTACCTCGCACATGTATAATATTTGGCTTGTTCCTGATATAAAGATCACATTTATTTCAGCGTATATTTATACACGATAAAAATACTATTAAATGCAAAATTTATAGTGAATTTAAAAGTTGGAAATTATTGGAAGGAAATAATTGCCGACGTTTTAGAAATTGCCAGTTTCAAGTGAATCGAAATTTTGCAAGATAATTTTTTGGAAGGGTATTATTAATTTGAACGAAAAGGGAATCCAGTAAACTTGTAGTCCTTGGTTCAGTGCCCGTCCGCAGATGTATTCTTGATGACTTACGGTGGCATTGCAGGGTGAAGCGCCACGTTATTCGCCGGTGTCGAAGCACCGCGCTCCAAAGCGCCACCCACACGCAGCGAAGCGCCTTTCAGATAGCGTCGCGACGAACAAGGAGCCCGGACGACATCTTTACCTGACAGTATTAGAGATTTCGATCCGAATCTAATGCTGCCCGGTAAGATGTGAACAGACGCTCCTCTATCTTCTCGAGCAAATGTGTGCTGCTGAAGGGTGAGAAGGCGGCAACTGGCTGGCGCGCCGAGCACAAGATGGCGCTGGTCCGCCCACTCCTCCGCCTCCGGCTCGACCCGAAATGTTTCCACAGGTCGTCGAAGCTCTCCCATACGTTTCACGGGATGAGAGAAGAAAAATTTGTTACTCTGAAATCAGTTGAGTTGCGAAATGTAAACTTTAAACACATTAGTAATCATAACTATAAATACAAAGCTATAAATATACACTCTCTATTCAGTAAGAGGGAGATTTTTTTCTTTTTTAAAAGATAATGTATAGTTGAAAAAACACTTATTCCATTGTCTACATACACAACGAAGGGAGCCCAACTATTAAAATACCTTGATAAATAATGTCTACACAATGAGAGAATCGCTATTATACAATAAGGTATAAGTCATCCACACTACATCGTCAGCCATTTCAATTCCAACTTAAGCAGTAGCACAAAATGGAATCTTATAATAAAATTAATAATAATGATACATTCCCATAACTCCTCGGGGTCATTTCGACAAGAATGTTTCAAGGCAGTTTTGCAGCAATGAACAAGGAGGAAGGTATCCACGTGGCAAACATCGAAGAAAACTTCGGTTTGAATTTGAGGAAAAATAATAAACGATCCGTTCGATTACTTTGGCTGCTGTCCGGTGTCAACAGATTGAAACATTTTCTTCAACCTAAAGTGAAATTATAAGGAGAGCTCTGAGCCATAATAGGTACCGGGAAGGATATTTGAAAACGTTCATTTTAATCGGTGGAAATTGAAATCTAGTACAGGATAGCGTGGATTTAATGTATCGCTAGGACGTGTACGGAGTCATATGATGATTGGTAGTCGCCATGGTCGTGATGCGTCTCTGTGTGATGGCGCGGAGAAGAGGATGAAGGTGCTGAACGCAAGGAAGAGACATTGAATAGAAAGTCTCAAATCTGGACGAGATTAATGCAAAGTCACTGTATCTTCGAACGATAATTTGATCAGATTCATCTAATCCCAGGTTTTCTATGTCAAAGAAGTTGAAATATTTACAAAAAATAGTACAAAATGAAAACTACCAAATATAAAGAGAATTCACAGCGTGGTTTTATGTAAGCTTTTCTTAGTAGCTTGCGACCACGGTCAACGAATTCTGTCCTTAGATAATACCCAAATGATTATCAGGAGCCAGAATAGAAGCAAAATGAGTCTTTACACATCCACTATCGACTTCTCAATTATGCAAATAAAGAAACGATAAATTTTTCTACCATATTCCATTCACTACTGCAAGAAATTTCGCCCGAAAAGCTCATATTTCCGTTTTTAATTTCCCGACTCGATGAGACAGGCTGTACTGCTACAGGTGAACGATCGCCTACTACAACATAAACTATTCGGGATTTCTTCTCATTCAGCGGTGGCTGTGCATCCAGCTATGTTAACGTTATAGGCGACAAAGAGACTTATGTGACACGCGAGTTCAGCGGTGAACCAGTCGATCCAAAGTGTTCCCGAGTATTTTAATACGAACGAGAAGCTAAACTTTTGAAGTTGAATAGTAGCAGAAAGCGTGACGCACGTAATCCTTGGCACGGAGGGACAGAATCGCTATTATGGCAGCTAAATCGATAACATAAAACACCACTACACATGGCCCGCAGTACTCATAGCACACCAAAGGATCGAGTGTCCTTCCCTCAATACTCACGCGAGTCCATTTGGTCAGCGTTGTCCGCCTTCGGTGGTCGCGAGGTAACGGCGCCTGCCGTTGCTAGGAGATAGACTAAGGGGTCGGGGTGTAAGGGGGGCCCGCTCTCTCTATCTCGAAGGGTCCTCCGCTCCGCGGGGACCACTGGCAACGACTCCAGGGAGCGCACTGCTGCGAGGGCAGAGAGGGACCTCAGCCTTCCACGCCGCCCCCCGCACTCGGGGTCGCGGAATTTGCTTCCTCAGATTAAAGAGTTCGGATCGAGGGAGAGAGGAGGAGATAGCGCGGGTGGCCAGACACACAAAGGTCGGAGGGCGAGCGCTCCTTGCCCTCGCTTATCTTCCGCCTCCCTCTCCTGCCTCCCCATCCGCCCCGACCAGAAAAGGGTCGCCACCCTCCCTCCGCCCCGACCCCTGGGCAGATAGCCCCTCCTCCCCTCCCCAACGAAAGAATCTCTCCACGCCGTTCGCTACTGGCACCGCCAACTCTCGTTATCGCCCCGCGATGGCTTATGTGCGTGGAGCGGCGGATATCCGGCAGCAAAGGGGAGTTTTTCCAGCGGTCGAAACGCCGAAATCGCGCCTCGAGGACGAAGCGCGGTCCGGGAAGGCCCGCGGGGCAGCCGTCGCGAAGGCCCTGTACGCGCTAAGGATATGGGCCGCGGGGAGAGGGTGGATGGGCCTCCGTTCGGCGAGGGGCTCTCGAGGAATGTCGCCGCGGGGGCAGGCGACCAAAAGTAAGGAAAGGGAGGGTGAGGGAGATGCGTGAGCGCCCCTTTGACTCTGCACGCGGCGACAGAGAGACGTACCCAAATGCGCAATAGCCGCGATAAGGAGGCCCGAGTTCGTCGGGTTGGAAGGATCAAATAAAAAAACAAAGGGCTGCAGAGTAGAAAGAGAGAGAATGTTTGAGAGAGAGAGAGGCATTAACCGATGACGGCCTCTATAGCCTGCGACGCCACGCTCGCCGCCTTTTTTCCCCTCCGATTCCTCCTCATGCGACAATGTCTGGTTTTATTTTGGGACGTTGCGTTTTTTTGTTCAAGCCGTAACATAAAATACGAAATAACTGAACCAATGATAGCTTGACTAGTTGTACACATGTTTTAACAGGAAAAAATAATAAGGAAGCTGAGTTTCAACATTTCAGCAGGCTATGACGCTAAGTAAAGAATCCAACGACTAGCGACATTCAGCTTTTTTGCTTGATTGATACGGAATTCCAAAAACAGGTTAAGTTGTGAGGAAAACACGGGTAAACTTTATATGTTCCACGTGTGACTGAATCGAACAAAATTTCGTCTCTCTTTCCTGGTCGAATCGTTCGAACAGCGATCAACGCGTGCGGCGTATGTTAATCGGCAACGGACCTCTCGATTCATTAGTCTCGGTTAGTTATTTTCTTTTTCTAAGGCCGCTCGCAAATCTCGTGGGCCGAACCGCGCGAAGGAAAACCGCGAGGTGCACGTCTTAACTATAAATAGAACGGAACTTCGTGTCGGTCGCCTGGAATGAGCCTCGTTGGCTACTAAGTTATGAAATGGTATTCGAGAAAGGGGTCCGTTTTAATACCAGAGAGAAATAATTGGAATTTAATTCACTAAGATGTCTTCCACCTTAATGGATTCCTCTTTTATAAATTGACAGATGAGCAAAATAAACAATTTTCGTACTTCCATATACGTGGAAATAATGTAATTAAGTTATCGATAAAACAGTGGATTAAATAAGGGGGAGATGTAGATGAATGGACAATTATCAAGGAAAGATACATTTAAAGAGTGAAAATTCATTTCGATTTATTTCAAAATTAATTTCACTATGTCCTTGTTTTAAAGTGATTATGATCCTTGCATTAAAATGTCCTAAATTTGAAGGAATTCTAAAAAAGTTTCACGTTTTTAGTTAATACCATGCAATCCAAGAATAGGGTCCAGAAACATGTCGACTTTTCGACGACCGAGCACCGAAATTTCGACTTTCATTTTTTGGCACTATCAAGTTCCGATGGCGATTTATGTATCTATTTATTTATGAAGAATTTCACCTAAGTACGCCTGTAAGGTGGCAATCGCGGCATAGTGCGTCTCCTTGCGATATTAGCGTTATCCCGCAAATGTCCGATGCCATAGAATAAAAATTACTCCAATTGTTAAAAACGCTGATATCTTTTTAGAAAACTTGAAGCTGCTTTCAAAAATGAACAAATCCGAAAGGAAAATTACGGAGCTCACTCTATGTAGGATCCTTTTAAAATAGACGACCGGTGAATCACCCCAAAGGGCGGCTATGTTTTTAGGTGGAACGCGCATCGGGATTAATCTACCTTTTTATGGATCCGGAAGTTAAATAAATCATCTGCCTGAGGAAAGTGAAAAGTACAAGTACTGATTCTAGGCTGTGAATATAACACATCCTAATGAGCTTTAAATCCGATAAAATATTCGATACGTAATGTTAATCAGACGAGAAATTGGAAAGACCAATTACGGCGAATTGTTACAAGCTGCGAGGAAATGAATCTGTGCATGCTTTTGTTCGCAACACCGTAAAGCCCAACTTTATGCGGGAATTATGCTATTCCTACGAAAGGTAACATGACGCCGATGCCTTGCCGTGTAAAGAAGTCTATTAAGCGGGCGCCGTGCAAAACCATTCCTCGGTACACGGACAACACGCCCTCTCGCTTTCAACTGCTATCTCAACATGGCGGACACCTATCACCACACACATCGTGGAATGGTTCTTCCTCACTCTGCGCTTTGGACACGTAAGTAGGTTCTCGCAGATGTGACGTAATAGGTCAGGCAAAATACTTCGAGGCATAAGTTGCCCGTAGACTCCGCGCCGACGTGCGATTGCCGGGAAAGCGTATTGTGCCCGCTATAGTTACCACTCGCGAGGAATAAGAAGGTTACGACTGACTCGGCTTAGGAAATCGGTTTGAATTCGAACGCGAGCTAGTTTCTCGCGTAAAATCGCGAAAGGGGAGCGCGAGAGAGAGATGCAGGGAGCAAGAGGAGACAGTCTCTTGGGGCGTGGGTCAGAGAGAGAGATTGCAAAGGAGGAGGTCGGAGGAAGAAGAGGGGGCGCAGCAACTCACCATCCTCGTTGCTAAGGAGCTCTTCGGAGGATAGACTCCCACGTGGCATTTAGGGCGCGGCGAGCGGAGTCAACAGCTGGGAGCCAACTGCTGAGCGGCTGCCCGGCGTGACGTGGACACCTCTCGGCTACGCCGCCTCTCCCAGCACCTTGACCCCTCCCAGATAATGGAATGCCACTTGTGGATATCCGAGCAAACGATGCCTCGGGATCGAGACGACGGGGACATTGCGGTTTCGAGAGATCGCGGGAAATAGTCACCGAGGGGGAGAGTGGGTGGGGAGAGTGGGTGGGGAGAGGGCGGTTATCTGTCGTAGGAAAGGAGGAGGATGTGTCCTTCCTCTTTGTCTCACTCTCAAAGGTCCAGAGAGAAATATGGGCACTCCTACGGACAAAGGGCGGCTGAGCAGCCGATGAAAAAATAAAGATTTTTAACTGCGCAATTGCGATCCTAAAAAAAAAGATAAAATCGGGAACAAGTAGAACGGGAGAGAGATAGCGAGCGAAGGAGTCGGTGTATTTGAGTATGTATGTATGTTCCCACCGGCCGCCTAAAAGAGGCGAGCCACGGCGGCCTAGAGAAGGATTAATCTTCCTAACCCACACCGCGAGACGAGACTTTCTACGTAGAGGACGAAAAGAGGCGAGGAAAATTTCACTGCGTAAGGGTAGGGTGGAAGGCTCGGGAGTGTGTAGGGGAGGGTGGGTGCGGAGAAATGGAGGTTACGGAGGAGGTCGCTTAGGACGGGAAGAATCACACACACATGCACAAGAAGGGAAAAATAGGACGGGGTGGATAATATAAAAGGGGGAAAAAGCATAGTATCTCGATGCAAAGGTAGGGCATCGACGGAGGAATGAGGGCGTGGATGGTGAGGGGACGCGTGGAGGAAGTGAGGGAGGGGCCCGAGAACTGAAACCGCACGTGGAAGGCGATTTTCAAAGGTTTCCCCTCGCACCGCGAGAGACAGCCCAAACGGCGATACCCGATGTAAATCGCATTCTCTCTCCATACTTGCTCACCTGACTCGTCTGGGACCTCCTCGGGACGTGGCCCGCGCCCCTTTCGGCCTTAAAAAAACCTCCTCCATTTGGTGCTGTAACGACGAACGAAGAGAAACTCCCGGGCGGGGGAATGCGGCGTGTCGGGGGGGGGGGAGGGTGCAAAGGGAGGGTGGGGGAGGGCGAGGCGGAGAAGGGCGAGCGTCCGTCTGCCAGGGAGGAAGCCTTTGCTCCCCGAAAACCTTCTTCTTCCCTTCCGAAAAATTCCTCACTTTCTCCCGGGGTCCACCAGACGGAGAGAAAGATTCACTGCCGCCGGAGAACGGTTTTCGGCGACGGGTCTCCTTCGGCGGCCAAGAGACGCCCCACTGTATATAGTCCTATGGCTGCAGCACTGGGTCCGACGGTCGCATTATTCATGGCCCCACCCCATCGCCCACCGCCGCGACGCCCTCCCGCGAGGGCCCTAGGCACTCGCGCGCCGGGACCGTCCCCGTTACGCGTAAATAATAAGATAATGCGTGCGTGAACCGACGCGTGCACGCCCCAACACACTGGCAAAGTACACACTCGGGTGCTCGAAAAGAGAGGCACGGGTTGCCTCCCCGAGTCTCGTGCATCTCCCCGGCCACGACGCCGCCACCGGATGCGACTCCGAGCCTTCTCTGCGCCAGACTGACTCCCGTGCCGCCTTCCTTCCCGCCCCTCGCACGGTCTGCTCCCTCCCCTTCTGCTTCCCCACCTCCCGCCCCCGCCTCCCCTACGCTCCGCCCCCTCCTCAGATATCTCACTCCCTCCGTGCGTGTGGGGTGGGAGCACTAGCGCCCCTTGGCTGTCCTGTCTTCTCCTTCCCTATTCTTCCACTCCCTACTGATCTCCCTCCTTTCTCCCACTCTTCTTTCTCTTTCAATCTTTGCATCCCTCCCTTTATATCTCTCGCCCTCTTACTCTCTTTCCTCTATTTCCCTTCCTCTTCCGTCTCTTCCTCCATCTCTTTCTTCCATCTTCTCCTCCCTCCCTCTTTCTCTCTCTCGTCTTCCTCTCCTCGCCCTATCTTCTTCCCTCCATTTTAGATCCTCCTTACCCTGCAAACATCCTTTGACGTTGCTCAGATTGGGTGCCTAAACAGAAGAGCATCGATAATGGTTCTCCCGGGCTTATTTCAGAGCCTCTCTTCCTAATGACCGTTTTTTCCCTCTCGAGGCGGGCTTGGTGCGATTCCGTCCCGTCCAGTATTCTTAAACTGGCGTCATAAATATGCCCAAGGATGACTCAATTACCATGTTTCATTTGCGGAAAATTTAAAGTTATTGTGCATGGCTGTAAATGTTGCGACAATGGATAAGCGTTGCAAACAAGTGGATACAGAGTAGTCGTGTTCATCCTTAGCGTCGAAGGAAAGGTCTATGAATGTTGCATGTTTAAAACTCTTGTTTTGGATGATCACAGGGGACGACTACATCTGAAATCCTCATGCTGTTTCCTCAAACGTTATATTGCTATCATAGTCATTCTTACGTTTATTACCATTTTTCGTACAATTATAATTTATTCTATTACGATTTCTAAGCACGTGCGAATTATAATGTTTTTGTTGAGAAATAATTTATAAGGTAGGTTAATTTTATTAAATTGCGTCTCTGGCATTATATATGGCCCTATGACGTGTTAAAACGAGTAATTTTCACATCGATAGCTTTTACCGATCGATGGGGCAAAGAGTGTGTGTATATTAAGCTAATCAACCTCTTGGTTTATTATAGGATGGAGCAAAGAGGCATACGATCTTCTGATGTGCGAAGGATGATGAGCTCGTATAATACTTTTATAGTACATTGCAACATAGAGAGCACATTAATTTCGATGAGATGAAATTATCGCCGAGGTTCAAAAAAGTACGTTCGCTCAAACCTGACCCGTTTAGAATGCGAAGAATAGTATTGTGGCCACATTTCCGAGAGGAGAACAGAAATAAACTGGAGATATTTCCACGGGAGCGGAGTTGCGATATTCTGAATGTTGACTTTAGCTGATGAGAACGTATATTATGTTCTCTCAGATAACTGGCGGCAAGGATTGATAATATTTCTGTTGCATGGTACCATAAACAGTTATAACTGAGGCACTTGGGATATAGTTCCCTACTTATGAAATGGTTTAAATGCCGTGATACCTTGCAGTGGGACTAGTTGACCTTGATAGACACCTTCAGCAATACGTGCATTAATACAAACAGGGCCGGCCCGAGCTACGGGCGCCCCGGGCGGCTGCCCGGGGCGCCAAAGTTTTGGGGGCGCTATCGCGATCATTTATCTATACATTACTTGCAAGTCAACAAATATTGGATACCAATTTGTAACAAGGAACTGGTTAGAAACTTTATGGCATTCCTTTTACCATTAACAATAATTTTTGGAGGGCGATGAATACCTAAATTAACATGTACATTGAAAATATCTCAACAAACATTAGCGGAGGGGAGGGAGTGAGGGGGGAGTGCTATCTCGCCCGGGGCGCCAAAATTCCTCCGCCGTTCCTAAATATAAATGTCAGATTTTATATCGAGTGCATTTCTTAGTTTTTACGTTTTTAGTAGGATCGAATTTACTAAATTCACCAATGAATCATCGAGCTAATGTCATATATTTAGTCGTTTCATACAGCCAAATAAACCATATGTGCATTTCAGCTGTAAATAAACCATTCTCAGTGGTAATTTGCCAATAGTCGAGTCCAATAAGATTATAGAACGAAGAACGGTGGATAGCAGTGCCACTTGTTGGAATTAATTCCTTAAGTAAAACTGGAGGGCGTTCGCTTTTTCAAAATAATCATCTATCTCCTGTGCCCAGAACATGAAACTTGCTCGCCATATACTCGCGTTATTTTTAAGATCGACGATCGATGAATTACCGCTGAAGACTATTACTTTTGGGCTAATAAGCACATCTGACTCCCTCCTCTTCCCTCTTGATAAGAAATTTCTCTCCCCTGGCCTAGAACATCAAACGATATCAGCATTTCTTTATGAGTGGTTTTTGTACGTATAGAATGTTATCTCGCATCATCTCCTCGATAGACCGCCTACCTGCACCGCTATACGAGAAATCAGGTAGATTAGATTTGCAATTGCTTCTACATTTACATTCTCGAAGTTCACCATACTAGCGGCTGGCAGAATGTTTCTCGCTCGTATACATATCTTGTTAGGATCCCTAGGAAACTCGAAACCGTTCGGTACCGCTGTCCTTTTCTGTCCTATTTGTTGTAGTATAACGCCATGGTCGTGTCTTCAAATACAAGTATTGAACTACTTCTAACTCAGATATTTAGCCTTTCTCACGCGATCTCACATACATAGCATGTTATGAACTCTGACAAGACCAGCAGTTTCAATAACAACATCCGTCAAATTTTCTGCTATGTTTTACTCTTCTATTCAGAGATATGCGCAGCTTGCAAATGACTTAACTCTAACAGATTAAATTGTTAACTTGCTGCAGTAGATCACATCCCACAGACGATAGAGAACTGTTTTTTTCCAGGTCCACCTTTCGTTGCCATTCCCAATCCGTAAAGTCGATGAAACGTCTCTATAAACATCTTCGGTTACCATAACATGAGAGTTACGTTCTTGTTATCTCAAAAGCTAAAGAATATTCATCAACAAATGTTTTTGGTTATTAAATTTGTCGCTTTGATATTTAATTATTGTTAGTTCATTTAAATCCCTTCCTAAAGCTGTCCATTTTCCTCATTTTTTCAGTCAATATTTTCCTCCAGTTTTTCCACAGAATCAAATATGCTAATTTTAACAGCAAACTTAACTTTCTTCTGCCATAATAGTCCTGCTTCCCAAATTTGACGTCTATAAATCTCATTTTTTTTATCAAATGCATTAACATTGTTTCCATCACATTGTAAAAGTAGAAAAATTTATTTTGTGAACTTATAAATTTTAAATCATTTGGCAAAATGATATTTTGATTGTGCGAGTTTTATTTTAATGGAAAGCGTACACGTATTCACAGCAAAAGATGATGTCTCTGTTTTTCCATTTCATAAAAGGCCATAGAAAGTTTTTCTTCCAAAGAATTTTCAATTGAATTTAGGAAATTACAGGTTGTTTGGACACACGATAGGTACTCTTTTTCCTAACTCTTTGCTAGAATATTTGTTCTGTAGTCCATTCCAGCATTTCGTGTGGGTGAGGCGTGTCTACAGTTAGACCCGTGGGGTGAGGGAAAGAAAATACCAGCCAATAAGAGGTCGTAAATTTCCCTCTCCGCTCGAAATTTCTTGACGAGCGCTGTTGGCACGATTGCTCACACTTTCCAATCGTATTTCGGCGAAGGCGGAAAGCATGAACGTGCTTTATCCGGATCTATTGGAACATAGAACTTCACTCGTCAGCAGCTACCGATGAACTGAGCGAAATTGGAAACTTGGCAACATAGCGTCGTAGCCAAAGCGAAATAACCCGAACGCGAGCGAAATACTTCGGGTCCCAGCCGCACGAGCAGCAGAAACAGATTGTAGTTCCCTTTGATGCTCAATAGGATCACGATTAGATGCTCTGGATTTAAACATATATTCGATTTTCTGTACACATGAAGCTGATTCTCTCTTGAAATTATGAACACTATGTGGTCCATTAACAGTGCTGTAGTCGCGAGCCACAGCAGAAACTCCGCGTGCGTCTTCTATTCGCCAGCAGAAGTTCAAATTAAGCAAGGGAAAAGTGACCGATATTTTTCATCCCGAAGAGACGTAGGTGCCAATGGGCAGATACATACTTTGTTAATCATGATATTGATTTTTGTTATCTCTGAAAAAGAGAGTCTACGAAAATATCTCATGAGATTTGATTGTGACTTTTGCCTTTTCATGTTATGTCATAAAAGGCTGAAAGGTGTAAAGCAACTAAGAATTTTATCGATTTATCGCGATGATACTGCGATTACAGCGCCTACTATGCCGACCGCATCGAAAAGGAGTGAACTTGTAGAAAAGTATAGGAGGAAGGACAAATTTCATTGATTTAATCAACAAACTTAGCCAAGGCCGGAGGAGTTTACGATAATATTTTTTAATAAATAGTAGCTCGAGGTCAGAGATATTTTCCTATAAAATGTTGAGCAGTGGAAAATCCATCGGTATTTAACAAGTAAGGAAAGAACTTCTGAATAAGACAGTAAATGGTGGCTATAATAATCCAAGAGGTTGATTAGACATAAATTCACATCAAACCAGCAGTATATGGCGGTTTAAAAAAAAACACTTTAGACCGACAGGCGAACAAGATGACGTATGCAATGAGACAATGAATCGATTGGCGAAAAATCGAATTCTCTATCTGCTTTCGTTTAGGAGATAGCATGCCAGACAGACAAATAGACGGACAAACCGAACGAATAAGCGGTTTTTTTTAACCGCTAAAATTGAATGAGAAGCTCGAACACTGATGCTGGTAATAGTTATTTTTTCGTCAAAGGAATGATCAGATGGGATTAAATAATTAACTCGATGAACATCGAACGTCCCATTGATAAATGAGGCAACCATCATTAGTGGCTTTTCACTCTAAATTGGAGATGCTTAGTTAATTCTATGGATACCAGCAGCACTGTAACTAGCCATTTTAGCACCCGGGACAAACGAGCAAATATGCGATCACTCCATAAAAAATTCTCTAATACATACATGGATTTAGGGTGAAAATTAAATAAATAAATAAATAAAAATAAACTATAAATGATATAATTTCTTACTATAAATGTACATAATTTAAATACATAATTATAAATACAATAACAATTTTTGCGTCCCTTTTTTAGTTACGCCCGGGGCAGATGCCCCGTCCTAGCTACGGCGCTGGATACCAGGCATAAGGTGAATTCGATATTTATTTTTTTGAGTTTATCAAACATCCCGGAAAAATGATACTGATATGTATTTTAACGTGTATGGGCCTTTATTGACTCCTTGCTCTCAGACATCACAGTGCTCCAGCGCCAGCCTACTTAAATTATTCAATCACTCATTGTACATGTGATGGAAACTAATCTGATTTTGTTCCGTACGAGTTCCTCTTAAGTCTATGTTTCAGGTATAATCCGACCCAGGTGAGGTTGTAGTGGAAAATCTCAATTCTTCATAGCTGTTTCTCGTAGCCAAATAACGTAATCTGATCAGAAGTATTTCTTTTGCAATAACCGCATTTAATTATTGTTCTTTTTCTTGATTATAGGGTGGATTAAACTAATCGAATTGTGAAATAATTCTCTATCCATTCGCAAATAATTAATATAATCGATGAGTTCAATTGTTTCCAATTCTCTTAACAAATTCGCCATTGAGAACTTACTTCTATCGAGAAGCCACTGTTTTGATAACTTTCCTTTCGCTTTCCTTTTATTTTTCAAGGAAAGTGATACATATTTCCACACCAAGCGAAATCACAACAGATTTTGGGAAATTTTAGGGCATTTTTACTGAGGACGTAAAAGCGAAGTAGTGAAATTGCGACTCAAGTATCACTTTCTACATCGATGTGTGGGACTCGTGAGACCGATGCAAGTTTCACTGATGCGGCATCGTGATTCCTGCATATAGTAATGTCAACGTGTATGGGGTCCTTTAGACAGCCATTGCATGAAGTGGGATGGGTGCAACTGAGCCATAAACATTTCGATTTCATAAGTCATAAAACTTATTTATTCGATCCATAGTTTGCCTGTTTGCAAAATACTTCCAAGGAAAGGCATCCTAAAGTTTTCTAGAGAGCACCGAGCAAAGTTTGGAATGACTCAGTTTATACAAGATTGCAGAATATCACTGCGTCACTTGTGGTACGTACATATTATTATTATTATTATTATTTATTAAACACAAACAGGAATATCTCAATTACATGTGTTGTAATAAAATATTAAAATAATACAATAAAATATATAAATACAATAAAATACAAAACACATATACCTAAGCAGTCATACACAAATAAGCGTTCAATACATATAAATAAGCAACTCGTAACATTATAATTCACGTGCGCTCGTTAAAGTTATACTTTTTTCTATTTTTCTTTTAAATACAGGACGTGAGTCATTAAAAATATCTATTGTATTGCACTTTGGACCTTCAACATTGAAGAGACGAACAATTCTAGGTATGATTGAATCTCTGTAAATATTTACTCTTGAATATGGTTCATAAAGGAGTGGGGTGTGGCGAGACCTACGCAGCGGGACATTTAAGCCCACTAGTGAGACAGTCAATATTGCTGTTAAGAAGGTTTCGGAGAAACACCATGTCTAAGACCTTTCTCCTATCACTCAGTGACATTAAATTAAAGTTTTCACAGAGGAAATGATAGTTCTCTTTACTGTAGGTCATCTTCTCCTTGTAGCAGAGCCACCGGATAAAACGTCTTTGCACTTTTTCAACGGCGTCTATATTAACCTGCTTTGCAAGACTCCATATCACACTCGCATACTCCAGCACTGGCCGAACAAGTGTACAGAAAGTGTTCACAACAGTTGGGAGAGAAAAATTTTCAACAGAGTTTCGTTTAATGAAACCTAACAATCTAAATGCCGTCGAACAAATGTATCTGACATGGTCACTGAAATTGAGTTTAGTGTCCAATAAAACTCCGAGATCAGTCACCGTTTGCACTCGTTCCAAGGTAAGGCCGTTGATTTTATAGGAATATAGATAATTTTTTTCTTTAAAGAAAATGAAATGACTTTGCATTTTTTTTTATATTGGGAAATAATTTCCATCTTTGGCACCATTTAAAAAATATGTCTATATCATTTTGTAGACGGACACAATCTTGTAATCGGCCAATGCTATTATAAATTTTAATATCGTCGGCGTATAATAGTGTTTTACATATGAGGGATACTGGTAGATCATTAATAAATACATTAAACAGGAATGGACCAAGAATAGATCCCTGAGGAACACCAGAGGTGTCCTCATTTATGGATGAAGCATAGCCATCGACAACTACTTTTTGCGTACGGTTGTGTAGGTAAGAGCGCAGAATTTCGAACAAAGCTCCACTAATTCCAAAAGCCCGAAGCTTACATAGGAGAAAACCATGATCAACACTGTCAAATGCCTTTTCGAAATCTATGTAAATTACATCAGTTTGACCTCTTTCGTCAATACTAGAAGATACATGGTTAACTAAAACTGATAAATTTGAAGTGGTGGAGCGATTTGGAAAAAATCCATGCTGAGATTCAGAAAAGTGGGCCTATAGAGTTTCCTATACTGGAGTTTTTCGAAGATTTTTGAGAATGTGGGCAACAAAGAAATAGGCCTGTAATTTTTTACATGTATTACTGTCACATTTATGTATAGATGTTATAATTGCCTGCTTCCATCTCGTATGAAAAGATTGATAGTTCAAAATTTGATTGAAAAGAAGAAGCAGAGGGCCAGAAATTTCATTAGCACAAGATTTTATAATAAATACCGGTACAGCGTTGGACCCAGGTGATGCATCACATTTAAGGTTCTTTATGACTTCGTAAACCTCACTTTTAGTTAAATGCAAATCAGATAGGAGATCGTTCCTGGATGGAAGAGAATCATAGCTATAGGAAGCTTGGACTGGTTTTTAAAAACAGAGGAGAAGAATTCAGCAAATAAATTACAAGCACTTAGAGAGTCAGTCGCTTCTATATTATCATTGTAGACTAAGGATGGTATTCGTCTACTACCTCTTTTTTGCCGCATGAAGCGCCAAAAGAGCTTCGGGTTTTCTTTAAGAGAGAAGTCGGCTTCGTTAAGATAAGAATGATACTTAGATATTTGCAAATTTTTTAAAGCTGTACGATGAGTTGAGAATTCCGCATAGTCACTAGGTAATTTTGTTCTTTTCCATTTTTTAAATGATCTTATTTTCGTTTTAAGTGGTGAAATAAGTTCACAATCATACCAAACGGGGAATTTAGGAAGATTAACCTTCAGAAGAGGAACACAATCTGAAATATAACTAAAAAAAAAGGTGTAAAATAGGTCACAGCATTCGTCCATAGAGGAAGCAGATTCAATAAGTTCCCATGGGCAGTGTACGATGAGCTCTTTAAATGCATTTAAGTCCATTCTCTTCCAGCTATATCTAACATTATGCGTTTTATTCACTCTAGAAACAGTGTCTAACTGAAGTTCGCAGAGAAAGGGAATGCGGTCTGATGGTATTTTTTGCACTCCCACTACTTTAGAAACAGAACTTAAGAGTGAACTGGATATTCCCTTATACACAAACGCAAGATCAAGAAAATTGTCCCTATAAGTTGGGAAACTGATTATTTGTCTCAAGTCAAATTCATTTAACCACTCAAGAATTGTATTAAAATGTAAACCATTAAAATCACTAAAAGGATGGAAGGAAGACCTATCCGCAGCGAATGTCCACGAAACGTCAGAAAGGTTAAAATCTCCAAGCAGGATAAGCGAGTCTCTTTCAGTAAGGTCAGCTTGCATTGCCTCGAGCGATGAATGGAGGGCCTCTAAATCGGTAGGGGACACGGGGGAGGTAGGCCGCAGCAATGAGTAATTTGGCTCGGGGAAGGGTTTGCAAACGTAGCTCGGCGACAACTATTTCGCAGGAAGTTTCAAGATCACTTCGCCTATGAGAAGAAATGTTTAAGGAGACAGCAATTAACGTTCCACCACCCCTCTTATTCTCTCGTCCTGTAACACAGTTTCTATCTCTTCGATAGACGTTAAAATCGTCACTCAACACCTCACCTTGTAACACGGTTGGATTAAACCAAGTCTCCGTTGCACAAATCACATAGACACCTTGATATGGAGCATCAGAAAATGCAAGATTAAAGTCTGTTAGCTTCTTTCCAGCAATATACCTTGTGTTCTGGTAGAAAATGCTTAATTTATGAGGACCCGGGTTGAGTTCGATATCACCACAAACACACAAGCACGAAAGAATAATATAAACTACATGTGTAGGAATGCGATGTAACTTAACATGAAAAAGTCTACTATAGTCGCCATTTCTGCCACACTGTATATCACTAGTCACGAACGTAAGAGTTGAAAGTTTCCATTTTGTGACAACCATAGAGTCTTCTGCAATGGGAGATATAACCAAAACATATCGATTAAATTGGACCCAATTTGATCAAATTAAGAGGCATCTACTGTACCACAGACGTGAACTATCAGCCTTCGAAAACATTAGAATTTTCTGCGGTCAGAAAATTAATTTGAGGATTGATGAACAAAAATCGTTACAATTATTCTATACAGATATCTATTCCAGCTCTCTCATGCTCTTTTCCGGGAAATGGAACCTTTTAATTGCTTGTTATTATCTCCTCTTTTCCATCTCTACTTTGGGGCAGGACTTAATAGTCCATCATTCTTCCGTTTAACATTTCTTAAAGAGCTAGTGTAAAAACCATGATCTTATTAGAAACAGTGGTTGGCAGCGGCGTATCGGACGCCTCCCCGCGTTCCGGAGAGGGGAGGGGAGGGGGGGGAGGAGTGCAGATCGTTTCCAGTAACCCACTGATGGTTGATGAATTACTACTGAGGACGGAGCTTCCTCGAGCTCTATTTATAAAAAGCCTTTACATTCATTCTCTTGCGTGCCCTAGAGCTACGTCCTGGTTGTCCGGGCAGTAGATACACCACTGGTTCTTGCATTGATTTATGTATCCGCTGCTTTTCGGCCACTAGGTTGTTGAATATTTCCTACCAGATGTTTGGAAAACCATACTTCTTCGTACTTACTTTGTCTCGGGTTAATTCTTTTCAACAGCTTAGTTAGCAGTGTGCCACTTCCTAGCCATTCTTTTATTTGCTAGTTCTACGGAGATACTCTGATTGGAGTGTCTCTAATACTAATGATTTTTACTTCTTTATCTAAGCATCCGTTTCGATTGCATTTAATTCCCTTTGACCTTCTTTCCTAGATTAGTGTCGCGGCTCTTGTAAAATTGGTTTTCCAATCAACCATATTTGTTTTCTTAGGCCTTGAACAAATTTCCTAATCACATATTGCAAATTACATTGCTGGAAACCCGAGAGCACTTCATCGTATCAATTCTCCGGGAAAGTATTAGATCCTTCTGCATTGATATAGATTGACGAGATGAACAATAATTTAATTAAAATTAAAAATTAATTTTCAGAAACGTAAGTTTTTAAAATACGACGTGATTTTTTTTCAGTTTCAGTGTTTTTCCAAAACGATCAAAAAGACCGCATGCACCACCCAACAGATGAAATGAAGTCACTGTTAAATACTGTTTTGAAGCAAAGATCTAGTAAATCTTTGCTGCCCGGAATATTGTCTTTAAGAAGTGCCGAAAATGCAAAAAGTCCAGTAAACTAAGTACTATATTAATCAAAGGAATGCAATACTTGTAGTACTACAAGTTACAAATTAGGGAAAATCGCCAAAATAAGCCCATCTGCTTAAAGAATTTGGTCAGGAGATAGCTCTTGATCAGATATTAATTTGTTAGGAAAATCACAATTTTATTCAGCAGTTTCATTCATTGTCAGCCTATTTTTCTTTAAGTCATCGATTCGAAAACTTTGGTTCTGTCAGTTCCGTTTCAGTCTGTTGTTTTTTCAAAGGCATCAGATGAAGGGTACTGTCATCAAAGACACCACATACAAGACATCGTCTAGCTGCTCTAAGTAAGTGTAATGTATAGTTTGGGCCATACTAGGGTGGGGCAGGTGGGGCACGTGCCCTGAGCGCTAAATTTGGGGGGGGGGGGGGGCGCCATTTTTATGGGTAAAAAATCCAAAAATTCCACTTCTCATTTATGACAATCCCATTTATCCCACTTCACATTTATGTGTAGGTATGTGTAATTGTGGGAAATAGTCAGGTGACGGTGTGCTGCAGAGAAGAGCAACAGCACCAGTTGAGAGTTTGTTTGGAAGGGAGAGGTTGGAGGAAGTGAGTAGTTTCAAGTACGTAGGGTTGCATGTGTCAGCGAAAGGAGGAATGGAAGTAAAGGTGAGGCGCAGGTAAGATGTAGGGACGAAAGTTCTGGGAGCATTGAAAGGTTTTTGGAAGTGCTCGGCTTTTGGAATGAGGGCTAAGAGAAGGTTGTATATTCTTGTGACTTCACGATTAGGAGGCGCCCGCCATTTGCGCTATTTAGTTCCGTGTCGAATTTTGTCGAAGTTCATTCCACAACAGTGTGTGTGCACGTGGTATTTATCGCTGTCGTATTGACGTTTTGCCTTGCTCTCGCGGTTTCCTAATTTGTGTTTACAGTGTGTGTTTATTTTGTGGCTCAATATAGTTGTGTTACTGTTACGGTCATAGCACAATATTTTTTCATTCTTTTTTTGCTATTCCAGAAAGCCTTACTATGAAACGAATATTACCAAAAAAGAAACTGAGTGGAGCAGAAGTCAGGAAGAAAAGGAAAATGTAAGAAGAAGCTAAAAAGTCAAGTGGCTTTATGATGCCATTTTTTGAAAAGCAAGAAACTGGTACTTCATCAGCAGTAACTGCATCAGATATGAGTGTTGACCAACCCACCAGTATATCAGAAGGAGAATTAAGTGTCTTTCAAGAAGCAGAAGTGTCTTTTAAGAGGCCAGAAGATACTGAAACTTTGAGCAGTGAAGAGCAGGAAAAAATAGCACAGACCATACCAGATGCGATTCAGTATCATGATGTAGGCTTCTTGGAGTTTGATAAGACAACAAAGAAAGTCGTTTTATCAGATGCACTGAGGACAGAAATGATCAGATTGGGTTCGAAGTATTTTCAAAATAGTGAAGGGCCTTTTATTCCCACAGAAAATCGATCAATGAATAAAAGATGGTTTAAAAGACAGTTGGGAAATGGATATGGAAAATAAGTTTTGCGCTCCTGGCTTGTTTATTCTTCAGAAAAAAGTCAGCCTTTTATTTTTGTTGTTTGCTATTTTCTCAAACTGACAATCAGTCTTCGTTGAAGCAGGAAAATAGGTTCAATTACTGGAAAGCACCAGAAAGGTTTAGCACCCATGAAAATGCAAAAAATCATCGATACTGTTTCAGCCAATGGAAGGAAATGGAAAGAAATCTTTTAGAGAACAGAGGAATCATTGACGTAGAGCTTCAAGCTCAAACTGCAACAGAAAAAAAAGATGGCGAGATGTTCTACACAGAATTCTCCATTGCATAAAATTTATAGCAACTCAGAAGAACCTTGTATTGCGTGGCCACAAGGAATCCCTTAGACAAGAAGAGGAAAGCAATATTGGAAATTTCCTTGGGTTACTCAAGTTATTGGCAAACTTTGATCCTGTCATGAAAGAACATCTCAGTAATGTGGAAAAGCACCCTGGAACAACATTATATTTATCTCCTTGAGTGCAGAATGAATTTATTCAGCTGATGGCTTCTACTGTTCGCCATAAATTGTTACACTGCATACATAAGGCCAAATATTTTGGCCTCATATTTGATTCTACTCCAGATCAGGCACATCGAGAGCAAATGGCACAAACAGTTTGTTGTGTTGATATTGATTTTCAGAAGAAAACAATTCATGTAAAAGAGTCTTTCCTTGGATTTATCCAATTAAAACAAAAGGATGCTGAAAGCATTGTGGAACTGATTTTGGAACAACTGGAAAAAGATGAAATTCCATTAGAGGACTGTCGGTTTCAGTGCTATGACAATGCTGCAGTTATGGCTGGTTATAAAATTGGTGTTCAACAAAGGATTATTGAAAAAAATAGCAAAGCTATTTTTGTGAACTGTGATAATCATTCTCTCAATTTGGCTGGAGTGCGTGCTGCTACCCATGATGCACTGATGGTGACTTTTTTGGTGCAATTGAGTCACTATTCATTCTTTCCACGTTCTACTCTCCGTTGGCAAAAGCTGAAAGATGTCATACCAATAGTTGTCACATCTGAGTCTGAAACTCGATAGAGTTCTAGAACAGAGGCTGTGAAGCCAGTTCATGAATACTTTGATATTATAGTGGAAGTCTTGCAAAGCATGATTGATGATCAAAATGAGACTGCTGATACAAGAGGTGATGCAAAGCAGGTGCTGAATCGAATTTTGACTTTTGATTTTTTGGCTTTGCTTGGATTTTGGTACAAAATTCTTGTTCGGATTGATCTTGTTCAAAAACCATGAACTTTCATGATGCTGCTTATGATTTAAAAGCCCTTCAAGATTATTTTTTGAGCAATCGAGAATCATTGGCCAGTGAATCACTTGAAGCAGGGCTGAAACTGTGTGATGAATGGAATATTCAAGTAGAAAAACGCCCCAGAAAGAAGAAACAAATGCCCGGCGAAAAAGCCAAGGCTTGTTGCAAAAGAAGAAATGATGAGAATAATGAAAGAAACTATTGATCGCCTCCATAATGAAATGGAAGAAAGATTTGTCCGTCTCCATGACTTGGATTCAAAATTTGGATTTCTTTTAGATATTAAAGGATTATTCTATTATTATTATTCACCGGCCTCGGTGGCGGCAAGGTAACGTCCTCGCCTGCCAATCCGAAGGTCGCGGGTTCGAATCCCGCCTAGGTGGTAGTCCTTGTTATTATGTTAATGAGCCCCTTGTAAAAGGCCGATTACGGCTGTTTAGGGGCCGCATGGAAATAAATAAATAAATAAATAAATAAATAAACGCTACAATTGGGAGCACGTCCCGGTGGCAGCGGGTCCCCCCACTATTAAAAGTGGCCTGTGCCCGTCAAACATTCAAATTTCTTCGCACCAACAGCATAGCGTTAAATCACAATATCTACCTCAAATTATCTTCGTGCATGTACTGCGCTTCTGTTGTACAAGTTCTGATAATAAAGCAACGGGACTGATGTTATTGTGGAGTAAATACCAACACCAGAGCTGCATCTGTGGCTGCAACGATATCCGACATGAGTGACCGGCGTTCAGAAGTAAATTTGTTTTGATAACGTTCGCATCGCGAGAGCAGTGCTAGCTTTACTGAAGTCGTGTATTAGGCGTACGTTGGAAAAACGAGTTACCAATTATAGAAGCAAAGGATCAGCATCGGCTATGAGAAAATGTACAGAGATTACTGAAATGGTACTCCAAGTTTATGGAGATGGCACCATGTCCAGAATTCGTGTTCTCGTGTGGGTCAAGCGCGTTTCTGATGGGAGAAATTATGTTAGCGATGGCAACCGATCAGGTCGATCAACAACATGAAGAGCAGATGAAAACGTGGAAAGAGTCGTTCTTTGCTGCGAAATGATCGACTGTTGACATAGTGTTTGTAGAGGAACTGAGTAGTTACAGGAAGTCTGTAAGATTGATTCTGACTGAAAATTTGGGCATGCAGAAATTTGTTAGTAAAATTTCTTAAACCATTTAAAGAGGCTTCATTAGAACTAGAAGGAGATACATATCCAACCCTTCCTTTTGTTCTGCTAGTTAAAATAAGTCTACTCAACCACCTCACAACACAGCCACATGACCCTGATGACCTGATAGGTCTAAAAAAACAAATCTCGAAGTGTAATGTTGGAAAATTTTAAAATTCAAAGACTTCATTGCGTTGCTACATTTTTGTGGCCCAACTTCCGTCAGTTAAAAATGTTGACGAGGAAACGACAACCACATTGATTGATGTGCAAGAACTTATGATTAAATGAAAAATGGAGGAGCAGCCGCTGGCATCTACTAGCGCAGAAGGTTGGGAGGTCAACAGTCTTATAACAACATACTCGGGAGATCAAGTAGTGATCATAGAAAGCAATAATAGTCAACTTTCCTCCATTAAGAAATTAAAAGTTCTTTACTTCAGCGGTTTTGAAGATAGCCCTGTTCAGCCTATTGTTCAAGATGACAAAGTAATGATATATACACGACTAGATATTGGCCATGTTAAGCAAAAAGAAGAAGGTGAATGTGGAAGAATGGTGAACCAAAGTTTCCACTGCTGTCGCGTGTGGCAAGACATATTCTACCTGTTCCAGCCACAAGCTCAAGTAGCGAACGAAGCTTAAGCTTAGCAGGCTGCATAGTGCAAGAGCGTCGAACAAGTCTGAGCAGTGATAGCGTCGATTCCATTTTGTTCCTCCATAGTAACATGGTTTAAAAGCAGGAAGGCGCGCAGGATGTCCATTGGGAGCGGGGAAAACGTCACTTTTCACTGAGTATATTTTATGCTAATTATAAGTTATATAGACTGCGAATTAGGTAAAAATTTTTAACTAATTCTACATTGTAAAATTAATAATGTGTATATATTTCACGATGGAGGAAAAGAAGAAAACGTCTGTCTCAACTGGGAATTGGATTTTTACTCAGCTAAAATAAACATTTTTTTCTCTTTGTTCCTTTGCCTTGTTTTTTATGAACTTTATTGCTTTCATTTTTCTTTTGTAATCTCTAAAGCCGCTTTTATTTAGCAGTATTTTATATGTGTCAAATCCTTTTTTCATAAATTCCAGATAATTACTTTTCCTAAGATTAATTTTTATATTTTTGAAATATTTTTATGGCCTTTCTTCCTCCGTTTCGTTGGTAAGTTTCATTAAAGTATGATTTAATATTAACAGACTTTTAATGCTTAAATGTTTAAACTTAAACAAAAAGGCCCTGATTTTTGTTTTCTTATTAGGTAGGGAATTGTTATTCATTAATTGAAACGTGTCCTAATATTTTCATTAACCTCAATTTTGGATTTGAATGAATTAATACAAATTGATTTTTCGGATTTGAACATTTTTATATATCGGAAGCTAAGCTAATGAAAAATTGCATAATAAAGAGAATCGTTTATTAAATATTTTGTTAAATGTGTACGATCGGGCCGAATTCAGGCCCATTTAAAAACTTTCGGGCCTCGGACCGGTCTTAGGGAGCGTAAACTGTGGCCAAGTCTCGGGTCGGGCCTGGGCTGAAAATTTCGGCCCCTGCAGACCTCTACAAAATCAAACGGAAGACCTTTGACGATCCGCTCAAAATGGCTTGGCGACCCAATTTTGGGTATAGCTGCGAAAGGGAATTACTTCGAATGGGATCACTCCCATTAGAGGTAAGTTTTCACGTACAGCTAATTATAGGAACAGTTCCGTAACTTTAGTGTCAGACCTAATATACATCGTATTATAATATGCCCGAGGCCAGAGGAAGCGGAAAATTTCATGAATAACTTCGGATGAAAGTCACTCTTCTAAGATCTAGCACAAGGGCCGGCAATCTGCTTCTCCGGAGCCGCACATGGCTCCTTTAGTACATACTTGTGGTTCTTTAGAAGTTAGCTAAGCTCCCTAACATTTATCAGTAATTGCAATCACTCGAATCTATAAAAATAAATAAATAAAACGAAAGGTAGTACTGCGTAAAGGTGGTCACTTTGCGGCTCCCAAGTATTTTGAAATGAGACAAAAGATGGCTCTTTTACTTTGAAAGATTGCCGAACCCTGCCTTAGCCCGCTCAGGTGCCCTTATTAAGTTCGACTCATACCGAGAGGGAAGGACGGCCGCAAGGAATTCTATTGAACGAACCACGGTCATCCCAAAAAAATAAAACGTTTTTTAATCTGCCGGGTAACATACGTTGGAACAGAATTTAAATGTTTTTCTTATTGCAATAAGATTCATTGAATTCCATTCTGTGAAGTTAGGAGAGGACTGAACGTGTTAGTATTTCATATGACAGTTGAAGATCAACCACGTGGAATTTCGTAGCTAAGCAGTTCATTGGAAAAGATAAAGTATAAAGAATTTCGGTGCGATCCAGTTCCTTCACAAGATATTGGTATTTTTACTTTCTCGTATAAGAATTATACAGAGAAGGTATTGAGACCGTGAATAATTCGTATTAGAGATTTTGATTAATATTCACGTTGTATGCGCCCGAAAAAGTCGTTTTTATAATTCCACTAGTGTAATTGCCTGTAAAAATAATGACGGGAATTTTAGCCATACAAAATTAGACGAATCAGTTTTATCTCACAATGGCTTTTGTCTCAAGCTCATATCTTATCTAAAAATAATAAAGGCCTTCTTCGTTATTTGTTTCATATTCTTTTAATGTAACGCTATCTCTCTCTTTCTCTTTCCCTCACTCTCTCTCCCTCCCTCTCTCCCTTCCACACTCTCTCCCTCCTTCTTTCTCTCCCTCTCTCTCTCTCCCTTCTCTCTCTTCCTTCCTCTCTCCCTCCCTCTCCTTCCCGCTCTTTCCCTCACTCTCTCTCTCACCCTCCCTCTCCCTTCCTCCCTCTCTCTCTCTTTCCCTCACTCTCTCTCCCTCCCTTCCACACTCTCTCCCTCTCTCTCTCCCTCCCTCACTCTCCCTCCCTCACTCTCCCTCCCTCTCTCTCCCTCCCTCCCTCTTTCTTTCCTTTCCACACTCTTCCCCTCCCCCTCCCTCGCTCTCCCTACCTCTCTATCACTCCCACCCTCTCCCTCCTCTCTCTCCCTTCCACCCCCTCCCTCCTCTCTCTTTCATCCTCTCTCTCCCTCCCCCTCTTTCCCTCACTCTCTCTAAATGTAAGAGTGGGTCTAAATTTCGCCTGAATAAAGACATTTAGGTGTCTATTTATCTCCCTCTCACCCTCCCTCCCTCTGCCTCTCTCACCCTCCCACCCCATTCTCCGCTCTCCTTCCTTTCACTCCCAATCCATCGCTCTCCCTCTTTTTCTCCGTCCCTCTCTTTAACTCTTTCCTCCCGTTCTTTTCTAATCCAATCCCTCGCTATCTAATTTCCAGTCTATCTCCCTCCCCACATCCTCTCCCTCTTTCTTTATATCTATGTATGTAGTCGTTTATATAAGTAAAAGAAAATCCATACTAAACGCTAGTACCATTAGGATTGCGCGAAAAACGCAACAATGAGCGTTGGCATGAAGGCGAACTATTTTTTCTTAAAAAATAAACGTCAAATTTTGGCGTTAATAACGGATTTGTGGTTCGATTAGATTTACATTAAAAAATCGACGGAATTTTCATTCTTTTAAGTGTTCCTTGGTTAATTTACCGTGTTTTAAAAGATTAAAAGTAATTTAAAAATGGTAGTGAAAAAGTCTTGCACGCTACTTTTCAGCTCTTCCTATGTTATTCAAACGGAGAGTGGAAACGCTCCTGGAATCAAACTCGTGACTTAAACTTAGACGGCAAGCAACTTAAAATTTATAATTGGCGTTACCAAGTAATTCCTTAATATTTGGTAGAAAAATAATGAAATATTTTAAAATTATAAGTGGTCTTCTTATTCTTTTATTTAACTTCATATATGGCTACGGAAACATAATTAAAAATTCGTCTTTATTAATATAGATCTGTTTATAGTCTGCGCACGGCTGTAGTGGCTAAACGGTTCAACAGAATTCGATAAAATCTCGCATTTTTTTGCGTATCATCTGGAATAGAGTCCTTTTAGAAATTAACCATATCGCGCAAAAGCAAACGTTAGTCTATACTTGTCGATTTTCCCAAAATGTCGATTTAATCAAAAATGGATTTTGATGAAAACTGGTGAATTAGTGCTTAACAGTAATACATACATAAGTTATAATTCTCGAAAGCCCGAACCCTAGCAGGCCTTTAAACAATGACTTCTAAGATTTTAGCGCATTTCTTTTAAAGCGCTAATGTGTTCGGTTTGTCTGTCCGGTCGTCTGTCTCGACGAACAATATCTCTAAAATACTCCAAATTAAAAAAAAATCCAAAATTTCCAAATTAATTGGTCTATATAAGTGGTAAACATAGTAAAGACGAATTGGATCTAGAATGAGCTCCTGGGGAATACCTAATCGAAAAAAATGCTAAAAAGTACGAGCTGCTGCAAAGACAGACAATCAGCAATACATCGAATTTGTCATTCTTTACTCGGCTAGAAAGATACCACTCGGTGTAAAAAAGCGCCTCATGCAATTTGATCTGTAATTCTTCTCTCAGCTGTTTAATTTGTGCTCGTCTCTTTGGCACATTCCTCTTAGAGAGCCAATAAACAATCCAGTTGCATTTATTTGAAACTTGGAGAGGAAGGCTCCGTCTCGTTTGCGTTTGTGTAACCGTCTTTTTAATTGCTTTTCCATGTACGACGATCCAGAATTACCCTTTAACTGCATTTTGAATGCGTCCCCATGGTTAAATTATCGTTCGCATAATTCTTTTAGGAATTATTTACCAGAACAGGTTTCATTAAGACCTTTACGTAAACTGGCGAAGGACAAAGAGGCCAATCAAAAGTAAATGTACTTACAAATTAGTTAGCGACTAATGGGCTTTGTTGAAAAAGTAATCAATGGTCGATAGAATTTATGCATCTCCCTGATATATATCAAGTCTAAATAATTTGTTTAGCTAACGACATTCTGATTGAACTTTTCAAGTGCGGAAATTAGAACTAAGCGTAGAAAAAATGACTGACGATAAAAATAAAACAATAGAAAAATGTGGTGTATTCAGTATTCCCGGAACTACAAGGGAGGTGATGAAGTTCAATTATTGTGTAAGCAAATTAAAGAAAAAAAGGATAAAGATCGAAGTTATGACGTCAGTATCAGATAGAGGGTCGCGTAGAGCAAAGATAAAGACAATCAGAGCTTGAGAAGGAGCCAGAATGTACCAATGTAGGTTGCCAAGATAAATGTTTTATATATATTATTCATATTAATGTCTCTAGGATTTCTTTGTCCCAGCGTTCTCTTGTTTTCCACCTTCCATCTTTGTTAAATTCCCTTCCATCCGATCTAATGTTTTTCGCTTCTCATTTCCCTATTTTATGACATTGTCTTCTCAGTATTCAAGTAAGTGATACTATGTGCTAACATTATTATTCGTTGTTACTGACTATTATTCCTTGATTTTATGTACTTTTTATTACATTTCACTGTAAAATGGTATTTTAGCTATATGTAAAATAATTGTTTAAATAAAAAATAAAAATATATAATCATCGGCAAAGCAATTTTAGTATCGTACTCTAACCTGGCAGAAAAAATAATAATTTCGTAGGATGACTTTTTCGTTCAGATCTACTTCCCCCTTAGTGTTTAATTCCAAAGTATCGTCTCTTTCGCCAAACTTACGATTTAATAAAAAATAAATCATAATAAAGCATGCTGAAGCTAATCACCGAATGCTAGTTCAAACATTCTAGGAGGCGAACGCTAACCTCCGAACAACAGATTGTCGCCCAGAAACCTTCGGTTGGCCATCCGTGGTTCAGAGTGAATGACACGGCAAGAGATTCGATAAACTATGCGTTACTAATAGCCGTAAAAAGGTTGGAATGGATATATTGGAGCTATGAATTTAATCAGTTGGATTCCAGCCATGAGGCGAGCTCGATAATTCATCTTTGAATGACAGGAGAGGAGATACAATTTGGCACTAATAGGAGAGAGTGCTCCACATAATTGTAAAAAAATGTAACCCTGAGATTACAAACCAGGTATCCCTTCAAATCCATCAAATTTTTATTCAGAGAAAATATCGGTTGGTCGCGTCCTAATAATGCCCAACATCCAACTCGAGGAATTTCAGTTTCAAGACAACATAAATATAATAATAAATCGTTAAGTCACTTGAAATAATAGCGTTTTGCTAACAAGAAACAAAGGTGTTGAAATTACGTGTTGTGCATGTTCGCATAAAACTGAAGCTAAATTTTGACATTTGAGGAGAAAAAAATCCTGTACTTGACCTCAATGCGAGACTGGAGAATCTGTCTTGGTAGCTGAGTCGGTTAAAGCACCTATCCGGAAAGTGGAGATTACCGGGTTCGATTACCGGGTTCGATTACCGGGCTCGATTACCGGGTTCGATTACCGGGTTCGATTACCGGGTTCGATTCTCGTTCAAGTACAGAATTTTTTCTTCTTCTCAAATGTAAAATTTGCTTTGCTATTATTTGCACTCTTATTTTGCTTGCCAAAACGAAAAATGTGTCAAATGATTTATTTTTAATAGTAGATATTATTTCAATACAATATCATTTTGGACGTCTCATATTTAATAGAACGGGTTATCACTCACTTTGTGTTTATATCATACGTAAATAGTCAGAAAACAATAATAGCTAAATAAAAAATAATCCTTTCGCGTGCCTGTGTACATAGGCTTGTTTACATATGTTTGTGTGAGTGCATTGTTTTATGCGTATCTCGGTACAATATTCATTTTCCCTTATCTCGTCTCAATTTTCCCACTGACTGGTATTAACAGGTGGCTGAAGCTATTATTTGTTACCGCATGACGTTTTAAAAGTCGCGAAGAGATAAAAACGTCGTTCTTCCTTCATAAATCAGCCGAAAGGTAGCAATGCGAAGTTAGTTTTACGCACTTTATTATTTGGCAGCGATGAAAAATAAACAATAAAGCGAGTTGTAGGAATGAATTTCCTTTCTCAGTAAAAACTTTTGTTTTCTTTATGGGATTTTTGCCAAAATCCAAAGCAGAAAGGAAAATCGCGCGCTTGCGTCGATAACGCACGGAATAGCAAACTTTTGCCTCGGGGACCGTGCTCACGTCATGGCTGGAATTGCGAGCAAAAAATGTCGGTTAATTTTAAGAGAAGCATGGCGATATGAGGACGAGGGTTGCGATGCGAAGCGCCGCCAGTGAAGATCCAACCGAGTGTGTGTGACAAAATGCTCTGCAAATGTTTGAGGAAGCAATAAATGCCTTCCGTCTGATAGAGAAGGGCATGTCGAGGGTGGGAGGGAGATAGAGTGTGGGAGATAGAAGAGGAGAGAGAGAGAGTGAGTGCGTGCGTGCGCTGTGTGTGTTTGTGTGTGTGTGTGTGTGTGAGAGAGAGAGAGAGGGAGAAGAGCAGTGTCGCCTTGGGAGCAGCAAGGGTGAAATGCTGAGAGAGAGAGAGAGGAGGGTGCGGGGCGCATATCTTTGCCTAGTGTGGAGATGTGGCAACAGCGCGTGCCACCCGGCGTGGCGCCGCGTTTCTGCGTCCTCAAACGAGCGACTAAGGAACGTAAATGCGGAGTACCTCACGCGAAATTCATTTGCTTATTCGATTACGCAGACGATGCTATTGGGATCTCCGGAACGGAGAGGTTATGTATCTCTTGTGAGAGAAAAAACGCATCGAGTTTGAGAATGTGGCGCTTCGATCGCTCTAATGTGGCGTCTTCAACCTCGCCAATAAAGAAATTTTTCTTTCTTTCTTTCTTTCTTCCTTCAGGACCCCAACAGCTCGTTTGGAGCAATATTGCATGCGACAGTCGCGAAAAATACGAAGTTCCGACATTATGGAGAAAATTTTCCGGCTGCTGTGGCTGTCATCCAAAATCAAAGCGAATAATACTCTAAACAGGATGAAATGCTTATTCATAACTGATAGTTATCTCAAAGCAGTGGCGGCCAAAGTGCGGCACGCGTGCCACTTGTGGCACGCCAGGCTTTTCCTTGTGGCACGGCGCAAAATTTGTGAAACATGTGTAAGTGAAGAAGCTTTTTCAGCAATGAACCTCATAAAAATGAGCGTGCTCGATTTACTGATGACCACCTTAGAAATCTTCTGAGGATAGAAACTACAAATTTGCAACCACAAATTGAAGAGTTGATTAAAATAAAGCAACTCAAGGGCCAATCAATAAATTAAACATTTAATTAACTATTATTTAAAATCTTTTTGTAATAATAAAACAGCTCACATTACAATTATGATGCGCTATTTGTGAGAAGTACGATTTTTAATGTAGTTTTTGATCACTTGTAGTTTCATTGAGTAATAATAAATGTTTTGTTTCATCTGCACGCCTATGCCTTTCTTAATTGAGATTGGCACTACACAAGAAAAGTTTGACCATCACTGCCTCAAACAGTAAAGGAGCATCGCTCATCCAATAGCTTGACATATTGAGTATCTCTTTTTCAGTTTTGTTGGTGTCATGCAAATCGAATCGTTCGCAAGGCAATAGTATGGTTTTAAGAAAATTTCACCTATCTGCTCTATACAGAGATGTATTTAATTAAAATTTACCATAAGTTTTACACTACCTCTCATCTAATATATTTTTGTTCTATGCGGAAAGCATATTATTTTGTTCTTTAAAATATCATATTGTCAGATTTTCCAAAAATACAACTTTATCAAATGTTTGTTTGGGAATAATTTTGAAACGAGAAAAACAGTCTGCTATGACCGGGAATCGAACCCGGGTCTTCCACTTGCCGGGCGGATATTCTACCATTGAACTATCGTAGCAGATCAGTTTTCTCGTTTCTGAACGCGGATGTTTGTTTGCTAAGGCATATTTCGGCTCATACAGATAGGCGTATATACAAGATACCGATGATAAAAACAGCATCTTTATACATTACATTCAAGAAAACTCTTTAGTGTTTTGATTAATAGATCAATTTTCATGTTGGAGAGGTAAATTTTCAATGTTAAGCTGAAATTCTTATCAGAGAGATTTTACACTTTAGAAAACTCCCTACCAGACCATAAATTGAGCATAGTTGTGATGGTCATAATACAAAAATCTGATTCGTTCAAATACACGTAAAATATATTCTTCTCTATATTTTGCCATGTAATATTAACTTTATAGTTTTACATTATTCTTTTATTTTTGCATGGAATTATTTTGTTTATTAAAGTGAGGTAAGCGTAATTTTTCAGATTCTGTTATAGATTTTGGCGTACATGGAGGAGTTTCAGGAAAGACCGAGAACGATCAGGAGATGAAAAGAATCGGGAGAATCCAAGGGAAACAACCATTTAGTGCGGATGTCCACGGAGACAGAAGAATACGTGATAGGCATTAGCCAGGGGCTTCAAACTTTTTCAGTGTAGCGAGCACCATGTTGTATCTTAGATTATCAAGCGAGCACCACTGTACTTTTATAAAAATATGAATGATTACAAATAAAATCAAACTTTTCGTCAAAGTTATTCCTAATATTCTTTGAGTACATTTAGAAATGAAGCAACCGAACAAATAAAATTATTCGAGCTAAGAAACGCGATTTTAAGCACCGCGGAAGAGCACAATCTGGCTGCGACAGAAAGGCGGTGCTCGCGAATATCAGGTTGAAAACCCCTTGGATAATCCATCGACCACCTGCACTCCTATTCGCGTAGAACATAGACGAACGCGTAGTCACGTGCAGTGCTCTCCAACCGGTGTGCCGTAACGAAGTACATACTTGTGTGCCGCGGGACGTACGGAGTTTACACAAGTGAAAATCCGAATTTATAATTCTCAAGATACAAACGAGCGTAAGAAGTTTCTTCATTTGCGGACTTATCAAATAATGATTTCTCCCTAATAATTAGAGGGAGTTCATTGAACTCAGGAACGATCGCAGTCTTAACCTGAAGTTAGATGATATGCCTCTGGATGAGTTTTGACTGCAATACCCAAGCATTTCTGAATGTGCAAATGATGCGTTGTTACTGTACCCTACAACATATTTATGTCAATTGATTTTCAACATTGTCGCTGATTAAGAATAATAAGAGATCGTGTCTGAAATACCTCGACCAGAAACTTCGAGTGGCTCTTTCTACCATAGAGCCGAACATAAAAAGACTGTTCTTCAAGACAGGGACAGGTTTCTCACTAATAAAATTATTTAATAAAGTTCCCATACATCTTTAGATATTAAGACATTCATTATAGGGAAAATATTTTCACCGTTTCTTTGATGTCGTTATAAACGTGTTGTACTGCATCTGAACATAGTGATTCTGGTAAAAAATTTGAAAAATTAGTTTTGGTTTTATTTCACAAATTCACTGAATTATAAAAATTGTTTTCAATGAATTTTAGCCATAATTTATTTACTTCTTAAGAAAATATTTTATTTTCATTTATTTCTGATGCCGATTATTTTAATTATTTTCTGACGTTGTAATAGAATCTTCAACAAAGTTTCGTGTGAAATTAATTTCGGTGTGCCGCGACGAATGACAAAATCTATAGGTGTGCCGTGAAATAAAAAAGGTTGGAGAGCACTGGTCACGTGGCATCAGTAGCCACACCTTGCTTCTAATGAACGGCTGCGTGAGCCTGGTTTAATCGCTTCGGGAAAAAAGTACCAGAAATTCATATCGATGATAGTGATCATTGCGAGGAACTTTCGCCTGCCTCAGTCGGTCATTCGGCGCAATTACGCCTCGCAATCATTCCATCGTTTTTGCCCGCACTCGATTATCTTTGCCGTAATGGCGTGGTGAAATCAATCGTTTAATATGTCCTGCCTCAATAGGCTGGAAGAACTGATTGACGTGGAAATGCATCTTTGATCGACTGCCGACATCACTAGACGATGATTTTCCGAGATCGCTTGCGTGAAATTTTTAATATTACTTTCATAGAACGATAGATGCTGTCTCATTAACAAATTTGTGCCGCACCTATTTAGGTGGTCTCACAGAATGATTCTCTGGAACTGATCGTCACTAACATCCACAATATAGCTTAAGTCTGACAGAACAAGTTTCTTGAGAGGGAAAGAATTATCACCCTACATTTTACTTCCTTATATAACAGATTGCCTTGCTTCGTGTTTTCGGAGCGTATCGAGTTATTTTCATTAAAGATAATTTTAGTTAAGACTTAAGCTACATTTGCGCAAAGACACGTAAGTGCGCTTTCCATCATAATTTTTCACATACATTTATCATTTATGTTTATATTAAAGAACAAATATTCGACTGGGGTGGGAGATATCATACGTAAATTGACATTTCAGAACGATCGACTTCGAAACGGTATCGGTGAAGGTAAGAATTTATCGATTGAATTTCGGTTGCATTTTCTCTACGTTTCATTTTTGAGCATTTAATAAGACTCGAAATTGGTGTTAACGATGGAAAATTTGAACTTGCAGGGTTGTTCAATTTGAACCCAAAAGGACGACTGAACCACTGCACATGCCACAATAAGATCATGGAATACGATTCTGTGATTTACAGCAGTTTTTGTAAATACTTTTTGAAGATTTGCCTATATTTGGAAAAAACTTTAAGAAAAGCCATTAACAAACACGCGATTGATTAAGAGACGAGAATATTCAGGCCCGAAAATTGCAGTCACAAACATTAAATAAGGTGATTTGTGTCTTTACCTCCTGGAGAAATTATAATATAAACAATGAAATTCAGTCCGCAATCTTCTAGAAACAATATACGAAAGCAAAGCACGAAAAACCGAATAATCGAAGTCACCCATGGAAAAAAACAAATAAAGTTACAGCATTAAATTTTACAGCAGGTTCGTCAAACTCATATTTTCTCGATTTTAGGAATGTTTACGTTCTCTCTTTCGGATACAAGATTTTCTTTTCAAAAGAGAATTATTGAGCGCGCCCAATGGTTTAAATCAAATTGGCGGACTACCTCTCAAAATTAGACTAAAAGATTATTCAAACTGGAAAAGCATTTCGGCTACAAAGTGCACATCGGTACATACTACAATGGAAATAACGTCGCCTGTGTTCTTTTGTAGAATATACTAACGGTGAATCACCGCTGATGATGGCTGCTTCGCACCTGGTTTTCCCAATACTTCCACGGCTGTCGTAAAGACATTTTGTCAGTTGGATTATCACAAGCACTCTTTTGATTTTAACTCTGGCAGGCCAGTTACAGTATCAAATCGGCTTATTCCTGATCATTCAACTGTTTTGTTTCTCCACTTAACACTTCATCTTCTTTTTGTTTGCACTGTACTCTAGTAGTTGCTATGCTGGTATCTTTTGATTAATTATTCATTAATCTGTATTCAGTGCTCTGGAATTTCAGCTGCAGTGCATGAAATGCCACATATTTACAACCAACTTCTTTTTAATTCATCAACTATGCTGCTGTAGCTGAATAAACATGAGTGAGATTGGTATCTGCCGACTTGATAGGGGTATGGAGATGGCTTGCGCTGCTTTAAAACATATTTAGAGGTACATAAATCTACATCGCTGTGGATATATGTCGAAATTTTAAGTATCAACTCTCTTAATAGACTTTGATCACACGACCCATGATTTAAGTCTGGATTGACAAAACTGTAAGAGTGCCGAATCTAACAAACTTGATGCGAATAAAATGCTTACGTTTCTTGATAAGATAATCCAAATATTTTCTCATTTAAAATGGATGTCTTTACCTATCTACTTATCTCTTGATTCCTATCTATCTATTTCTTGATGTTTATGAAAGCTATGTTTTAAGATAAACAATCAATATACGATTTTAACAAAATCCTTTCCCATGTCAAAGGCATATCCATTTCTTCATCTTCTAATTTGCTTTTATTACTTTTAGAAAGTATTCTGTTGCGTGTGTTTCATTTGGGAAGCGAGAAAATGTCTTTATCTCAAGAAATCTCTGTTTACGAGGTCTTTATGTTAGCGTCTATTTTTACAGTAAACGTAAACAATTAAATGTTGATATCGTGTGCCTTTCAAGTCAGCCAACACTGTAATTAATATTCAGTTTTTTCTCTAATTTACTTTAACTTCATGAATAATATACACAACCACGATGAGGTGCGAAATCCTGCCGATAATTTCGATGCAACTACGGATTTAGAATTCTCAGATCTATAAAGTAAATTTTATTTTAGCTGTCGCAGAAGGTGGTAGTTATAATTTTTAGAGCTTAAGGATTAAATACACAAAGATTTTTTTAACATTATCTGTCCTAATCTTATTGGTCATACCAATTTCCTGGATAGCGCTAAACCTGAACAATCTTCTTAGATTCAGGTTAACTTTTTCTCTACATACAAACAGCATAGGGTTCTAATGACCAAATTTATTTACAAATAATTTTGGGCAAGGATAATTAATTTCCCAACCATTATCGAAAATTAGATTTCTCGAAGAAACTTTCGAATGTTTTTTCGAAGGTAATCTCATCTATGATTTCCGCCACAAAATTCTGACCAATCAAAGAAATAGGCTGCCAAAGAAACATTTTATTTTACTCTGACAAAAATTGAATCTTATGAGTTTTCAGAGATCGAGTAAACTTTGCAATAAAGAGTCCCAGAACTCCATTGTTTTCCATTCATTCCTGCTTTTCCTATTGCTCCGAAGGAATCAGTAACAAGTAACTAATCTGTTCTGCATCTCATTCCTCAAGCGCCATCTCGGACCGTGCGAATTAATGGGCCTCTTTGTCTGCTAGTCTGCGGCAGAGGGGAAAAAATAATCGAAACGGCTATGGAGAGAGAGAGAGAGAGAGAGAGAGAGAGAGAGAGAGAGAGAGAGTGTGTGATAGAGACACGTGGTGACCAAACACAAGTGGGAATGTTTTCCACATATGCGCTTGGCGCGCATTCCACCCTCCGCGTCTCCCTTTAATGCCTATCCTACTATATCCTCCTCCCACCCCTCCCTCCTTCCCTTTCCTCCTTTCTCTCGCATTGTCACTCCTTCCCCTCGAAAGAGGCGGCAAGAACAACAGCTGCCCTCCCTCACTCATTGTCTCCTCCTCACTTGGCGTCCCGACGCTTCATTAGACGTCCGTCTGACACAGTTCTTTTTCTCGAGCTCTTCTTCAAGACATCAAGTTGATGGAATCTTCGTCTTCGGTGTAAAATCATCGAGGAAGCTCAAATAAGACCGGAATGCTTTAAAATTAGTAGGACCGCGATCGATAAATCTCAGTTTTTCTTTTAACAATAAATTTTCAATATAAATCGATGATTCTGTGATAACATTAAGGTAATCTTTTAGCTTCAAATAATCCTTTTCTGAGGGGATTCCTCTTGAAGCATTAAAAATCTTTACTTTTTGTACCGTTGGTGATATCTGTGCTGTTTATCTTTTTCCTCGTTCTTATTTTTCATTCGCCAATAACCTACAAGATTAATTTTAATTTATCCATTAACTGAAAGATTTTTATCGTCACTCGGATACGCGAAAATAATGCACTTTTATCATATTGTGCCAACTAGCATGTCGTGTAAGCCAAGGAAAAATCTTTAACGTTGTTAGTGAAAATGGCTAATGACGCTTACTTTCTGTTGGGTTGCTAAACTGAGTTCGTTTCCTCTCCATGCTTACATGACTACAAGAGAGATAAGAATTGAGATTAGGGAACTCGAATTCTCACGTTCCAATGGCCGGAATAACTTCCAGTTTCTCTCCACCACGTAGCTCCAACTAAAATACCAGGGCGGTATTATAAGGGCAAGAGTATCAAAAGTCGAGAGGCCAAAACGCAATTTACGAAGAAACATGGCGAAATTATCATTTTACTCATTTATCCGTTCAGGTATTGTGGCAATCCAATAGTCTTTGAGAGTGAAGTTTCGCACATTAGTAAAAGGTAAATATGGATTGTCGATAAAAAGAAACAGAAACGTCTATATTAGGTTAATTCCCTTAGTTACGGGTAAATTAGGGGTGGCGTGTCGGACCGCATTCATAAATGTGAGGTCTCTAGCGGGCCGGATGAGAGTTTACATGGGAACTTACTCAAGAAATCATACGTGATTCCTAAAACGAAAATAAAGTCTAAACCATTTTTAGTGTTAAATATTCGCTAGGCAATGTTTGATGGTTGCAATTTCAATTCATCATCATCATCATGCTTCTGTCAAAAGACAGGTTTTAACTGAATCGCTGCCTCCATTTCTCTCTCTCCCTAGAAGCCTCTTTTATATCTCTATAAGTATTATATCCCTGCTTTATATTATCTAATATTCCTATTCTTTTTCTCCCTCTTCCTCTTCTTCCACTAATTTTTCCTTCTAAGATCGTCCTTTGTAAACACTGTCTTCTCAATATGTGCCCTATCCAATTTGCTTTTCTTTTCCTGATTGTTTTTATTAGCATCCTATCTTCTCCCACCATTTCTAATACTTCTTCATTTCTCTTCCTCTCTGTCCATTTCACTTTCATCATTCTCCTCCATACCCACATCTCAAAACTTTCTAAATATTTTTCTTCCTTTCTCCTTACCGTCCACGTCTCTGCACCATAAAGAGCTATGCTCCATATGTAGCATTTTGCTAATTTCTTCCTTGTTTCTAAATTTATTTTCTTGCTTGTGAGAAGCTCCTTCTTCTCGTTAAATGCTGCTTTTGCCATTGCAATCCTACTTCTGATGTCCTGTGTACTACTTCCATCCTGCGCTAAAATACTGCCAAGATATTTGAAACTACAGACTTGTTCCAATTTTTGGCCATTTACCATTATATTTAATTCTTTATGTTCCTTTGAAACCACCATGACTTTCGTTTTTTCAGCATTGATATTCATTCCATATTGTTGACCAACCTCCACTAGTCTGTCTGTCATCCTCTGAAGCTCTTTCTCGTCTTCTGCTATTAATCCTTGATCATCTGCGTATTTAATGGTGGTAATACTTTCACCTCCTATCTTAAATCCTTTCTCTTCCCTCAACGCTTCTTCTGTTATTGTTTCTGCATAAATATTAAATATCGCTGGTGAAATAGGACATCCCTGCCTCACTCCCCTCCCTATTGAAGTACTTTCTGTTTCTTCTCCTTCAACCCTGACTCTAATCTTTTGATCAAAGTAAAGGTTTTTAAGTAGTCTTTTATCTTTCCAATCTATTCCAATTTTGTTTAAAATACCCAGCATTTTATCCCATTTCACTCGGTCAAAAGCTTTCTCCCAATCTACAAAACAAAAATACATATCTTTATTGACTTCTAGCGCTCTTTCTATCATCATCCTCATACATCCTATAGCATCTCTAGTCCCTCTTCCTCTTCTGAAACCAAACTGATTATCTTGCAGCTCCTTTTCTATTTTACATTCAATTCTTTTGGTTATTATTCTAGTTAGAACTTTAGCTGTATGAGAAATTAAACTAATTGTTCTGTAATCCTTACAACATTTTGCATTGTTCTTTTTCTCCAGTGGTACCATAACAACATCTAAAAAATCTTCAGGCCATATGCCAGTATCATATACTTGGTTAAAAAAATTTGTTAGTTGCTTAGCTTTCGACCCCAAAACCTTAAGAACGTCCACTGGTATATCATCACTCCCAACAGCCTTCCTTCTTTTCATGTCATCAATTGCTCTTTTAACTTCAGACTCGAGAATACTTGGTCCTAGCTGATCTTTTTCCACATCCTCTTTTTCATTTAATTCAATATTTCTTGGCTTTCCTTCTTTGTCATACAGCACCTCTATGTATTCTTTCCAAACATTCTTTACATTGTCTGGCTCCGAGACTATTTTACCACTTTTGTTCATGATTCCTTTACGTCCTATCTTTCTTGCCTTTTTCTTGAATAGTTCCCTTGCTTTGCTATACATGAGATCTGTTCTACAAATTCTTTCACACTCGACAATCTCCTCGCATTTCTCATTTATCCACTGTTCTCTGGCTTTATCTGTTTCCCTTCTTAAAGCATTATTTAACTCCTTGTATTTTCTTTGGCCTTCTTCAGTGTTTATGTTCTTCCACTTTCTCCGCTCTTCCATTTTTTGCAGCATGGCTGCTGTGATCCAGGGTTTTTTGATTCTTTCACCCGTTACCTTTCCTACCTTCTTTTCCATTACATCTTTAATGTTGCTATGGATGTATCTCCACTCATCTACATTCTTCCTATTTTCTTCAGTTCTCTCCCCCAACCTTTCCTCCAGCTCGGTCATGATAGCCTCCTTGTTTTTAAGGAGTTCCTCTAAGTTCCATTTCTTGTTAACTCTTATGTTTCTCTTAATGCTCTTCAGTCTACATTGTGTATGTGCCACCAAAAGGTTGTGGTCGGAATCGATATCTGCCCCTGGTAATGTTTTCACGTTTTTAATGCTATTTCTAAATCTTTCATTGACTAGTATGTAATCTATCTGGTATCGTCTCTGGTCTCCTGGGCTTCTCCATGTGTAAAGTCTCCGCTGGTGATGCTTAAACCATGTATTAGTTACAATCAATCTATTTCTATGGCAGAATTCCACAAGTTTCTCCCCTCTTTCATTTCTCTTTCCTAGTCCATATTTTCCCACTATGTTATCTTCCTGTCCCTCTCCGACTACACTGTTCCAGTCTCCCATTACTATGGTGTTGACCCTTCCTTTTCCCTCCTCCTCCAATATCTCCATAATCTGTTCATACATTTCATCTACTTCGTCGTCGCCAGCATTAGTCGTTGGCATATACACTTGAATTATAAGCATTTCCACTGGCTCCATCTGAAGTTTTACGGCTATTAATCTATCATTAACTGTCACTACCTTGCTAATTCTTTCAGCTATCTCTTTTCTCATTATAATCCCCACTCCCCTTTCCTTTTTCTCTCCTCCCGAGTAAATAATTTTAAATTCGTCTGAATTTATCTCGCCTTCTCCTTCCCACCGAACTTCACTAAGACCTACTATACCTAAATTATTCCTTCTCATTTCCCTTTTTAAGTTCTCTAGTTTACCCCCTGAATTCATAGTCCTAACATTCCATGTGCCTATTCTTAATTTCTCACCACTTGCTTTCCTATTAATGTTATATTTCCTCTGTGCATCCTCTAGGGTAGTCCCCACCCGGAGATCCGATTGGGGGACTATTTTACCTCCGGAATATTTTACCCCAGAGAGATCCATAGAGGTATTTGCAGCTTTTCAGCCTATCATGGGATATATAATGAGGTAGTTTCCCCTTGCTTTCCTCATCGCAGTTTCACAGAGTGATTACCCATCTGTAGCTGTTCAGATCCACATGATCACCACCTACAGAGGTACTGTGCAAGCTGCTGCCCTTGCACAGGGGGATGTAAAACCTCCAAGACTGCTTCTTAGTCTGACTCTTCCCCTCAGACCTTTCCGGCTTGGATGGTCCTAACAGGAGAATTATCTCCCGCCGGCATAGCTCTTTGGTTCATAAGAGTACTCAAACCCTCCCACCTCTGTAAGGTTATGCAGTCCTTAGGGAGGGCAATTTCAATTAAAGATTCGATATTATCTGTATTAAATATCACGGACCGCATTCTCGTCAAAGAGTCGCGGGCCGCATAAAAAAAAACTTTCACGGGCCGGATGTGACCAGCGGACCATAGGTTGCAAGCCCCTGGGTTAAATGAAAAATGTCCACGTACTTCTGAATCGGTTCACTTTTACTATGTACAATAATAATACCTACAAATTTCCAAGTTAATAATATTTCACAGAATTCAATTTTTATGCGTTCTTTGCACTAAGTGAACGCATATAGGGGAGGTCGTTTCCGTCCGTCCGCCCATCCATCCGTCCGTATGTTAAAACTCGGGAATCGCAGGACGTATTTTGATGAAATTTGATATTTGAGAGTTTTAGTAAAAATTGCCGACCGATTCCAATTTTGGTTACAATCGGACGATAATTACGACCACTTTACTGGTTCAACTTGAGACCCGCAGGACGTATGACGTTGCTTGCCGAAATACTTCGGCAAATTTTCCGTCCACATTCTTCTCATTTGAATGACATTAATTCTTTCAAATTACGCTTTCATTGCTCGAAAATTATTTGATCTGCAACCTCTCTCGATGGAAAAAAAACCGTCGTGCTCCGTAATGTTTTGTAATCGTTCGTGCTAACTCGTCCTAATCACGCGCATCCTGAAGAATGAAAAAGTAAGCACTTTCGACGTGTTTGCAGCCGATAGGCCCACCGCGTTCCATAAAGACCCCAGGAAAATCCGCGGACATTAAACAGACGTCAGCAGGGACCATGTGCCGCTGGGAGCACAGCGAGGAGACCCTGCGTGGCGCACGCGCGCCGTTGGAGATGGTGATTACAGTGCTGTGGCGATGCACGCATTCCATCCAGAGTGGCCCGTTATTCTCAGTGAATGGAACCACAGTTTTCTTCGTGAGTGTGTGCGTTTGCATCAGAGCAAAAATCAAAAGTACTCGCAGTCCTCGTCGACGCTTTCATCGCGGTCGCCTTCTAGTTGAGTGGTCGTCATTTGTGTAGAGAGAGAGAGAAAGGAAGAGGGAGACAGGAAGAGAGAGAGAGAGAAAGGAAGAGAGAGAGAGATAATTTTAGAAGACTACTGCGGCGAGCTCGGTGAGGTCATTCTATCGCTCCGTGAAATCGCAACAAGTTGTTGGCATCGCCATCAATCAGAACCGGCCGCGGCAGCTCTGGTGGTGATGCTGGTGCTTCTATGGCGCCCTAAAGGGTGCCGCTGGAGACGCCTGTATTCGGGAGGGGGTAAGAGAGGGAGGGAGAGAGTGGGGGAGAGGGAGAGAGAGAGAGAGAGGGAAAGAGAGAGAGGAAGTGGAGGAGAGAGGGAGGGAGAGAGAGAGAGGAAGGTGGTAAGAGAGGGAGGGCGAGGGATGGAGAGGGGATAAGAGAGGGAAGAAGAGGTTTCGGTGGCGAAATCTCTCCTCTTCTGCTCCACCATTTTCTTCACAGGTGAACGCTTTTAAATCGTATAAGGTAAATCTCATGGATATGGAGAATTATTCGCTGCTAGTAAATAAATGAATAACCATCAAAGCAGTTTTTGTTTTCACGATAAAACTTTAGAGAAGGAAATCTCGTTAGTTTTGTGCATTAAATATGACATGCGAACAGGGAAGAAATCGATGTTATTAAATGATTGGAAAGGGAAATGCGAACTGGGTCGAGCATTTCCTGATGAGAGACGCCTTGATTTTATATGTGATTGAAAGACAACTTGAATAAATACAAAAGAGGAAGGGGATCATCTGATATACGACATGACAGGGAGTTCCAAGAAGAAAAAGGCGGAGTATGGAGAAACCCCTCAAAGATTTAATCACGGGCAGATTACTAATTATGTTTGCATAAATACATGTGTAAATACTATTTCTCACGGTCAAAATTCTCGGAATAGAGCTTTACATGACTAATTTCTTCCATGTTACTCCCTCCAGTATTCTTATTTCTTTCACTTACGATAGATCTCCTATAAAAATATTTAACATGCATACCTGCTATGAAGCGGTCTAAAAACCTATATTATTTTTGTATTTCAAGAGAGCTCATCTCAATAATTTATTTTTAAACAGTTTGTGAAATTAAACATCTTATATAAATAGAAACCTGGATCTATTTGTTTCAGTTAACCTTTTGGTGGATTTTATTCTTTGTCGTTCGTGAAAATCTCGGCCTCACGTTTAAAGCCAAATTGATATCTGCCATATAATCGCGTGATTGAACTTTTTCTGGCTCTGCGTGGAGGAATGGAGACCAGCGCGACTTCCTGGGACTCAGTCGTTGGATCGGAGAAATTCGAAGCACAAACATAAAAGTTTCCACCGCTTTCTTGCACATCAACAATGCCTCCAAAAGCGTCTGGCGCCGGCAGAATTTGCACAAACGTTTTTTTTTCTTTGCCGAGGTTTTTTAACTTTGTCCAAAAACCATATTTCGCTTCCCTCCGTGGTATCTGATCGTCTCATCCCGTCGACGCGGGCGACAATGACCCTTTCGGGAGCATTTTGAAGCCGAGAGTTCCTCACCGTCCCACCTCTACTCCCATTCCCCATCCATCTCCCCTTCCCCCTTTCCATCACGACCGCGAGCGATGGTAATCCAATTCAAGTGCATTGCGCATATGCTCCAGTTGGCATAGTCTTCAATATTTCTCTTTGGGAAATCAATCCGTTCCACTTTCTCCCTCATCCAGCGCCCCCTCTCTTCACTCCTGCATATCTCCCATTGCACACTGTCATCGCATTCTCTCCAGATACCTCCTTCCCATCTATTCTTCTTTCTCTTTCCCCTATTCTTTATCCCCTCTCTCTTTCTCTTTCCATTCCTGCCACCTCGTCTGTCATGGTCCTACGACAATTCGTCGTAATTTTCATACACAAAGAGTAATCCAATTCCCTCGACGACTTCTGAAAATGACAGAAAAATATTTCCTATTTCCTCAACGATTCCTGAATTTGTCTTGCAACGAATTGGCCGCGACGAAGTCTTTCTTACTCCACATCCCTCGATCGTTTTTTCCCTCTCCTTCCTTTTCCTTCTTCATCCGTTGTTCTTCGTCTCCATTTCCTCTATTCTCACTTCAGTCTCAACTCCTGCTTTTCCTCTCCATCTTTCTCTTTCCAGCGCAGAGGGGCGTGTGATGGATAGCCAGCAGGTGGCTGTGGACGTACTCATGTGTCCCTACCCTTTCCTCCCTCCCTATCTCTCTCCCTCTCTATCTCTCTCCCTCTCTCTCCTCTCTCCCTCCTTTCCTCAACTCTCTCTCTCTTCTCGCCTCAACTCCGCTCTCTCTCTCGTGATAATGCTTAAACTCTCTCCCTCCACTATCTCCCATGTCTGCCTCCTACCATGCTTCCCTCCGACATTCTATACATGAGGTCGCGGCTGCTAATCCGTCCGCAAAAGAGCATGGCCATTCTGCGTTCACTCATCTTCGTCATTTCCGTGGCCGAGATGCTTCGGGAGAACTTAATATGGCCGACGACGGCCGATCAATCCGATCCCCTTCCGTGGGAGCCAAAGAGAAAGAACGGAGAGCGAGGGTCGGGAACGAGAGGGGTTTCGGAGTGTGTTGAGGAGAGGAAGGGAGGGGAAGAAAGAGGAAAGACGGCAGATAAGAAATAGGCGTGCAACCGAAGGGGCCGTATTTTTGGGGCGTAGGTCAACCGGTTCAGACGCCCCCTCGAAGTGTCTCCCGTGCTCGCTGCTATAGTTGAGGAAGAATATGGGGAGAAAACCGTGAAGGAGTTAGCAAACGGATTGAGTTGTAATCATTCCTGAAACTTTTAATTTGGAGGATTTGTTTTTGTTTCGAACTGTGACAAAATACAATTTTATTAAACAGCCGCGCGACCGCTTAAATTAAAAGTTGTCATAATGCTGTCCCTTTGATCTTATCCAGATATTGGATGAAAAACATTACTGAAAATTAAAAATATGAATGGCTAGATATCCATTGCATTGCTGTTAGCAAGTTAATAAAAAACAATGATAAAATATTTTCTATCTTTTAGCGCTAGAACTCAAATTCTGGACATATGTGAAATATTCATGCTGTTTTTAACTTAATTTTGGCATTGAAATATCGATATTCGACAGCAAAACCAGTATAGATCATTTTTCCCTCTCGCAATATTAATTTAAAATTCATGTTTGTATTCTATGTCCGCTCCTTCGGCATTCCGACTCCTGGATCAGAATACCCGTAGTATATTAAACATGAATAATCTTTTCATTTGCTTCCATTTGGTTAAAAAAGTGAATCTTTAGTGGAAGGATATGCCATAAATAATATAACAGCTAGGAAATCACCATAAATACGATGCTAAATGACTGCAATGCTTTCTTTCTTATAAAAATTAAATTCAAAACTACGGAGTCAATTAATTATGAAAATGCCACAAAAAAACTAAAATATGGAAGTTAGTTATCTTTGTTAAAAATCCATTTCGAATATTTGATAAATTAAAAATGTTTAATTATTAAATATAATTTGAAAAATTCTTCCAAAAATCCATGTGAATGGAAGCTTCTCGACTGGATTATTATAATAGCAAATATAAAATTTCAAAATCACATGGACATCATGAAATAGTCAATGAAAAAATTACTGTTAAAATCATTTTATGTAGTATCCTCTAATATTCGAAAGAAATTAATTTAATTAATTTCGCTGGAGAGAGCAAACTTTTCACGTGGCATTTATAGTTACTAGTGATCTGGCGATACGGATGATAGTGTGCGTAGGAAATTATTTAAGAAATTACCTTTCATTATAAAAGTGAAAATCAATTCTAAACAATATGCTGACCGTAAATAATCCTCAGAAATTGTTTTATGGCCATAACCTTTTAACCGGAAATCATTTAAGTAAATACCTCTATTAAATCTCACGGATCGCTTTTCCATCAGAGGTTTGCGGGCTGCATGAAGTGATTGATTTGATCCGAGGGCCATAGGTTTCCTAACTGATATGTGTTTAGTGTAGCGTTACTTGTATGTTGTTATGCTTGGCAACGGAGTGCAATGCAGCACATCATACTGTGGTTTATCATGGAATCGTTTTGATTTTAATTATTCTCATAAATATTTTTTAAAAGGCTTCATTAAATCGAAAACAAGTTATGATGCGAATTAAAATGCATAAAAACATGAAACTGAGAAAATTTCATGAAACTTAAAAAATGTTCCCTGCCTGTCACATCCGAGGCAAAAAAAAACGTTTCGAGCCGAAGTCGCTTCTAACGGTTGATTTTTGAGCTGCGCCAGCGGCGGAACGACCTTTAAGAAAACACTTTATCGCGCGCTTAATTATCTTTCCAGTCCACAATATATTTTCTACCAACAACAATGATTTTATTTGCAGATTCCGCAATTAAATACTCCATGTACGAACGAGAGATTCCTTACATTTCCCATGCTAAACCTCGGAGATAATTGAACTGAAATATTAACCAATGTACAGTTTTCTTTGTTTATTTATCCTCAATACGGCGAGGTTGAGGGCATATGGCCCCTTCTTCCACCTAAGCGTTTTAATACACAATATAATTAATTTATACGTACTATTTTCACTATCCATTGCCATTGCAAGGCATTCAAGATTCAAAACCCTAGATAAAAATTTAGTAATTGAAAAAGCTTGCTAATAAATGCTTCATATCACACATAAATGTTGCGCTTCAACAATTTAATGAGGCTAAAAGTCAATATAATAAAAAAACCATTTGTAGAGTTTAGTAAGGCCATGTCAGTAACCATTTACGAGGTGGAACTTTCTTTACTATAAAATGTGTTATATGCATTACGTTTACGAGTTGGAACTTTCTTTACTATAAAATGTGTTATATGTATTACGTTTGGTCGTCATTATGACCTAAAAAACCACGCGACTGCTATTCATATTTATGCCAAAATCCATAAACCGAGAAAAGTGTCGGTGCCAAAAATATCTTAGAAGTTTTTTTTTGCATTCTTCATGCCGAAACCTTTCAAGAAAAAACTTCCCAAATGGGATTCTAAGATAATCATTTCGATAAAAAAATATTTTTATAGTATATGAAAAAACTTTTCGCTACAAAGAGTGATCACAAATTTATTGCGTATATTTTGAGATTAGCCTAACCTCGGCACTCTTTTTAAATCCTCACAAAACCAATAAAGCGTTCGAATGCTCTTCCGACACGAGCGCACACACACACACACGTGTGCGCGCGCACGCAGCACGCGAAGGCAAAGCGAGAATGAAACCGGTTCCCTCTGACGTCGCTGTCGTCATTCCCGCCCCATTACGCTCGCATCCAGCACAAGCTCTTTATATTCCCACCGACCCTCTCTGCCTCTTCTACGACATCCACTCCTTAACCACCCGGTCACCTCCTCTCTCTCTCCCTTTCATTCTCCCTCCACTCCTCTCTCCTCCTCCATTCTCACTACCCGTCCAATAAAGACGATTTTCTCTCATTCCCTCTCCTCTCCCTCCTACTTTTCTGCTCTACTTCAACTTCTTCTACTCTCTCCTTTCATCCCATTTCATTCCCAGCTTCTCTTTCCCTTTATTATCCTCTCTCTCTTACGTCCATCTTTCCTTGTTTCGTCTCCTTTTCCTCCCTCTGTCTCTCTTTCGCCCTCTTATCACCCGATACTATCTTACTTCCTCCCTCACCTCCTCTCCTTCTCCTATCCTCTTCCTACTCTACTCTTTTCCTCCTCTCCTCCTCCACCTGCCACAGTCTCAACTCTTTCCTTCCCAACTGGTCCTAGTTCGTAGGCCTAATGCTACGCCCGCCGCAAGAAAGTTAGATAATCGTATGTTCTCAACTGATTCGTATCTATTGTAAGAGGTAGTGCAATGAATAGCCTGATAGAAAGGGAGGAGAGAAACCTGGTGCCGGCTTTTAGCCTGCTCTTAACGAAGAGCACCAAGGGGGCCAACGGCTTAACGTCCCATCCGAAGGACGGAGTGTTGATTTGAGCGCGCTCCTCATTTCTCTTTTTCTCATTGGCTTGTCCTCATCTCCTTAGTTCTAACAGGCACACATATGGGGCCGGGCGTCCTCAGAAAAAGTTCTTAAGAATTCGAACCGGGTGTCGCTTTAGCTGGCGGAGACAACAGTAACCACTTCACCACTGGGTCCTCCCCCTTAAGAAAGTTGGTGCATTTCCACGCCTTCCATTTCCTCTCTTCTCTTATTGTTAGCCACATTGTTTTCTCCCTCCCTAACATCCTCCTAATCTTTTCTCCTCTTCGCCACTTCGTTCCAGGGCTCTCCTCCGTAACTCCGCACCCTGTCGTCCTCCACGCTCTCCCTCTGCACCCCACGCACACTCCGCCGTCCTCCCACCTTTCATCCCAACCGCCTAGCCCTTCGAAACCATCTCCGGCCGTTTCATTTCCACTCTCTTCTCCTCCTCCTCCCTCCCTCCCTTCCCCACCTCGTCCCTCCCCTTTTTCTTCTTCGTCTTCTGGTCGCCTCTGACCATCCCGTTCTACTCTCTCTCTCCCTTTCTCTCTCCCTCTCTCTCCCTCATTCCTCCTCTCTCACCTCTTCCCGATCTTTCCCTTTCTTCTTCCTCCTGCTTCTCTCTCTGTCTTTCTCTCTCCACGCTCTCCTTTACTCCATTCCACTCACTGATTAATTCCTTCCTCTCCTCTCCCTGCACCCGCCCACTCCTCTGCCTCCGAGCCACAAATCTCTCCATCGATTCCTCCTCCTCGTCCACTCATTTCGACTTTGAAACTTTAAATTCCACGATAAAGCTTACGGACAACCTCGCTTTAGACTTGTGGCTTTGGATATCGGCATAATATTGTAAAATCAATACGATATAATAAATAGTATGAACGAGACGTGAATGTGCTTAAAAGATTTTGCCTGCATTAAGTAATTTTAAAAATCCTTCTTCTGGTAATTTTTTCAACTCAATTGGAAGGTTTTTTATCTTAATTTGTAAAAATAGCTGCTGATGATAAATCCAGTGCTTTTTTATAACAAAAAAGATGCCAGAATACGAAAGAGGTAAATGGGGATAAAATAGGCACTGGTTGTAATTTGTCAACGTGTAGTAGTACAATTTGAGTAAAACGTTACTTCGAATAACTTCGTTTGATTTGTTTTGTTATAGAAATTATTATTTTTTCATAGATTCATAGATTTAATAAGGTTGAAAATATAGTCTCAAGCAAGCATAAGAAACGTGACGTGAGAATATCGTGTGAAATCGTTGATTCCACCTGCGATTCCACCTTACTACTCTATAACGAGTTGCTTTCATTCCTAATGCGCGTCGACCTCACTTACTGTCGTTATATTATTAAAATCGAGAGCTAGGCGGGTTTTCGGACGTGTTTTAAAGCAGCAATTATTACGATTAAAGCATTATGTTTCTCTAATAGCCATAAAAACGGAAAACCTGATGCGAATTTCGGCTACAAAGCAACCGTCATCAGCGATTATTTTCCGATAGTAGACGACGGCTGAGTTGCTGCCGAAATATACCTTTGGTTTTCCCAACCTTTTTATTGCTATTGGAGAGAAATTGCGTTTATATTTGATTTCAGCCCTAGGGTGAGCTCCTCTCTTGAAATATAACGGTTCACTTGGATTAAGAATGCGAAAATAAATTTTCTTTGCTGATAAAAATATTAGAAATCGAAGTAACTGACATTTTGTAAAACTAAAATAACGATAGCGGAAAGAGACTTGCTGGTGAAAATAAGAGAAAACGACCGAATTGAGAATGGCCAGGTTTTGAGTGAGGACGAAAACAGGTTGTTAAAGAATTATTTACAGTTATCTCCGCCGGAAATTAAATGGAGATGAAGTCAGAGTGAGAGAGAGAGAAGTGGTGGAAGGGGATTATAATTTAAAAGAGGCTAAATAGGGATGGTACTAAGTAAGAGTGTGCTGGGAATATTCTGTCAGGCGAGTAACCGATACAAAGCAAGACATGTATTTTACATAAATAACTATCCCTCAAAAGCAAGAATTCAGGAATTTATGTACACTTAATACATTAGCACATGCATTAAAAGCACTTGAAATTGATAAAATACTTGAAATGAACCGATAACATCTAGTGGAAGTAATACTTAGTAGTGTTTTTGTATACTCGTGAACATAGAGGAAATTCCAGTCTCCCATCACAACTTAAACAACGAAAAATAGAAAACACAACAGCAATAAATACATATATTCACACGATGAACTAATTTATATTTTATTAAATAGAATTTCAAGCACAATTTAGTTTAAGATTGCTAAAATTCTTCTAATTTATGAAAAACTCTTAATTTTTACTTTTTCCTGTAAATTAGGAAAATTGAGGGGAGTTGAGTTCGGCTCGAAATGGGGAAAATGGAGTTTATACATAATATATCTACGTAATTTCACTGTCCCAATAAGTTATCCATCATTTGTCGTAGTCTAGAGATTAAGGGCCGAAGAATATTAGCCACGGACTTTTGGTCTGATCTTATATTTTTCGGCGGTCGTGAACTGAACTAGCGACTTGCCCTTCCTTCCCAACCTTCGGACGAGATCCCTTGGCGACTCAGGGAGACAACCGGAAGAACAAATATTTTTCCCAAGAGACACTTCTCTCGTAATCAGCCCTCAGGGAGAACTCCTAAAGCCCATATTGGTGAAGCCTAATCTTCACGAGACTGAAACCAAATGTTTTTCAGTCGAGTTATCAGTAAGAAAGTGATATTTATAGTTCTGCTGAAAGGAGCGATTGTGTCCAGGAAGGCATTTACGCAGGTCAAAATGAGTAGCTTTAACTTGGAAGTTGAGCAGTTGAAAGCGAAAAGTGTTTACATTAATCAACGCGGTTGAAACGATAGGTAGGAATCAAACGGTAAAAGCAGGTATGCGCTTCGCGAATAATAATAGCGAAGAATTGATAAGAATTTTAAAAGCAACTAAGAGGAAGGAGGACTTGAACTAGGAAATGGATTTTGAGGCGAAGATTGCCTGGTCCTTCGACTAATTTATCAAAGAAACTCACAGTATAAGATATAGAAGCTTGTAGAAACCACTCGTGGATGTCTGGAGAAAATTTTGATTTAGCTACTACTTCAAAAAGTCTCTCCCTTAATTCAGAGAAGGGAAACTTTGATTTTGAAATAACTTCACCACTTCCCTATTTTCGGTATTTTACAGGCCATAGTTCTCGTGCATTAAATACAATTACATGGATGCTCGTGGGAGTTGAACAAGGCCGTTGAACAAGGCGTTTACACTCTTCAATAAGTAAGCATTGACCGACTGGCAAATGAGTGGCACGCGAGTGACTTTACTTGGCACGCCTAACCTTGCATTATCTGTATAAAATATGAAGTTTCTTAGAGAAGGATTAAACTAGTGGTACTCGAAAAAAATTCTGGTCATTTACATTACTTTCTTGGCGCGTGACACAATAATAAGTTGCCATTCCTGGACTAGTTGATATACTCCGTTGAAACTCTAATTACATGTTCAACTTGCTTTCAATTTCAATTTAAATAAATAAATATTCGTTCGACTGAAATTGATCCATGTAAATGCGACCGATGAGATGTACGTTTACCGTCAGTCAACATCTCTTTTGAGAGACCGAGGAATATCTACATTCGTGACCTGATGCTTAAAAACTACCCTTGGAGAATCAAGAACGAGGAATTTAATAAACCGAGAAACGAATACGATTCAGTCAAAATTAATCGCAAATGGGACTTATTTATTGAATTTATTGGTAAACGGTTATTTGGCGATCGCTCTTTCAAAGTATATCTGTTTATACGTAAACTGAAGAAATATAATTAATTCCACGTTTCTCCTTACGATAACCATCGTGTATTTAGCTCATGGTTTCAGGGAAATTTTATCTACATGACATTGAATAATGTATCACTTCTCTATGCGAACGAATGTACAAAATACAATCAAAGCAACATCCTCTGTTTTATATTAATCCGTATTCATATACAGAATAGATTTATTTTAGTAAAAGTAATATTTTTAATGCTTGAAACAACACGACCAATTACAACATAACGACGAGATCAAGATATAGTACATTCTGTTGCGTTGGAACCGGTCGCGTTTTACTTTGCTGAACAAAGTGGATTCTATTAATTAATGAATTTGTGTCGTCATTAAAACATGAATTCAAAGTTTTAACCTATATCTTGGTAACCGATTCATTTTATTTATCTGTTCGTCTATGATGGAATTACTTCGAAGGAAGGTTTCAGAGTGAATTTTACTTTCGATAAAAGTTCCTTGAGCACAAAGCGAGAGAGAGAGAGAGAAAAGAACGAGAGAGAAAGAGAAGGCGTCCGCGATGGGAGCGCGTATTTCGCAATTGGCATATTTGCGCAGTCTCTAAATAGTTCATCGATTCTGCTCACTTATTGACTCGGGATTCAACGATAACTAAGTAAGTTCGACGTAGGTCATTCCCGTTGACTCGTGTGTCCAACAGGATTTAAAAATATAAACTGACACACACACATCGCAATTTTACACGTTTATCGAGAATGTACTTCGATTGCGCTTAAACTATCTAGCTTTGGGTGAAATCCACGTTTAAAATCGATTTCGCTTTAGTTTCAATCCAACGTGTTGAGTGAATGCGCAATTAACTTTTGGATAGATATATAAGGTTGAAAATTATTTGGCATTTCTTACTAGCCGTAGGTTTCGGAAACGAATTAATGCCTCCTCGAAATTTCCGATTGTGTTTCATGTACAATGTTGAGTAAAAAATTTTAAATCTCGCTCTGTGATTGGATTTATTCGTAAGCCTCGGAAGATTATTAACGGCATTCCGGCGACATGTGGTCCAAATGCGGTTTTTTCAGTACAATTCATTAATATGCTCACGTTTTTATTGGAGTATTTAATTCCAAAAGCAAGGTGTGAGTTATTAAACTATAAAGAATATTGAAACATTGCATGCAGTATATAGCCGATGAATTAATGTCGTTGAGTCGACCCCCGTTAGTCAGATAAAAACAATGCGTTTATTTTCTGAAAAATTAATTCATATATTCTAGTAAGACAGACGAACAACGTTGCATTCATATGATAGCATTCGAACTCCAGCGACATGTTTTCCATATCCTTTATTCACCTTTCCCTCGCACTGCAATAGCTTTTCTTACGAGCGCATTTCTTTCTTTCTCTTCTTCCATTCTTTTCTTATCACGTCGACTGAACTTAACCCTTCCCTCCAAATATAACCAAAAGTCATTTATTTTCCTATCTTCTACACTAATTTACCGTAATCTTTGACGTACAGCTTGAATGCTTCTATTCTAAGTGTGTCCTGTGGGGAGCGGGTATTAGTTTAATGGTTACTGTGAGCAGTTAATATCGCTCGAAAGACTTAGACTTTTGGGGAGATGGAATGAGGAGAGCTCCTTCTCTCTCTCTCGCAATAGTTTGTCCCCTTGACCTGGGTTTTGGGTCCACTGGAACTGATTGTGGAAGAGGGAGGGTAGGGAGGGAGGAGAAGGTGTAGAGAGAGATAGAGAGGGAGGGAAGGGTGCAATACACTAATCAGAAACCCATTACTCATGATCCAAAGGCTTCGAGTGGAACCAAAATCGGTTGTAACGAGGAATCGAAGAATGTAAAGGTTTATTGGTTAAATCCTTTACTAATTTTATCCAGAAATAGGTTCTGCCAAATAAGAACAATCCCCGAATGCATTGGCGTACGCAGGGGGAGAACAATCCTTCCTGGGATATCTGGCGAAAATATAAAAAATATATATAATTCACAATATTATAAAATAAAGATAAACAAAATTAGAAATATTAATAAACTTTATTGAACTTGAATGGTTTAGATAAAGGGTGCCGAGCTGCGGGCAATCTCGTCGCTGCACGTGCCTCAAGCCGATCCTGGGTTTTGCCCTCACCCATTTTTTTCCCTGAAAAATTTTTTCTTTCCTCAATTGACTTGTTCTCCTTATTTCGCACCTTTAACGCCGATCTTAAACGTAACATCAGACCTTAGCGTATCTTACCCCATGTCCTGTTGCCCATTTCTTTTTACTTTCTCATATACGTATTGTAATAAGTAATGTAATCGTGAAAAAATTCGATTTCGAGATTTTGATGGAAATACACGTTTTAGGTGTCCCTGAGCTCATAAAAGTGGTTTTCGCCATGCCGTATGTCTGTCGGTTTGTTCACCGTTCTAGGGCCCAAACGCGTACATTAAATCGAATGATATATCGTATTTATGCAATATATCATCTTTTGCAGATCATTTTCTCATAAAAATGATATTGCGCAAATATTAAGGTTAGTTTATTCTTGGCGATTTTTATAAAAAATGTATTTACTCAAAAATGGCTCCAGAGAATTTGATTAAAATCATTCAAATTATAGAGCCTGATGTCACAAATAATACTAAATAAGCCATTTATATCTTGAAATCACTATATGGCGTCCAGTAGCATTAAAATGTACGTTAAACTAGCTTACCCAAGCCCTATGACGTCATGCCTCCGCCGCGATCTTATTACAGCCAAAACGGTTAAACTAAATTGAATGATATCTCATATTTGTGGATAATATCATTCATAATAGACACTCTGAAGAGATGAACGATATTGCATAACAATTAAGTGTACTTTATTCTTGGATATTTTGAAACAAAATTCGATTTACTCCAAAATGGCTCCAAGGATTTCTATTAAAATGCATCCAAACGTACAGCCCGATATATATATATATATATATAACAACTTACGGAAAAGGAAAGGTAAAATGAATATATGGATGTCAACAAGGTGTTGGGATGAGGAAACCCAGTGAGCACTCACCAATCAGACGACTTCAGGTTGGCGAGGCCCCGGGGATGTCGAAGCGACACACGTAAAATAACACAAAAACACAGAAACATCACAAACGTAAAGCTTTCTGAACTACTCCTTCTTCAGCTACAGAGAGAGAACCTCCTCCTCATCCCAAAACCTTGTTGACATCCATATATATATATATATATGCGACAGAACACGAATGAATGAATGAATATATATATATATATATATATATATATAATGTATATTGCGCCGTTTATTAAATTGCTTTTTAATGAACTCATTTTTACTTTCTCCATATACGAAATTTAGGAAAAGTATTGTTTCATGAAAAAATCGAATCCGTGATTTCAACGGAAATACATATTTTAAGGTCCACTGAACACGTTTTGACTATTTTCTCGACGATGTCTGTGTGTCTGTCTGTCAGTTTGTATGTGATAGGATTTTGTGGGTGCTCTAACTCAAAAACTTATACTTGTATCAATGCCAAAATTTTTATTTAAGAAGATTACTATATAATGAAGAGCTGATTAGGTTTTTGGCAAATATCGCTTAACCGAAAGTGGATGTTTACTCTAGTCTTATTTTGGTTTTTGGCAAATAACTCTTTTAAATCTCCATAAATGTAAATGTTGTTTATTATAAATTCATAGATAATGTTATTTTCTGTAACCTTTGTTTGAAACATTTTTTCTTAGAACTCATTGTTAAGGAGATATTATATTTATTTAATATTTGATGAATGTAAAACAGTACTGTAATAAAAGTCGTAGGAAATTCGAATTTCTACAACCCCTGTTCGAAACATTTTACCAGAAGAGATATTTCAAAAACCAAATTTTTAGCAGCCACAACTACACCACCTAACGGCGACTATTGTAAACACTTTACGCTGCTTTTTATTTTCTTAATTGTTGGAGCTTCGGGGCTATATCCAACATGAGAAGGCTACCGTTTTAGTTTATTTCTGTTCTTTGCAAAGTCTTTAAAGTTTTCTCGCAGTTCCTCAAAATATTTATTATCATTTAACCTATTTGGAATTCGTAGAAATATCACAGCTATGGAGAAAATCATGAGTTGGCCACATCAGATATTTTATTTAGTACTATCATATTTTAATTTATTTACGACCTTTTTTGAGTCCAGACATTTCAGCACAAGACTGATATAAAAAATATCACTCACCATTTCTTTAAAAGATATGTTTCTAGGATGGAAATATTTTTTTAACGAGGCAATTTTTTTCAGCAATATTTTTAATTCTATGTTTTCCAAGTTATTTAGAAATCGTCGTGTGTGTGTGTGAAATTCACTTACAGAACAAGGAATGCATTACTGATAGAGAAATTCATTCGTATTCTTTTGACTTTTCATTGCTAGAACCTATTGAGTGCAACGAAATAACAGAAAATGCTGTGGAGTTGACTATATCTACCGATATAGATACAGTGATTTTGACTTGTCGTTTTAACGTGTACGGGTTTCAAACGAATGAATTAGTACACGATAGAGAATCAAGTCAGAAGTTTTGAAATCATCGAGATAAGAAGATCAAATTTACGTCGGAAAGCTTTTCAATGTGAACCATTTTAGTTAACGAAATGATAGAGAGAGGGAAATCAGTTTGACCGACCGACGGAAAACTGATCCGGAATAAGGGCATCCCCGAGTGCAGACGACAAAGTTTTCCATGAGGTCACTGAATCGTTTTCGTTCAACGCGGCACGTCGTGGTTACTCAGTCCGCCGATGAAGGAGAGGTCGCGACAAACCACTTTGAAAAATTCAACTGTGGGGCAGACAAAGATTTACAGCACCTTTTAACAAAAACTAAGTTTTACATATGAGTTTATAAGATCTTGGCGAACGTACGGAATATCATTCGCGGCAGAAAGAAGGCAAAAGGCGCATGTGCATGGAACGAGCATCAAAATGATGTCGATTTTATCGAAACGATGGAGCTTTATGAACAAAAGCTGCTCATTATCGGCATATGATGCGACTGACAAAGAAAGGCAACGATCCGTGCTAACTCGAAATCATTAAGGAATATATATGTGATCGTCAAAATTAACCCCAATATTTCATTTTGAGTAAAATAATGTCTCCTCAAAATTAATACGAGGAGAATTAGTCGCGTCCTTTGGTATGCTAGTGTTGATTGATCACCATGAAGTACAGGTTTCCCTCTATTTATGTGGGTTCGCTTTATGCGAATTCGCTATTATGCGACAAACTTATTGCTACCGGAATTTCTCTTTATGCGTTTATGATTCGCTCTTATGCGGTTACGCGGCCAATGCAATACAAATGCAAGAAAGTTCTCCACTACATCACAAGGCGACCATTCAGTCTCTCATTGCCTCTTATGCTGTGCGTATTAGTATTACAGTAAAAGAGATGAGAGTGGAGAGGATATTGTAGAGTGGAGATGAGACCGAGATTTCGCATGATACAATTTGAGCACATTTGAGAAGTTTTGTCTCCTTGCCAGCGGAACTTGCATTGGGCCAAGACAACCCTCCAGCACTTTAAACCTCCACTATTATGTCACTTACAACAGCCACCACCTGTGATCGCCTGCTTTCTTTTATTATTGGCGAGTATAATTTAGTGATAATTGTTATAAGTTTGTATTTAGAGCATAAGAAGTCGTTACGGAGCGAAAGAAGAAGAGCGTCTTGGAGGGGAGTTAGGATTTCTTGTGGAACGAATCCCTATCTTTTACATGTAATATGGGTTCTGTTTATGCGAATTCGATTTATGCGTCAATTTCCTGGAACGCAACTCCCGCATAAAGAGAGGGAAACCTGTACACTCATAGAAGGAAGAAGAGAAAAGCAAAAGGACAAAGATAAGTATTTCATATCGAAAACTTTATCTTGACTCGGCGTCTAAGTTTGCCCATACGCTGCCACAGGCTTTCTCTGTTGTTGTTATCTCGCCGTAATTGTTTTTAAAACATGAAAGCATTTGAAAACCGGAACTATTATAGCAGAGCTCTGATTATCATAACAAAATGAGATCAAAGGTAATTCAAGTAATCGAAAATTACAATCGTTAGACATTATTACAAAATTTTTATATGGAATATCTGATAGGAGCCCACACACGCGTATTAAATATGTATTGAATACATATTAAATATATTATCATACATTTTATTTGTGTTTAATCCGCAATAAATTATAAATAAATAAATGTCATGTTATGCGTAAAATATGGAAAATTATTTATTTAAGAAAATTCGCTGAATTATAATTCTTATTGAAAAATATGGTTTTTCATATAAAATGTTATAAAAATGCAAATATAAATGGAAAAGAAACACAAGAGTACAATACATACAATTTTTATCGTGTTGCGATTTCAACTTGAAAAGTGTAATTTTTCTAAATGCCTAGCAATATATGTCACTAATTATCAGTAACATAGCCCTTGAAATTGGCCTAATTGTAAGACTGGGGTGCTTTCTCATTGAAACTACGCAATATTCTATTGACAAATTACAATTATTAAAATATCCTTGAAGTAAAATAATTAAAATTACTAGCAATATTACCGAGTGCAGTTTTCTGCATTTTTCTGCAAAAATGTCTAAAAATTTAAAATTTACAGGTAGTGCTTTGGATATTCTCACAATTACAATCGTCTCGACTGCAAACAAAGGGGTGGGAGGAGGAAGGAGGGGGAGGAAGGGCCGAGGTAACCCGTACGTGACGAGCGAAGTGCCATTCACAAAATTATGGCGGCGCATTTCATTGTAAAAACTCAAACTTGATCACGAAAAATTAAACGGTCCGGTTACGTAAACCGATCGGCGGTCGACGGGAAGATCACTGGAAAAAAACCACTCTTTATCGCCGTAAGTGGGTCAATCAAACGGAAATTAGGGGACTCTCGTTCCTGTCGCGTCGGTGATAGCGAATTCGATGTGGGAGGAGGAAAGGAGGGAATGGAGGAGGGAGAGATAGGAGAAGAGGAGGGAGGAAGAGAGGATGGGAAGGAGGGTGAGGGAGGGAAGGAGGGAGAGTAGGAGGGAGAGAAAGAGAGAGGGAAGGAGAGAGAGAAATAGGGAGGGAAGGAGTGAGAGAGAAATAGGGAGGGAAGGAGAGAGTAGGAGGGAGAGGAGTGGGAGAAGGGAGAGAAGGAAGGAGAGGAAGAATGTGAGAGGGAGGGGGAGGAGAGAGAGAAGGAAGGAGAGGAGGCAGAGGAGGATGGAAGGGAGGGAGAGGAGTGGGATGAGGGAGAGGAGTGGGATGAGGGAGAGAAGGAAGGAGAGGAAGGAGGTTGAGAGGGAGGAAGAGAAAGAGGGAGGGAAGGAGGGAGAGAAGTAGGGGAAGAGGAGGGCGAGTGAAGGGGCGTCAACTCGTATCGGAAAGTGAGTACGAAATAGTCAGGTGTCGCGTTTAAGACGGCGGAGCAATGGTCCCAATCCCTCTGGCGCAGAATGTTGTACGCCAACGCGACAAATAGCGAGCGGGATGAAGAAGGGCAGAGCGGAGAAAAAGTTTCGCTCGACCTTTGCCTCTTCCCCTTCATCTCCCCCTCCTCCCTCTTCTACCATTCTTGTTGTTGCTTCTGTCTCGGCTAGAATGGCACCGTTTTTTTCGGCCAAAGGTGAAAATTTCGCGCCGCACGCAAGGTAGTCACAAAACGCTCCATAGAGACCAATTTCGCTTTCTACGGAGAGAAAGAGTCGTCAGGAGGAACGAGGTCAAGAATGAGGATTTTATAGATGGTAGTGGGAGGAGGAGGGGGGAAGAATAGATAGAGATAGGGAAGGAGCGGAGTGAATTATTGGATCCAAGAGCTGAGTGTAAGAGGAGGAAGGAACGTGGGATTGGTTGATGCGGAGGAAGGATGCTCCGGTCCAACCCGGAATGCCTCACTCTCGTATCTGAGAGCAACATCGCCACTAATTAAAAAACGGGGCTTACGAAGCACGCACCAAGGCCATGATCTCCTCTGAAATTCTCCCCGCCCCCATCTGCTCCCTCCGACTTCAACTTCCTCTCCCGCGTTCTTCTTCTGACCCCGCTCGCCTTTCTTTCCACCCCCTTCAACCCCCTGCCGCACACTCATCCTCCCGCCTCTCTCCATTTTGATATCTCCTACCCTACACACACACACGCACGCACGCACGCACTCACTCGAACACACACACGCACGCACACCAACCCGCAGAGTGATTTTTTGGCCGGGAGAGGGAGGGACGAAAAAGAGGGAGGGAGGACAGTTAGCCGGAACAAAAGACCCGCCAAGGTCACAGCATTTATTAGGCTCCATGCGGCATCTTGCATATTCCGTACTTACAGACGAATCTATCCTCCCTATAACATCATTCCATCGCATCTGTAATAGTCACTCTCCTCTGCGACACCCTCTCATTCTCTTTCTATCTCTCATATTCTCTTTCTCCCTCCTTCGCTTCCTCACTTCCCTCTGCCCCTCTACGGGACTCACTCCCCTCCCCTCCTCCCAATCCCTCATCGGGGGGTTATTGCCCTCTCCCTCCCTCCACTTCCCCTTCTATCCGCGCTTCCCCCTTCAGCCTCCGCTGTCGCCTTAATAAAAATAGACTCCTCGTCCTCAACTCACTCCCTCTCTCTCTCTTCTTCCTTCCCTCATCCCGTTATTCCTCTCTCTCTCTCTCTCTTCGTCCGCCATCTTTGGAGGGGAGAAGGTGGCGACGACTACGCGCAAGGCCTCCCGGAAAGCGTTCGGGCGACGGCTATCTCTCGGATGCCGTTGTCTGCACCGTGTTCGAAATGTGTCCGATAGGAGATGCTCAAAGTGTTGGCAACACATTTTTCCATACAATGGATTTGCGAAACACTCGAAATAGATAGTTCTTCGCGGTTGCCTAAGCGGCTAAAAATTACCCTCCTTTGTCGTATTTTTCCCTCCGCGACGCGACCGGCTCCTCGAAGTTGAGGTTTACCACCACACGCGCCCTCTTAAGCCGTATACCCTTGGCTTACGTGTAGGTGTTCTAGGCGATGCGTGATCTGTTTTAAATGGAGCCTGAGACGCTACCAGTCGATGGACCTGGTTCGATGGTGCCTAATTCGATTCCAGAGAAAGGAAAATTAAGTCTCACTAATCGAATGAGGCGGCGATCTTAGCCTATATTAACAGCGAGTTGACAACCAGTGCGTGAAACCATCGTGCCTTTTTTTGAAAGTGTAGAAGCCGGAATCTCATGTTAAGATCTAAATGGCGTTCGCAAGAGACGCGCATGCGAATGTCCTATTCGATCGCAAAACAAAAAAGAGCCCATCGAAAAAACACGGTCGCTTTCGTAGCGTGATTTTTTGACCCTCTTCGAAATCAAGATGACCGTTAATAAATAATACACCGATAAGAAAACTTCCTCGGCGTGGATTACAATTATGTAACAGTAGCCCAATAAAAAATGATACTATTGGCGATAGTTTTCTAACTTCCAATTATTATAAAGAGCGTAGCATGTCCATTGAAACGCCTTTATCTTCTTCGTATCGCACCAGAAAATATAAGGCAGTCATTATTTTAATGATGCGATATTTTTTTTGGAAGACCGTTAATTTCATTTAAGACTGCAAGTGTTTGCTCAACCTTCGGATCAAGGCCGTGCGCTTTGGGCTTTGCGCCTTCGGGTGGAGAGGAAAAAAGAGATGTTTATTTGTCAAAGATTTTTGCTGTCGTTCGCGGCATTGGTCTCTTATTGGTCGAGGACGACTCGTGCTTTGCATTAAAAAGGACCCATTCATGTTCAACCGCTGCTGCCCTCTGTCGCCCAAGGAAACCCGCGGTACCTTCGACCACCGAGCTGGATGGTTAAGCGCCCAGAAGAAGAACCTTTGTAAGCGATTACGGCTCTAATAAATTGAAACGAATAAAAACTGGGAGAATTAATCTCACGCACCAAGATCCTTTGACACGCTGCGGCAGTTTAGTCGACCACCGCGTGGCCCCACGAACACACTGTTTGTGGACTTCCTATTAGAGCCGATGAGAGCGTTGTAGTCGCCGAGTTGGAAGCGTAGTTTTTATGGAGTGTTTGTTCATCCATCGCGGTGTTTTCCTCAGACAAACTGGTCGATTTTGGGGTCATGTTAGGATAGTACGCGTCCTCGCAATGGGGTGCATGTGAAAGGAGCCTGGATTGGCTAGAGTTTGTCCGTAGAGTTGCCACCTCTCCGGATTTCACCCAGTCTCCGGGCTTGGGCAAATCATCTCCGGGTTACGGGTTGTTACAATAGCTCCGGGTCAGTTTGAAAAGGGAGGTTAATTTAAAATTTCGCATTAAAAAAACTATATGAGAGACATCTCATGACGAGTTGCCGAAGTGTGATTGTGTGAATGGCAAATTCGATAGGATTGAAAGCTGGCAATTCCAACTCTTGCGTGTTTTCTTAGGTTATCTGGGAATTCTCGCATTTGAGCTGTCAGTAAATTGTTACAGACTTTAGGTATTTTGAAAGATTATTATTGTGGATTATATTTAAAACTTCATTACAGAATGAATATAAGAAAACTTATCATTTGAATTCTTTACTTTCTCATACGCAATACAAAGTTTTCATACGTCTGCGGGTTTGATCCTTAGTTTCCAAGGTGGCAACGCTCTTTGTCCACCAAACATCAGACGAATTACCGCTTTGGGAGAATTAGAAGAAGAAAAAGTTTGCGAACAAGTCCTTATCAGCGAAAATACTTACCAACTCAGAATTATTTCTACAAGTAACTGAGTCGAAAGACAATATTTTTAGCTGGCACAGGTAATAAGACTATGCTATACAGTTCAAGTTCATGTGTAATAAAAAACTAGTTGCTACACTGTTGGTGACACCAATTTGATCTTTTATTCGCAAAATTAACATTTAGAGGTGAACAAACTAAAACTGTCTTCACTGTTTTTAACCCTAGAATACTAACGCTAATGTTTGGTGTCATATTACTAATGATACGTAAAATTGACGTACATCTTTTTAAAAAGTGAAGTGGTGGTAAATTAGTAATCTTTTATCATTTTGTCTTTTATTAGCGACTTAGAATACAAAATATCATAAAGTAATCAATATCAACAGAATTATCACTTGGTAAATAAAAAAATAAAATATTTTCTAAAAAATGTGTTAGTACAGAATTAATCTAAAAAATAAAAAAATAGTACTTATGTCTAGTATCTAAAAGTAATTTTTAGCAATTAGCAATGCGGGCACAATTTTTTATAATTCTCTCTTTGCCTAGAAAATTCTTCGTTGGTTCTTATTACAATTTCACTGATGTTATCATCTGTAATTCGGAAATAAATTAAAACACTCCGTTGGAGCTGCATTACTGTTTTTGGTTGGACCCGGTCTTATATGAACAATTGCTCATTGTTTTTCCTGGCATAGTACTACACTTCGTTTCCCCAACATTTCTCCTTCGTCAGTAACACATTGCTTCTCTGCTTCTTGTCTCGTCTGGAGAAGCTTTGAAGTCTTGGCTTTTTGGGGCTGACTTTTCTTATTTTTCTTTCTCGGTGAAGAGTCTTTACTTAGTATTTCAATGTTCTCTATTTGTATCACTAGAATTTTACTAGGATTCATTTCATATTCGTCAGGTGGAATATAAGTGGGATCAATATCACTGACGTCATAGAGTCGCTAAGTTCTCTGCCCAGATTACACTGGCCAGCAAGGGTTTTGCTAAATGTAAAATTTCAACTGTTTCTTATGTATTTTCAGGTGCTGATTTCAATAATGAAGTCAGAATTTTTCTATCGCCCACCATTTTTGTGTAACAGACATAATAATATGCATATAGAAATTAGCGTATATATAAATATTACTTATTGTGCCCATAGAAAGAAACATAGCTAGTTTGTAAATGTTGGTTTGTTTATGTGTTGACTGCTAACATGAGGTCATTGTTTGCACATCACCATAGTCCAAAAGCCTTGGATCTCTTTGCTCTCAGTTGAGTGACAGCTTTCCTTTGAGAAACATGCCTAGTGTCTGTGAGTTCTAGCTTAGTGGTGAATATTTTTTGTGTGTAGTGCGTGTTTTTTAAGGGAAACATGCCTCGAAGTCCCCCAAACAATTTTTGCTATATTTGTGGTGAGTTAACCTTTAAGGCACAGAGGTTAAATATTACCCCTCTAGTTAGTAAATCATATGAGCTTTATTTTGCAAAGTAGGTGATCAGGACAAATGTTGGACCCCTCACATCTGTTGTGCTTCATGTGTAACACTACTGACTGGCTGGTTTAAAGGATCCCATCCCACAGTGGGCTGGGAGACCAGTTTAGACGGACATAAGTCAGAACACTCTCAAATCGGCCTGAAATTGAATAAAATGGAGTTTTGGAGGGTGGCGAGTTCATTTTTGACGTTTTCAATGCTTAGCGCTGTCTCCTTATGGCCAGCATCGACGGACAAAAGTGAAAATATGCTCAAATTGGTCTGAATTTGTGTACTAGGGGGGTTTTCGAGGGCGCTGAGTTCACTTTTTATTGTTTTAAGGCTTAGTGGCTGCTCCTAATGGTCAGTGGTATAGCCAAAGTGGTGTTTTTCCGTTTTTAAGTAATCAGTCTCCCTCAAATTTGACAGAAAATTAAGAAAATACACTATTTGCGGGGAAACTAATATATTTATTCTTATTGGGCCAACAAAATTTACAAATGATTTTAATGATTAAAGTCAAAGAATTACAATCACGCTACTGCTTTTACTCATCTCCGTCACTAGACACGCCACAGTCTTCAATTGGAGTTAATGAGAAGCTGGGCTCCTTGAGAAGCCGGAGAACTAAGGGTGATAGTTGTTCTTTCCTCTTGTTAGGCAGCTTTCGGAGTGCTGTAATCTCCGGGTCAGAAGTTATGAGGCACAGTCTCTTCTGGAAGTTTTTATCGTGTTGAAAACTCGAAGGTACATGCAATCTTTATGCTTAGATTCCTGCGTATCTTCGCACATCATCCCTATGGGGAGGGGGGCAGCTTGGATTATAGAGGCACCATGCAGGAGTATCTTGTGCACTGTGGGTGGCATTGTGACCACGTATAAAAAGCCACACATCTGCGAGCCGTTTCTAAAGCATACTTCTCATATTCCTTCACGTTTAGTTCATAGCCACTTCCCAGAACATGAAGTAATACATAGAAGCGCTGAATTAGATCCTCGTCTAGGCCGCTGATAGACGCTGTATGCGAAGGACTGTCGAAGAATGCACGGGCGGTATTCCCATCATTAGAAGAGCCGAAGCCCTGCCTCGGCATGTCTATGATTAGGCTAATCTTCTCTTTAAATTCCTTTTGAATGTTTTGTTTCCGCAGCTTTACGCTGTCTTTTTCTTCTGGGGTCCTACTTTGCCATTTTCTGACCTCCAACTTGTATGAAACGTGTAGTAGGTACTCAAAAGAGCGGATCCATCCGTGTAAAGTGAACAATCCCAACTTATCGGTACCTTCTTTAGAGGGCATTTTTGAAAGAGCTTCAAAGTTGTTCATTTGTGGTGGTTTCGCGTTGCACACATAACACGACTGCGATGGTTTTGTGCCAGTTAGCGCGTTTGACGGCTTTCCATCGACCATCCTCATGTGCATTTCGTGCGTTACTGAAACTTGGCGCCCTGAGATCACTGATGTAGATGGTATCAGGTGTGATATTTCCTCCTCAACGCGGTTATTTTCCTGCAGAATGTGTGCCGTGGTTTATTTCGTAAACTCCAATTTTAACGGCCGACAGTAGCGTGGCGAAGATGGCCTTGGATTTTGCCACACAATAAGTTTTGATCCATTTTTGTGTCGGAAAAATAATTGGAATGGTACAACAGTTGTGACATACAGGCTCCTATCATCTAGGTCAGAATTTTGGGCCTTTTGCTTATGCATCGAATAATCTGAGCACCCGTCAGACCCCCATTTAGAAATTAGCCCTAAATTCGTAAATTGATCGGGGGTGAGGGAGTCGAGAACAGGCTCCAGGATAGTAGATAGCCAAGTAACTGTGAGATCCATCAGTGATTGTAGTCGAGTTTCTGCAGAAGACTCGGTGATAAGTACAGACGTCTCAGGGGGATAGCATTCCTTCTTAGCCAACCGTATCATTTCATAGCCTGGATAAAAGCTGGTTGAAATGTGTGATTTTGCACCATCTCTCAAAAGCAGATACTGTCCTTTAGTCAGCTTAGCCTGGAGGATTAGATTTAGTTCCTCTTCAGGAGTATAAGGACGTATGGTATTGGTACCTGCTTGTTCAGCCTCCCACGCTCGCTTCACGTTTTTGTGCTGAGTCAAAGTAGTAAATAAAAATTCACGCATGAACTTCGCACCCTCGCGTTCTCCATCTGCATGTAAAATTGAGGCTGCCGCATACATAAGTTCCTCCGTATCACCAGCAGATCGGAGAGCTGCAGTCCGATTCGACTTTGTTTTTTAAATACCGCTTGAAAAGATTCGGTTGGACCCCCCATTACACCTATAAGTGAAGAATTAGTTTAAACACCCCAATGTGCACACCGTGCGATTGACAGAAAAAATAAATGATGACTTACCGGACGAGCTGGCTGCACTGTCGTCATTGTCAAAAAAGTCGACATCACTGTCCAACAAAAGGGCATTTTTCTCTAAGAAAGTTTTGTTCTTCCTGTTGCTGCCCTGCCACCTCTCCTTAATTTTTTAAATGAACGAACTTAACCTCTGGATGGTGCGCTTTTTTTCGGGCTCCGCAATTTCCTTCCGTGCACATGTGCTAAGAGAGAAATATTTTTAATCATAGACGAGAGGTTGTGAACGTTATCGAAGATACAAATAACTAGAGGGAGGAATCTCACCTGGTAATAAAGTTGAACAAGTGCTCAACCTTCTCTTTGTTGCTCTTCGACCAAACGTCTCTTAACTGAAGAAAAATCTCGAGCTTCTTCATCTTTCTACTACAATGGCAATTAACAAACGTAAATAAACCACGCATCTATTTGTACGCTATCTGCACTGATAGTGGCAAGAGTAAAGGGTTCCTGCTCCCAAAAGCGCCGGCCACCCTCAACACGTTTGAACCTGCACACTAGATCCGCTGGCGCATGCGTGGACTCATTCGTCGCGGCGCGCTGTGACCGGAGCGGGATCTGACGCAGCGCAGAGGCGCACTTATCGCTGCATAAAATTCGAAACCGCAGGTCTTCGCATCTAATCTTCGTTGCGATATCTTCAGTAGGCTATGTATACCGGCAGACAACAGTGCAAAGCGCTGCATTTTTGTAGCTCACTTTTAGTGTAAAACATTGTGCATTGGGATATACAAGTGTATGTAAGGCTGTAAACTTCCCGTGAAACTGTCAACTGTAAAGTTTGCGGTGAAAACATTACGTCCATAGTACAGTTAGACGAGAAAAATTTATTTGAACCGTGGGGCCTTATGTTTTAGTCACAGCAGGAGTCTTGATTGCAACAAAGGGCAAAACCACAAATCGAAAACCGGCCTATATAAAGGCCTAGATCGTGAACATTTAAGTTCCGATTGTCCAATTTCATTTCGAATATGTTAGTCTGGACACTTTGCTTTACATTAATGCAACTTTTAAGATTGTTTGATCAGCTACGCAAAACCGACTTTTGTCCGCCTAAACCGGTCTCCCAGCCCACTGTACGCCACATGCCATTTGCAGTTCCCATGGTTTGGAAAAAACATAAGGACCATTCATCAGATTGCTATTTTTGCTTGACTAACATATCTGGAATTACATCTAAGTCTAAACATACTGTAAAATATCCATATCTTCCATCAACTATCAGACCTGTGTCCCACGGCCCAGAGCTTCCTGTACCTAAGCCACCAGAAACATGGACCTTAGATGAAGAAGATGATGGTGATGTCGAGACCCGGAGGGACTCAGGAGATGAAATACAGGATGAACTAGCATTTATGGAAAGCCTGACTTCTTCTAACCTTTACTTGATAACTCAGTCTGAACTCAATGATTTGGTTCGTGATCTTAATTTATCTAAAAGTCAAGCAGAACTTTTAGCTTCAAGATTAAAAGGATGCAATCTTCTTGATCAGGGCGCTAAATATGTTTTTTCCGTAAACGTCAACAGCAATTTGAACATCTATTTTCTAATTAGGGAGATCTAGTTTATTGCAATGTTGTTGATTCTCTACTGGAGGCCTTGGGGCAGCAGCATAACCCTCAGAAGCGGTGTTTGTTCATAGATTCCTCAAAGGTGAGTTTAAAAGCAGCCCTGCTTCACAATGGAAACAAGTACCTATCTGTTCCACTAGCCCATACTGCTCACATGAAGGAATCGTATGAAAACATGAAACTTTTGCTAACCAGTATCCAGTATGAAAAGTATTCTTGGCATGTCTGTGGAGATCTAAAAGTGATTGCTCTGTTACTTGGGTTACAGCTTGAATACACCAAATTCTGTTGCTTCTTGTATGGATGGAATAGCAGAGATAGAGAAAACCACTACATCAAAAAGCAATGGCAAAAAAGAGAAACACTCACTCCAGGAAAGAAAAATGTAGTTAGTCAGCCACTGGTTAGTTCTGAAAAAAATCTATTTACCCACATTGCACATTAAACTAGGCTTGATGGAAAATTTTGTAAAAGCGATGCATCGTAATGGACGTGGATTTCTCTTCTTGAAAAATAAATTTCCGAGAATTAGTGAGGCAAAAATCAAAGATGGAATATTTGTGGATCTCCAAATAAGGGAACTGATGAAGGATGCTTTGTTTGAAATCCAACTGAATGAAACGGAAGCAGCTGCATGGGCATCTTTTAAAAAGTAGTCACCAACTTTCTGAGAAACTACAAGGCAGAAAACTACAGGCAACTTGTGAGTGAGCTTCTTGTGGCCTACAGAGCAATGGAGTGTAATATGTCTCTAAAAATACACTTTTTGGACTCCCATTTAGACTTTTTTTCCGGAAAACCTCGGGGCTGTGAGCGACGAACATGGAGAACGCTTTTATCAGGACATCTCTGCCATGGAAAATCGCTACCAGGGAAAATGGGGCCCAAAAATGTTGGCTGACTACTGCCGGACACTTAAAAGGGATGTTCGTCAAACAAAGTTCAGCAGACAATCCACATCAACCACATTTTAGGTTGCTAAATATATGCTAAATTTTTTTACATATAATTAAAATAACTTTAATTTGAATGACATACATCTTTTGCTTACTTAAAAATTCTGGGTGATGGAAAAAAAAATTGGTAAACATATTTGAAATCAGCGCAAAAAATTCTATAAGAATCACCATCTTCTTACCATGTAACAAAAAGTTTTCTTTTGTTATCCAGTGTTATCTTCTTCTCCAGTTTCCTCGTCTGTTTCAGAACACGGAAGATTTCTTCAGGATTCGAATACATTTCTTCCATTTTTGGATAAACAAACAGAAATCATGGTTGGTATTACTTTTATGGCAACATAAGCTAAAGAATAAAAAGCGTCATTCTAAACTGCTGTCGGGTTGTGAAATATTTTATTAGTGAACACTAACGATACATAAAATGTAGGTATGCAAATTATTGGCCAATACTAACAACACGTAAGATTTACGTAGACAAATTTTCTATAAATACTAATGCTACGTAAAATAAACGTGTTGACTTACCGATTTCAATTTATGACAGGCAGCCTCAGGACCACAGACAGCTGTTCACTCTGGGAGCACATGAAGTGCTAAACAACAAAAGTATTGCAAGAGTGGGGCAGTGGTAGTAAGAGAGAGTGGGGATGAATCACATTCTATTTATAGAATGCATGTCAATTTTAAGCACATAAGTATTCTAGGGTTAAGAGAAAAATATAATTTCTTTTCAGAATATCGAAAACCAATCAATTATTTTATATTCTTAGCAAATAAATCAGTTTGCTTTATATTTAAAAAATTAAAAATAACAATATGAACAAAACATCTTAGGTCAAATTCAAAAGTCAAGTCCGCGTGGAACCTGTATAATCTACTAAATAGTTGATTCAGGTTAACTTCTGTATTCATGAAAGAGTTAAATAACATGTCGTTGGATCTAAATTCTGAATTTTAAATTAAAGATTGGTGAACTTATCTTGTAGCTGAAATGGGAGATTGTCTTTAGAAATCACACTAGATAATATATTGCATCCAAGCTAAAAAGTTAATTCGATTATTTTAAATTTTGTCAATTAATTTTTAAATGTGTTAGAATATTGCGGACTGTAAAGTTATTTTGTTGGAAGAGAGGAAAAAAATACAAACTGTTTACATGAGAAAAACGGGTCCTTTTATGGAATTTGTACCTATTAAGTGATTCTTTCTATTTTCGATAAAGCTGCATCTAGCGCCATAGGGTTCTGAGTTGAGCGATGTGAAACAGTTTTGCACCTAATTTTGGATTTTGGTTGTAAAATTTCACACTTTCTCTCTCTCTCAAAATTCTTTTGGCGGTGTAAATGATGGATTTTGAAGTTTCTCATAAGAAACTCTACTAAAAAGGAAAGCGTGTGGCTGGAAATGTCTTAAATATTTTACACATTTTTTCGTAAAATTTGTGGAATCTTCATCTACACCCTTTAGCCACTTAATTTCTGCTAGCACAAACGCTCATTTTCCAAAAATGCTCACAAAAATTCCTTTTATCGGAAAAGAATGAAGTTAGTCACATGACAAAGATTTGAATAAACATGTTTACGTTTGATGCTGGCGGGGGAAGACAGTGACATTTTATTTCAGTTTTCCGAATTTTTAAAGATAGTGACAGATATCATTTCATACCAAGTGAAAGTCGAACGGGCAGAATGATGAAACCCAATAACATAAAAATGATGCTGCTAATGTTTTTCACCACTTGGAATTTTGAAACACTACATGCATTGCTTGGAATCCAAAATAATTTAAAAATATTTTCTGTTTTCCATTAGATCGTGTTGCATTATATACACTCCATGGAATTGCTTTTTTTTAAAAAATGTTTCTTCATTACATTCCACTGATTTTTCCCTCGCGAATCATTAATCACAAGATGGAAGGTTCATTTTATTTCGAGAGAAAACAACTTGAGTAGAAAAATTTATCTTTTAAAAATTTGGTCCAAAAATGTTAAGATTTCCGCAGTCTCTGCTTTTTATTCTCCTTGCACAAGTTTTCCGTGAGGAATTGATTTCCTTCCTTAGGGGTGGCAGTTCTTTATCTCTCAAAGGCTACGCAGAAATGCGGTTTAATGAAATCGCCCCCGTTCCATTTTTTCATTTTCTCTCTCTCTCGGTTGTCCAAGACCGTCTAGTTTCAGCGTCTATTTCGGATGGTCGAAAACACGCCTCAAAAAAGGACGGAATAGGTGCGTAAAAGAGAGGAAGAGGGTTGATGGCGGTGCGGTTGCTTCAAGCTGGCTTCCCACGCTTGCGGCATCGTGTTCGGTTCCCCGCGAAAGATGTATTATTGCCCGATCTCCCTGGCGTCCCCATTCAGGGCGTACCTCTTTTTCTGCCTTCGGGCGGGTCTTTATTTAAAGTCCGGCCGCCCAATGAATGGCCGAGGAGGCAAATGCAGAGTTGCCAAGTTGTATCGGAGGCGAAGAAGATTACCCACTAAAGAGATCTCAATGTCCGTTAATATGAGGAAGCGCTACTCTAGAGTCAAAGGAAGTGAGCTCTGGACTTCTCTTTCTAGGTCATTGCTCGCCCCATATCTCTTTCCGAAACTCTGCAGGTCATCCTTTCGGCGGCAATATTATAAGCAGTCCTAGGCGCAATTTTTGTGAGCAGGGAGGGAGAGACTTTTATGAGATGAAATTTACTTTTCGAGGCACTCTAGTTTTGGCGGAAAAAATAATGTGTATAGCTTAACGAGCCACATTTTCTTATCTTTTGTGAATTACTCCCAGAAAAATAGAATAACGTAATAATTTCGAAAGCATTTTTCTCTCCGTGCATGCATGTACACTGATGGGTCAGGGGCGAAATCAGAAAATAAATGCATTTTAATGGTGCTATAAAAATGTTTAAGGCTGGAGAACTACCTGTAATCTTAGATTATTATCGGCAAAAATCCTCAAAAAAATACAGACGAGATAAAATGAGTTGTAGAGAATTGTTTCTGCAGATTTGGTCTGTCTGTCGAGCAGCCACTTTTATAAGTTCGTGGCATTCTGGCTTCCATATTCTCGCCAGTTTTATTGGCAGAGGAGGAATTAAATCACGTCCAATCGCTTATTTATTCGCTTTTATTGTTGTTTAAGAGAGTGGTTTACCATTTTGTGCACAGACAGAGCAGAGGCCTCTTCTCCCTTCGACTTTTCACTTCCACTCGAAGCATTCATTGAGTGTTTGTGTATAGAAACCTGCGATGACCTTTGCGGCGCGTTTTGGAGACAGGAAGTGCATCCGGTCGTGAATGTGTATGTGTGTATGCATATGAATGCCTGAGTTTATATTTATATATATTTTTGCGCATGTCCAATGAATATTCCGGGAGTGAACAATTACCTAGGTTGACCCGCTTCTGACCGCGATGAGAATGCTCGAGCGCTCGCATTCTTTTGCGTGTCTCGTGGGAACGATGCCTTTCTCGCTTAATCATCGACGAAATACACGAAAAAGGTTTGGCCAGTTTTTTGTTGTAGTAAAGGCTAAAATTAACATCGGAACTTGGATTTTTCCTGCAGCATTAATGAACTGGAATTCCGCTATTTGAATTCTATTTTTTCAATCGCGCTGAAATGCTTGGAAGATTTTTCAGTAAACACGCGATACAAGGAAAATTCTTATTTGCCGATGTGCTATTCGATTTTCGGTGTATGTGATCGTTTTCGGATCGCCTCTTAGAATTTAGAAATTAATCACAGAATCGGTAGGCGATAGAGGAAAAAGGTTTTAATGCACGAGAAAGTGCATTTATGGATGATATTAAGAGAAAAAGTGGACAATCTAAGTTATCAGCTTTGAGATTTAATTATAAATTTTGCTTATTATGTCCGATAGATTCAGGAAAACAAAACTGTAAAAATGACGAGTTTAATCCACCTTTTTTATTAATTGGTGAAGACGTTTGAATATGAAACATAGCTACATTTTCACGATGTGATATAGAGATGTGGTGAGATGATATGGCTGAGGCAACTCCTGAAGCTATAAAATGGTTTATTAAATCAGATTTAATTCTCTCAACCATTTTATGGCTACATGGCTCTCTTAGATCATCTACTTAAGGTCAATCTTTAAATAAGCACACGTAGTTTAGGGCAATTGCCGACAATTTCCACAAGTAAAGGTTGAAGAAAAATCATGTAGTATTTATTTATTTTTATTATTTTTTCACTAGCTCTACATTTATTGGGCCTTCTAAAAGGGGCTTGTGAACCGCGACAAATACAATTTGTCAAGACCAATGTAAACTAGCTCCAAAATAGACACTCTAAACCTCTCCACACCATCCTGCTTCTCCCTCTGTCTTTCCTCGGCTTGCCCTATATCTTCATCTTCATTCCATTCTCGTCATTTATCCATCTCACGTCACGTGCACAGATTCAATCTCGCCCACTCCCACTCCTCACTCCACTTGGCCCTGTTCCACCTCATTATCTGTCTCTAATCCTACTATAGCATTACCCATTTACTAACTAAAAGATGGAACGAAATGTTGTGGGGTTGGAGAGAAAAAACGAGTAGGATGAATGCACTCTTTAAGTTTACTATCAACTAGGAGTGTTTCTCTCGGTATATCATTGAGTTGAAATTTTAAGTTTTGTTTTTAATAATATCTGAACACATAGCCAGGATTGAGCGACATTGCAAAAAATCCCCAAGAAGAACCTAACCTCAGAAATATACGGGTATTGGAAGGAAAAATAAGTAGATTTGAATGTGTAAATATGAAACGGACTTAATACAAGTATATGCGTGGAATATGATTTATGTCAACCATTCTAAATAGATGTCACGAATTGCTGCCTGTCAGCCTTGTATTCAATACAGAATTCAGTATTTACTAGACGCCCTTGAGCTGTAAGCTTTGGCAACGAAAAACAAAGGAAGATTTAGAAGAGGTGACTTGTGAATGCAATGGAAATAATAGTTATTTGACTTCACGTTAGCACTTATTGTGTTCTTATCACCGAAACGTAACACACCAGTACAAGGGAAATGCAATTGACAAGGGAACATTGAATCTTATATTTATGTTTCTTAAATGGTTACACTTTATTAGAGGAATGTTTTAGCCGAATTCACAAAATGTGACCAAGAAACCGGAAGTGTCCGATAAATACACTATAGTACGTACGGAATAATATGAGCTATGATATGCTAGCCGATCGAAGGGATTGGGAGCCGTAGCCAATAGAAAGCTGCGATTCCTTCCGAGATGAGTGCCTCGTTGCCGTGAAGTTGGTCTCTCTCTCTCTCTCGGTTGAGAAAAGCGAGTGGGAATGGATGAATGGTAGGGAAGAGGCATCGCCGCAAACCCCATCGCTCTTTGGAGGGTTCCTTAGAGAGTATAAATCCTTTGTCCAAAGTCCATCCAAATAAGACGCAGCAGCGGGGATGAAAGCGATTATTACTGTCGCGAGGGCACGATTTTACATAAGAAATAGAGGAAACTTGTGATTGCTCGTGAGGGTGGTAGCGGTTTTCATGGCGTTGGGAATAACCAAGTTAATAAATACGATAATTTATTTGGGTGTTATTGAACGAACGTTCTCGTTAATCCTATACCCCACGCACCTATCTAAATCAAAATCATAACCACAGCAATTATTGTTAAGCAGACATTTGAATATGTCTGTGGGAGTCTTAGTGATTGAATGCTACTTGTTGGCGCTCGCTGTTATGCAGCATGCCACGGTGATAACAGTATTTATGAGTTATATTCGAATCAGACGAAAAAATAATAACGGTTAACATTGAATCCCAATTACGACCATACGTAATTCTCTAGGGTTGGCGTCAAAATGTATGCAGCGGTAATATAAAAAATCATAATTAGTGACTCGAGTAAGATATCTGGATTAAACTTTCAATAAAAATATAGTCGATATTCACTCAGTACGTTATATGCAGCATGTTTGGTGTAATTCTGGCAGAACGAGATTAAACAAGAGGCTACTTTTTCACGACGTTGACTCCCAAAACTTGCGTTGAATGCAGCTAAAAGATTTTTTATCTTATTACTGATTCAATATATACATGATAAATAAACTACGTTATTAAGCTAAAACCATAAGTAACATACTGTAATTTTTATAACCTCAATAATTACACCACTATTCCGAAATCACTTGATGAATAAAAGCGAGTAATAAAAATTGCATAATAGCAAAATAGCATATATTATTTTTTAAACAAAAATAGTTAGTTTTGTCAAAAGTAATTATGGAAATGATTTTTTAAATTAAAATAATGAAATATTATTATAAAATCGCAATATAAATACTATATTTCCATCTTATTCCTTTCTTCATTTCACCTTATAAAATGCTATTTGTTTGTTATTGTATCGCGTCTGCCCGTTGCAGCGTTGACTTATAATTTGGCAGTGACGGTGAAAGGGGATAGGAAAAAGAGTTCAATTCAATTGAAATTATCCCTAAATTCCCGCTTGTGCTAATCGCATAGGGCTCTTATGATCCATTCATTAATTTTTTTGAGAGGGTTTTCTTCAGTGTATCTCATGGAGATACTAGTCCGGCTAGTTTGGCTAAGAAAACATCCAAAGTCGGAAACAGAAAAATTAGTCCCTCAAGATAGTTTAGTGGTAGACTCAGGTTCGGTTTCCGATAATGGCAGAATTTTTCTCCAAATTTCAAATGATTTCCGTTGTCTTCCATATTTATTGTAACATTGTTATTTATAGATTAATTCCGCTGAAAATTCGAACGGAATATAGAGACCACCATTTAAAAAATCTTTGAATGCATTTATCATATTAAGTTTTCGCAAATATATTCCCTTAAAAAATCGCAGAACGCTTTTTCAACGTTATCCCAGATTTAATAATTAAAGTACCAAACTGATGCCTTTAAGAATATATTAAGCTTATTTTGAGTTTTCAAAAATTAAAGTATCTATGTTCACTATAATAATGATGATAATCGAATCAATGATAAAAAACAAAACATTGACTTCTAATCAGCAAACGCTTTTTGCTGTATTGTTATATTACTGGTTGGCCTATTGAAACTCAAAAGTTAATAATATTTAAAGCCCTTCATTAAATTCACGCCTGTCAAACAGATTTATTTTTATTTTCGCTTAGGTGAAAAGTAAACATTGTTTTTTGTAGTGCTAATTTAGAACACTGTAGACAACGAGCATAAATTACACCACACATACTAATATTCAATAAGTGGTTCTCAGAGAAAAGTTCGTCATGCCTGACATGTTGTGGTGGCCGCATTGTTAAATTTAAGGAGTGATATTTAATATTCTACGCATGGCACCTAAGAAGTTTAGCGAGATAAAATAACAATAGCAAATAGTAATTATATAAATGTGGCATCACAGTATTTATCGCAGTCTGAATATTAATTATTGCTATGTTAAAATATAATTTTGCCGGTGGCCGCATTTGAGAATCACTGGACTATAGGATATTAGCTACTGAAAAATGAAGCTTTCGCTTTCTGAATTTCTCATCCCTCCATTTTTCTTCCTGGAAACAATTCGTCGCCTGTCAGCAATCAAATGTCCTCTGTGAGAGGACTCTCCCTCCATCACCAAACTTCTCCCTCCATTGTGCACATTATAGCAAAAACGCACGTCCACGCGGTTAGTTCCAGCAACCGAGGAGATCGATAGCCACGCCCCATCCAGTTGATTGGTGAGGAGGGCGTGGTCCACGGGATGCTGCGCGCCGATGTGGAACCCTGGAGCAGAGTGGAAGGAGAAAGAGGTGGGAGAAGAAAGCAAGGATTCCCAGCAAAACGATATGGCTTCCCCTATTTCCAGAATTCTTTTTAGGATGCCTTTATGAAATTCCTTAGGCACATTTTCGGAACGTAATCTTTCGGAGATAAATAAAATTTATGCTTTTTAATTTCCATCTCCATTAAAAATATTTTCTTTGAATTTGAGATTCGAGAGTATATACTCTATATACGTTTGTGACGATTCAACTAGGTATCACAATCTTAAGGACTTTCGAACTTACGGATTTTTGTTAAGATCACTTCGGGTTTACATATATCTATTAATAAGAACAGTATTAAAGTTCGTCCTACTCTCACAAAATTTTTACTTGTATTATGAATGAAATTTTTTTCTCCACTTGAGAAAATTCAAGATTGTTAAATTGTGTAAGTTATCATAGATGTGGAATAATATTTCATCAATTGCTTTCTGACAAAAAGAAAGATGTAAATAGTAAATATTCATGAACTATATTATCAACAAAAGAGTTATCGATCCTGAAATATATTAATTACACGGAAATTTTTTTTATCTTCACAAACTTTCTGAAAATGTAAAAGATTCCTTTTTACTATTCAGTGATTCGTATAAGAATAAGTCGAAGCGAATTCCGTAAAGCCACGCCAATTTAGGGGATATGTAAAACATTGCAACAAAAAGGACGGAAATTTATGTATTGATATGATGATATTAATAATTATTAATGGCTTCGTGACATAATGTATCCTCTGTCCGATATTTCGGCAGTCAACAACTTTTTCTTAATTGATAGAGCACTTTTCTGCAATTGCGAATTTTCTTGTGCATTTTAAAAAAGATAATGAAAGGAAAAAATTATATGAGAATAAATAAAAAAATAATATAATGCGTTTGTTATTAGTAAATTTCCGAACACGAACAAAACTTACGTGCGCTACTTCTTGCATGAAAAGGTGACTTACCAAGAGTAAATTTTACTAATGGTCAGCCATTTTTATTTGATTGCAAACAAAATAATTTTTCTATTCCTATATCCATTTATCAGTAAAAACGTACCAACAACATTTTCTAAGGTTATTCGTCGTAACACCACGACCTTTGACTCCAAAGTTATCCATGAAAGCTGAAACTAGGAGAAAAATTATTATTTTTAATTATTTCTCGCCTCCCATTAAAGCATTATGTAGCACCAGGGGTATGTGAAGATATTCGGTTGATATTCCCTGACCCAATTCAATAAGGCTTTCGACTAACCCTTAGGGTATGCAACCGGTCAATACTGCATGTAATATGGGTTGCCTAAGTGAGTGGGACCATTTGAGGTGAAGAGAGAGAGCGAAGAAGGAAGTGGAATTCAACAGAGTAAATGGGCCTATACTACATTTATCTAATTTTGTGTGAAACTGAATTGGCAATAAAAGTAAACAAAAGAGAATGTTATAAGTAAATTTTGCGAAAGTATGTAATTTTCTTCTGCAAGCTGAAGCTGAAACAACCCTGAAATTGAAAAGATTGCCAAATCTGAAACAATTCAGAAATTTTTATTCTTTGGCCAGCAATCAAACTCTCAGCCACAATAAACAGATCCAAAAACAAAAAGCAAAAGAAAAGAAAGAATGGACAATTTTAAAAAGAAGATCAATTAGAACAAATTAGACATTTTAAGGGAAATAATTCATTAAGTTTTGAAACTTAACACATTTGTCCATTAGGGCAACTTAACTAACATATGAAAAGTTGATATGCCTGACGTGTACGCGTCGGCCGTTTTGGCGCCAAATGGCCACCGGAGCACGATCGGCGACTGGCCTTTCGCGAATAACTCGGAGACAGTCGAATGTACGGCACAACTGTACATAAACAAACTTGTAGAGAATTAAACTTTCTACAAGAAAGATAATTTTTAGTTTTTCTGCTACTGCGATAGTATAGCAAAAAATGAGCGTTGTTTGCGGGACGACCGGTCAAATTAGACATTTTTGACGGTTAGGGGAAATAATTTATATAGTTTTGAAACTTGGCACATTTGTCCGTTGGGGCAACCTAACTTACATATCAAAAGTTGATATGTCTGACATTTACACGTCGGCCGCTATGGCGCAAAAACGGCCGCCGGAGCACGACCCGCGACTGATCTTTCGCGAATAACTCGGAAACGGTCAAATCTACGGCGAAACAGTACGTGAACACACCTATAGAGAATAGAATATCCTACAAGAAAGGTTCCTTGCAGTTTTTTTCTACTGCGACGGTATAGCAGAAAATGAGCGTTTTTTGCGGAACGCAGGCCGCGCGCTGTCTTAAAAATAAGTGTACGCAGTATTAGTTTTCATTTGGCAAAATTTACTATCTTAGTGTAAAATGTCTAAAAATCCTATGCATTTATGAGTTTTTAAAAATAATCATGAATCCGATTTTTGAACCGCCTCTGATGATAATGTGAATCATGCAAATCCATCTGGGATGATTAATGTTCGTGGTAACGAACATTTTTTCAAAAGGGACCTGACAGTATTTCACTTACATTTTTCTAATTTTCATTCTCGGAAATCTCAAAGAGAGAATATTACATTTACAGTATTTCAGCAAATTTGTTTGCAATGTAATTTATTGATTTCAAATAACACTGTAAATAATTCAGAATTTCTGTTCCAGTGAGTCCCTCTTCCCTCGTAAAGATTCTTTCTGCTTTACGCCGTATTGTGCATTTGCTTACTATAGTCATTTGTATAATTGCCTCGGTATGAAGGCTAGAACAATCTCCTAAGTGTTATTTACTATAAAGATAACGTTCAAGGTAGGAAACTGTCACGCACAATATCAAATACTGTTTGGATAACATAATTTACGTTTATTTCTCGTTTTCCTAATTTGCGTGATATAACACACAGCATGTCACTGCGTTGACGTCTCTGTCCGTCTTTATTCTGAAGCTCCCATTTCCTGTTTCGGCACAACACGTTTCAGCACTTTATCGCCATCATTTTTGGACATTTCGCCGAGATACATCGTCCACTTTTATCTCTTATTGATTTCCAGGCGAGCCACGAATAGTTCGAGGCTCTGCCATTTTACATCCGATTCGATGTCATTAATATCGCCGTTGGCAAATGCGAAAGAAAAACACGTTATCTAGCGAGAGAAGGAGACGATTAGCAAATGCTTCAGATTAACGAGAGACTTGCTTTAGCCGTTGCTTCACAGGGTGCCCGAGGGTGAGGAGAGGGCAGGAGCAACGCGGTTCAAGGGGGTCATCGCCTTCGCGTTCCTTATCTGCGGAAAAGCGGTCATAAACGGGAGCAATGTCCGGCACGGCTTGCTGCTGGGTTGTTTGTCGGACGGTTAACGTGGAGGATGGATTGGACAGAAGAAAAGCGCCTTGTGGGTAAAAGCAGTGTCGATTGAGGATGAATCGAACCTCAAGGGAAGACACAAACTCGAATAAACTCATTCACAGAATTTGTCATATAGTGTCTAGGGAGGGATTTTGAAACCAATACACATATACAAACTATGCTAAAATTATCGCAAATAACATTTTATAAATTAATTCCTCTGTTGCCTTAGCATTGTATCATGCTTAAGTTGGGTCACTTAGGGGTCTTATGGGTCTATGATTTCAGGCGATAAGGTTGGAAAGAGAGTAATGGAATATAGAAAGCCAGAAAATAAAAGTTTTTAAGAAAAGAATGATGATTTTTCCTCAAAGGAAAACAAATCTGATAATTGTTAATAGGTAAGATTGATACTCAATAATCAAACTTATATTCAAATCGTTATTAACAATTCATGCAGAAAATAATCATGTAGGAAAAATAGTTTCATGATTTTGTTAAAATACAGATCCACTGTCGCGCTAAATCAAGAGATTTTATTGAGTATAGGTTTCGATTGAATTGCGTTAGAGTTGCTGCAAATAAATTCTGCAAGGGTGATCCAGATATTAACTTAGGCGATGAGTTAACTTAGTTCCAGTCACCAGTCATTATTCTCCGTTTTTACTTTCTCCATATACGAAGTATAGAGAAAGTATCATTTTCATGAAAAAAATCGATTTCGAGATTCCAACGGAAATACACGTTCTGAGGTCCCCCGAACACGTTTTGACCATTTTCTCAATGATGTCTGTGTATGTGACAGATTTTTTGTGGGTGCTCTAACTCAAACACTATTAATCAGGTCAACGCGAAATTTTATATTTGACATTTTTATGAAAGTCACAAGAGTTGATTAGTTTTTAGTAAAAATCGCTCCAACGAAAGTGGGTGTTTACTCATGTCATTTTTCCGTTTTTACTTTCTTCATACGTAGTATTGGGGAAAGTAGGTATTGTTTTTATGAAAAAAAATCGACTTCGAGATTTCAACGGAAATACACGTTTTGAGGATCATGTTCTCGATGATTTCTGTGTGTGTGTGTATGTGATAGCTTTTTTTGGGTACTCTTAACTCAAAAATTATTAATCAGGTCAACGTAAAATTTTATATTTAACATTTTTATAAAAGTCACAAGAACTGATTAACTTTTGGTAAAAAATCTGTAAACCGGAAGTGGGGGTTTACTCTTATCACTTATCCGGTATTTTGAAATATTTGCTTTAATATTTGATAAATATAAAAATATATTGGAATAAAAGTTGTAGAAAATTTTATGTTCTACAACCTTGGATTGAAAATATTTCCCATATAATACATTGTTTAAGAGATATCTTATATTTTTAGCTGCCACCACCACGCCACATACCGACGACTATTGTTAACAATTGAAGCTTAGTTACGTCTTAGGAACGCTCCTTTTTCGTTTCTTAATTGTTTGAGCTTTGTGGCAATATCCAATATCTGAAGGCTATGATTTGAGTTTATTTCTGTTCTTTGTAAAGTCTAAAATCTTCTCTCAGTTTCTTAAAATATTTATTTTTATGGAACCTATTTGGTATTTTTAGAAATATTACAGATATGAAGAAAGTCATGTGGTGGCCACATCAGATTTTTATTTTATATTTACTTTAATATATGATGAATGTAAAAAATACTGAAATAAAAGTTGTAGAAAATTCAACTTTCTAAAACGTTTGTTCGAAACATTTTCCCATATAATACATCGTTTAAGAGATAATCTTATATCTTTAGCTGCCACCACCACGCCTCCTATCGACGACTATTGTTAACAATTGACGCTTAGTTACGTCTTAGTAACGCTCCTTTTTCTTTTCTTAATTGATGGAGCTTTGTGGCAATATCCAATATCAGAAGGCTATGGTTTGAGTTTATTTCTGTTCTTTGTAATGTCTTTAAATTTTTCTCTCAGTTCCTTAAGATATTCAGTATCGTTTAACCTATTTAGTATTTTTAGAAATATTACAGATATGGATAAAGTCATGTGGTGGCCAGATCACAGTTTTTGGATCAGAAAACAGAAAATTGGACTTGGAATAATTTATTTATAATATCATACTTGATAATAATGTTCAAGTAACTGATAATGAAAAGAATACTTAGTGGTTTCCACAACTTTAATAAACACTAAGTATTCTTTTCATTATGAGTAAATTCCACAAAGTTGAGCCTGACCTTATTAATTATATTTAAGTAACTGCTTTGAATATCTATCTGACACTAAAGGACGTAAACTTCTGGCGAATGATCTTATTAGAAAATTAAGCTGATCAAAAAGTTTCAACGGACAAATATGGCTCAAAGTCGACTCACAAATCGTAACGTAATGAATGCTGAAATGGTCAGTATTGATCAAATAGACAACCAAAAGACCAAGAGGCATCGCTTTAATATAAATTTTATAAAAGTGTAAATCTTTTGCATTACTCCTAGCGTGGCGGAAATATAAATAGGGGACTCATCCACAAAAGTTTTCCCAGGGCTCCGTAAGTGTTTAAAGCGACACTGGCGACCTCATAGCAGTGTCGCTGCCGATCTGCAGATCTGTGTCATGAACTGAGGCGGCATTCTGTCTTTTTCCCCAAGCGGCAGAATTACACGCAGTGGACCTAGTTTCAGTTATGAAATTTCTGTTTAAGAATTATTCATGGGTCATTTATTATTTTTTCGTAACCATACTGCGTTACATGAAAGCATTCCATAGATCCTTTCATTCATCTCATTAAAATTTTCTTTTTACGGATCAATGTTTTCACACACCTATTTCTGAGATATAGTACAAGAGATATTTTGAGTTTAAAAAGATTGCGGTAACACCTACACTAAGTAAACTTTCTAAGAATAAGTAAATAATATCGTTACGACATTACTATCGTTTTTTAGTTTTATAAATTTTTAAAATGTATTATTTAAATTCAGGCTTATTTTCTTGTATTTGCTTTTTTCATTAAGAATTTAGCAATTTCTTCAAAATTTCTCTATCAATATTTTGGTCAGACTAACCTCTTTTCACTTGAAGCATAATAATATAACAATAGACAGCGGTGTTTTGTACCGTAGGCAAAAAAGACATTTGCCTAGGGTTCCCATTCCAGGGGGTCACCAAATTATTTTTTTTTCAATTTCGTTTCAATTTTTAAAGGGATTAAAATAAAATTATTAATTTTAAGTATGCATTGTAAACCCAATAAATTATTCCATACTATTTTTAATTTGGTCATGTTGCCGATAATGTGATATTTTTCTCAGCATGTGAATGCAAAACGCGCAGTCTAATTTTGTTATAAAAATTTTGTTTTTGTTTGTGTCAAACATCCTCCATCTATTTATTAATTAACTCAATTAAAAAACGTAAGTATTATTTTAATTATTTAGTTTTATTATAATTTTTCCATTTATGAGCTTGAAAGTTAATAATTTTTTAAAGTTAATATAAAAGAAAATAAAATCCTATTTTATTACAAATTAAGAAAACTAGTCATATTACAATCTGTTGTCTACAAATCAATAAAATTACATTTCCCTTTATTTAGTCAGATTATGAAAAGAACGTACGAGTCTGGTGCACAGAAAAGAAAAAAAAAGAAAATTAGAGAGGCAGAAATCAGAAAACAACAAAATTCGTTGCAGCATTTTTTCTCGAAAATAAACAACAGAAGACAACGCTGCTGATGAAGCGGTCACTACACCAAAAGGCTATGCTGTTAATGATGAGATTCCGACCACCACGCCAGAAGACTATGTTAAAGATATTGCTTTATGGCCAAAAACAATCCCAAACGATTTGATTGAATTATGTATTCGTGACAAACCAAAAAATGTAGGCAATATAAAAAATTCAAAATCGAATTTTATTGAAGATGGCCAAAGGATCTCCAGAAGACTAAATGAATATCATTTCTATTTAATTAGGGCTAATGGAACTAAGGAAAAAAGAGAATGGCTAATATTTTCCGAAACGACCAAATCAGCATATTGTTTTATCTGTAAATTATTTTCAACAAAATCTAACATCCTAATTTCAGAATGATGTGACTGGAAAAATATTGCCGAAATCTTTAAAAGACACGATGATTTGAAAGGAGATAAATATTGTGTGTTTATGTACGACGTACTAATACCAGTGGAAGAGTTTATTGTGAAATGGTAAAAGAATATAAAAAGCAAACTATTTATTGGCGTTAGGTTTTGAGAAGAGTGGTTGCTACGGCGAAGCTTTTAGCAACATTAGGATTGGGGTTTAGAGGACATGACAGTTCCAAAAAAGGAAATTTTATGAGATGCATTGAGTATTTAGCAGAATATTTTGCAATCATTGTTGATTCTACTCCTGACATAAGTCATAATGACCAATTAGCTTATATCATAAGATACGTAGATAGACAACATCAAATACAAGAAAGTTTCTTGGGTTTCATACACATAACAAATATGATGCAAGTTATTTGGAAAAGATTATAGTATCGACGGTAGCTGAGTTATCTCTAGATATTAAAAACTTCCGAGGCCAAACTTCCAGTAATGCGGCAAATATGTCGGGTTTATACAATGGATTACAGGCAAAAATAATAAAAGAGTAAAAATGCAGTTTTTATAACATTTATACCATTAAACCTAATTGGAAATTCAGCTGCAGAATCTTCTTCCAAGGCCATTCATTTTTTTATTTCATTCAAAATTTATTCGTCTTCTTTTCGTCGTCAACAAAAAGGTGAGATCTTCTAATGAAGATAAACACAAAATCAAATTTTACATTAAAATGAATCAGTGATACCAGATCGTCTGCAAGGACGGATGCAATATTAGCCGCTAAGGTAAATTTTGTGGCCTTAAAAAAGCATTATTTGAACTTTATAATGAACCAAATGAAAAACCTATAACAAAATTAGAAGCAGAAAGCTATACAACTGCTTTGAAGATTATGAAACAACACTTTTACTGATTTTATGGAATACACTTCCACAACGAATAAATGCCACTAATAAAAACCTTCAAAGTAAATATTGCAACCTACAAGAAGGCGTAAGTCTTCTAAAATCATTGTCCGCATCTATTTTAAATGTTCTAAACAGCAGCATATTTGAAAGTATGGAAACGGAAGCACATTTATTGTCAGATAATAAAGAATACAAATCCGATAGAGGATGAACCAAAAAAAGAAAACTACAGTTCAGCGAAAAGAGGGATAATGAAGCAATATTAACTAGTAAAAATTTATTTATTGTGAGTTGCCTTAATGTGATATGTGATAGTCTACTATCAGAAATTAAAAGACGCATTGAGGTGTACGAAGACTAGTTAAATAAATTCGCAATATTTATTTAAATTTACGAGATACATCACCAAATGATTATGATGATTGTATTGCAAATTTAATTCATAATTATGAAGACGATATTGATGGAATTATGTTCGAAGGTGAAGTAGACCAATTTCCTCAATTTGCAATGATCCAAAAATTAGTCACACCGATAGAAATGTCTGTGGCGATTGAAGGAGGGTTAATTTCAACCTTCCCAAATGTTGATATAATTTTAAAAATATTTTTGTCAATGCCGATCGCGAATACATCTGCGGAAAGGGCATTTTCCGCGTTGAAAAGATTGAAAAATTACGTGAGAAATTCACTTGGACAAGAAAAACTACGCAATTTAGCAATATTATGTATTGAAAATGCGATGACAAAATAAATTAATTATGATAATATAATAGATAGCTTTTCAGCACACAAGTCACGGAAGGTTAATATATGTTAATAAACCGTAGGTAAAATGTCACATTTTAAATCTATTAATGTATATACATTTTGTAAACATGAATATATTGTATCTGATAATAACTGTGACTTTTTTAATTATAGAGGTTGTAGCTATCCCCAGCTACGTTAAAAAAAGCTAAAAACATTTTTGGGGCCCCCAAATTTATTTTGCCTAGAGCCCCCGAAAGCCATAACGCGCCACTGACAGTAGATATTGTTTTCAGATATCGTAGTCCAAGTACAAAATCACAGTAACACTTTGAAACTGAAATACAATTATTTCCGCCGCATTTAAAAATAAGCTTCAACCAAATAAAATACAAAATAAGATCTAAATGAAAAACTTAGTTTTAAAACGTCCGTCTACCAGAACACCTTTTAGTTTGATTATTGATCTAATCAGTTTATTTCTCAACCATCAAACGGTTAATTTTAATTCAAATACATATGTGCATCAATTTTTATGAGATAGGCCAAGATCTATGCGTGAGCCACATTCATTCCATTTCGCCAGAGAATTACTTAATCAAATGACAACAACATAGAAGCCAGAGCGATGCAGAACTTAGTCCTTTGCCACCCGCCCTTCAAACTAAATTAAGCTTCAGCTTTTTTGTTAATGCGATTTATGATTTATGAAAAAATGTAACAGTGGAATGCCCAAAACAATAGATATATGGGAAAATCGTCCCGTAGAAAAGTATACATTTCAATTCATATGCAATATTAATATTGCAAAATAAAGATTTTCTTTCATGGATTTTTTTGAGACCTCCGTGGAGATTTCTTCATCAGTGTTGATTAGTTTTGTTCATAAATTTAATAGAAGCGAGTCGAACCTTTGCTGCGCGCAATTTTTTTATGAATACGAGATTTTTACGCTTATTTTTTAACATTTTTGAAGCAAATTGTTTTATCTCTCGATAATCACCGATACATTATCACAGAAATATCCCCGAGTTTTAGAAATCTTATAATATTTGCATAACTTTGCTTTTGAAAGCATAATTGCTTAAGTTGGGTCGATTTTCTTGCCAAAGTTCTTTTAGGTTATCCTTCCGAAAGTTACTACAGAAAATACGAGAGCAAATCATTAATGCCCTAGACGAAAAAAGGCATTAAACAAATTCATGAGGTCATTTTATAAAGCGACTTCGAATAAAAATCCTAACATTTCCCTAATACGCAAATAAACGATGAGTGTTGGGTAACTGCGTTTAATAGTTAGTCGCTTGATACCGTACCGGTTCGGAAAGACCGCGCCCATGTTTTGGCGACAGATGCTTTCGACGAAATTTTTATGCGAAGTTTTTCTTTCTATTTTATTTTAATTTATCGGCTTAAGTCGTGAAATGCGTTGTATATTACGATGGATTTTGAAAATTTCGGCATATGGTATGAAACATAATGCGAGAAGCAGGTAATGTTTGCTTATTTTTTCCCCAGCGAGTAGAAGAAAATAGTGATTTATTTGTGAGACGCACTCTCGACGAACACACGGGCCGTGCCGTACGTATATCCTTCGATTCCTCCCGTGTTGGGGAAAAAGGTGAGCATGCCGTGCGGTTGAATCACATTGCATGACGGTAGGCCGTTAAACGATTGATTTTTAGGGCGTCGCGTTGAAGGGTGTGGCCAAGGATAACAGAGGGAGGGAGTAAGGGGACGGGGAGAGAAGGGAGGGAGAGAAGGGAGGGAGAGAAGGGAGGGAGAGAAGGGAGTGAGAGAAGGGAGGGAGAGAAAGGGGGGAGAGAAGGGAAAGAGAGAAGGGAGGGAGGGAAGGGAGGGAGGAAAGGGTGGGAGAGAAGGGAGGGAGAGAAGGGAGGGAGAGAAGGGAGGGAGAGAAGGGAGGGAGGGAAGGGAGGGAGGGAAGGGTGGGAGAGAAGGGAGAGAAAGAGGGAGAGAGAAGGGAGAGAAAGAGGGAGAGAGAAGGGAGAGAAAGGGGAGAGAGAAAGAAAAAAATGGGAGAGAGGGAAGGGTGGGAGAAGGGAGAGAAGAGGTGCGTAGATAAGCGGGTGAAAGGATAAAGGAGGGGAGAGAAAGGACGCACATGGGGGAAAATAAAGAAAAGAGATTACGAAGAGGATATAGAGAAAAAGAGAGAGAACTAGGGGGAAGACAAGAAAATAATTCAATAGAGAAGGACAAGAGGTAGAAGAGACATTGAGAAGAAGAATTTAGGGGGGCAGAGAAAGAGTGTGAAGGGAGATAGTAAATGAAAGGAACCGAGAGAGAATTATTGGAAGAGGGAGGAGAGTAGGAGAGGAGAAAGGGAAAGTTGAAAGGTAATGAAAATGAGGAAGAGGCGAGGAAGGAAGGAGAGGCTTCGAAAGAGAGATTGCTGGGCGATAGGGAAATTGAATGGATCTTTAAATCGAAATAAGTTCTAATTCGCAACATTAATGACACTTGAAGCGTGCAGTTTTACGACGAACGACAATCAATGGAGCTCTTCATGTTTTATTAGCTCTTTCATTGCCAAAATCTGCCATGGTGCGCTGTATAACCTCCATTTGTCGCTCTGTTCTAGTATCAACCTCGCCCAAATAAAAACGGATATCCATTTATTTATCGCATTCATCGCGTTATATTGCGTGCAGTGCTATCAACCGTATCGCTGGCTCTCAGGAAAACTGTTACGCTTCAGAATAACCTAAAAAGCATCCTCTAAAGTATTTATGATAGGGCAGATTTTTGGTGGTTGCATGTTAGTGGAAGGTGATGGAAAGTTATTTTTTAGACTAGGGAAAAGACAAGGAGAATTAATCTTCTATATGAGGTGTGTCTACGACAGGTCCGTGATTGGAGAGTATTTGTACAGGAAATGTTGAAAGAAAGAATGTTTATAATATATCCACAAGAAAGGCAAATATGATTGGTTTGAGCAAGAAGGGAGAGGGATGTGAGAGCGGTGTTGCCTTGCACAGTAAATTTGTCTTTCTGCGACCCTTTGCATGCGAAGCGGCAACTCTGGGGCGTTGTCATGGCATTGAATATACTCGGGGGTCTTTCATCGCCATCTCAGGCCGTACAGACACTCGAGGGATATTCTTTAAGGAGATGTACGGTAGATCTAAGACGGATAGGAAGGCGAACTGTAGTGTTTCAAAATATAACAGAAAGTATATATGTATATATGATAGCGTCGTTGTAGTGCTAACGAAAGTTTAAAGGGCGTACATTAATTGATCGGTTCATTTGTCTCAGTGAAATTACGTACAAATTCTCTCTTTTTTACTCACCTAAATAACATAACTGTGAATTTTCACTCCCAAACAATTGATTTTTCTCTCCGTCCTTTGCTTTCTTTAACCTCTTTTTGAGCCTAACTGCTCCTCACACTCTATGCTTTATTTTGTGCTTCTCTACACCTATCCTCGGAGGATACCGTCCTGTCTAAAGGGTTGCAATTAGTGCCTTAGTGTCGCGCACCCTATTGCGGTCCCATCTTGTTACGACGTGGGCACTTTGCTATTTCCCACTTTACCTTTCAAAGTGAAGAGGAACGCTAGTTCGCCTGCTATTCTCACGACCAGGGTTTCCCATACTTTTTTCGTCACATATTCCTATGAGCCTTATCAATTAAATGAAATACCTCCTTAAAATTGTTACAAGTTTTATTGTTAAATTAATGTAATTTTTCACAATAAATATCAGTCTTCTTACTGGAATAGAGGAAAAAGGTTGAGAACAACCACTGCCCTACATAATAATATAATTATACAAAGTGTTTTTAAGTGTCACACACAATTTGCAGTAAGACTCTTTTCCCAGTTTCATATGCTGTATAACTATTCTGTTGTTAAATGTTAGTTTTTTGCCAAGAACTTTAGCATTTTGGTCTATTTCACTGCTCCATTAATTGGAGGAATGTGAAGTTTAATCGCTATATGCTCTTAACTGAGGTTTCTAATGTACATCGTTAAAAGTATTATTTTGTTTTGAGTCTTGTGTATAGAAATGATACCGTCATACAAAGGTTTGGTTTCTGTTGTACTATTTTTTATAGCATTATTTTCTTACTGCTATAATAAATACATTACTGATAACTTTACTAAGTATTTCCTGAAAGTAGAAATAACAGCATAAATTGCAATTTGGATAATTGAAAACGTCTGTGAGCCGAAAAATGGTTCAAGAGCGCTAATTGTTAATTATAAGGGATTTTATGAGTAAGTGGGACTTTTAACTACGAAAAAACTGAATTTAATAATAAAAAATTAAACCATAGGCCATTGCGTAAATTTTTTGAAGTACTCCTTCGCAGTGGAGGATTACCCACTAGACACAATAGGCGCGCGCCTAGTGCCTCACATATAATAGTGGTCTCAAAATGAAATAGGAAAATAAAAAATTAAAACACAATACACGCGATAATAAAATTTCAGGCGAAATTATAATAGACACGGGCACACGGGTAGTGTAGTAAACGCAAACAGGTTCATAAGATCATCAAGTGAGAATGAGACTACGCATGCGCGAGTATTCTGCTTACGTGACGATCCGTGCATACATCTTGCGCCTAGCGGCCCTACTACTTGCATTGACTATAGGACAGTATTGTATCTATTATAAATAGCTGCTTCTTACGGAGGAGGATATAGGATATAAAACCTAAGGTACTTCTAGATATGCTACGGACCTGAAATTTGACAGGATGATAGGTTATTAGGTACAACCAACCAGAAAAATCTAAAATTTTAAATTTAAAAAAGTTTTAGTGGGGCATTTTTGACCCCAATGTTCCATTTCGATACTCCATAAGAAAAACATGGAAATCTGTGCAGAGTTTCATAAATTTGCATTTTAAAATTAGTTATAACTCAGATAGAAACTCGAGACGAAAACAATTCTATAGCTAAAAGAATGAGGTTTCTTATTTCTGAAGACTAAATTCAAATCGGTGACGAATTGACGAAGAAATATGTTTTTAATCGAAAAAAGCAGATGCTCAACAATAAAGAACTTCAGCTACTATAGCAACCAGGACAACGCTGGGACCACATTGAAAACTAACCTCTGCTCAGACCTCACGACCGTCATTAACTCGGAATAGCCTTGCAAAACTCGAGGATTCGCCCCGAAACCGAACTCGGGTACCTGCCCCCTCGCAGCAGGGGATCTCTAGCCGACCAAATCACTTGCAATAAAATTGTAACCTTTTATGTTGTTAAATTAGTGAGAAAGTAACTCAAGCGTCGAGTTCGGGTCAATGCACTGATTAAAAGTGTCTTTTAAACGTAATGATATGATAAATTATAAGATATTTACGCTCACATTTAATCTTGACGGCCAGGAATACCAACCTTTAAAGAGTTTCTGGGACGGGATTGTACGTGTATTATATGGAAGAGGGGTTGGGCTGGTTGGATTGGTTGGGTTGGTTGGGTTGGTTGGGTTGGTTGGGTTGGTTGGGTTGGTTGGGTTGGCTGGGTTGGATGGGTTGGTTGGGTTGGTGTAATTGGTTGGGTTGGTTGGGTTTAACTGTAATGAATCTGTCCAACCTGAGGAGGTTGGCCCCGTTGCATTTCCAGCATAGCTTCTAATGCGACTCTTGCTCAGTTAAATAGCTCTGTTTCACTCTGTTTGCCCCTTTGTTAAAGGGTATCAACCCCTCCCTAAAAGCGGGGACGCTTGTTCCTAGGGAGAGTTTCTAGCGAATCAAAGCTGGCGATGGGTCGCTTGTAGCGGTCCCACCACCTAACCTTGATGTCGCCTAGCATTTGCACCTCTTTGTGCACCGATGCTGCTGCCTTGCAGTAGAATTCCTTGGATATACTCGGCAGGAGGATGCCCAGGGATTCAACGTTTCCATCTAAATGCATCCGGCTGACGCGGTCGTATCTGCCACGACCGAGTATCAGCAGAAGTGCATTGTATTGCACTACTTGCAGCCTGTAGAGGGTGGTCTTAGGCACCCCAGACCAAACCTGAGCTGCGTAAGTGATGATAGGCCTCACGCAGCTCAGGTAGAGGCGTCTCTTGGTGTCAATCGAGAAGACACCCGGGCGTAGGATCGGACGAAGTCTCGACAGCGCCCCGAGTGCCTTGTGGCGGACGGGCTCAACCTGACGCTTCCAGAGAAGCCTCCGGTCCAGCACTACTCCCAGGTATGTGAACTCTGGACTCCAGGGGGTGACCCCCCCCCCCCCATCACCGACAAGTCGACTCCAGGTGGTGCTCCTCTTTCAGGGTGGTCATTGCTGCGTTGACTGCAATGCGGCACCGACGATACCAGGTGACCAGATTGTCGACGGCGCACTGCAGCGTCTCCACGACCGCGTACTTCTTGGAAGAGCGCGACAGGAGCGCCGCGTCGTCCGCGTACAAGGCAAACGTTGTGTTCCACCCTAGCTCCCAAGGTGGGTCTTGGGTGAAAATATTAAAGAGTGCCGGCCACAGGACGGACCCCTGTGGGACATCGGCGCTGATTTGCCGTAGCCCCGGTCCGACCTGGAGCCAGAACACCCTGAACGTCCTGCCCTGTAGGCACGACTCGATGAGCTGCACTAGCCAAGCTGGAAACGGGAGTCGATGCAACTTCAACAGGAGTGCTGGATGACACACGCGGTCGAAGGCCTTCGAGATGTCGAAGAAGGCCCCGGCGACCGCGTGGTTCCTGTTGAAGGCGTCGGTGATGAAGTGGGTCACCCTACTTAGTTGCTGGAAAGTACATTGTCCTTCACGGAAGCCGAACTGCTCATCCGGGAGAAGATTCCTCTCCCGGAGAATATCCTGCAGCGGCTTCTGGATAGGACGGTCAAAGATCTTCCCGAACCCAGCCAGGAGAGAGATTGGCCGGATGCCTCCGGGACCAACCTCTGTCTCTGGCTTCTTCGGGAGACAGATGACCTTAGCCCTCTTCCAGGCAGACGGAAAGAATAGAATCTCGACGCTACAGTTGTAAACGGCGGTCAGGAATTCCGCTGCAGCGACGGGTTGTCGAAGAACGACGTTTGGGATGTCGTCGTCCCTGGGAGCCCTCCTCATCCCAAGGCGGCGTATCACTGCAATGATCCGCAGCATCGAGCAAGGGGCCGCGATCTAGCGTCTCCAGCTCCAGCGGGATGTCCTCCTCGACCGCGTCCGACTCTGCTGTGGCCGGGTTTGGGCGAAATACCCCCTCCAGTTATTCCGCCATAATCCCGGCTTTCTCCTCCGGAGTCCTCGTGACGAAGTCCCCCTGGACGATTAGGGGGTCCCGCCGCTGGGTACCGCAAATCCTCCTACAGGTTTTCCAGACGGACCGGTCCTCCAGGGAAAGCGTAGAGAGATGAAGTTCCCACTCGTCCGAGCGCACGTCTCGCAATGTACCGTACTGGCGAGGGAGTCCAACTGGAGCCCGAGGTCCAACGTACGGTGGCGCTGCCACCTCCCCCGCACGCGGTTGCACAGCGTGATTGTCTCTCTGACGACACGAGGCAGGGCAAGGCGTATACCCCCAGCTACGACCACCCTCGTGATCGCAGCGTCCATGACCTGCTGGATGGTGGTGGTGAGAAGGTCGACCATACGTTCTGCCTCCGCACACGACCTAGGCGGTGTTCGGTCGACCGGCAGCCTCTCCGCGATGAATTCACGGAAGTGCTGCCAGTCGGCACGAGCTAGGCCCAGGCGCTGCGAAGGTGATACTCGCATCGGCGAGTTCCCCAGAAGTAGCAGGGTCGGATTATGATCAGAGGACAAATCGCAGATCGAATGCATGATAAGGGACGCCCTGATGTTGCTGATGACAGCAACATCGAGAACGTCCCTGGAAGGTAGATAGGTGGACTCTGATGGCGCGAGCACCGTGAGCCACTCTTCGTCCGCCAAATCTTTCAGCCGCACGCCCCTCGGATTGGAGACTCTTGAATGCCAACTGGTGTGCTTGGCATTCGAGTCCCCGATGACGATCAAGGGGCGGCCATCTCCGACAACATCCATGACCTCATCCGGAACCCACGCCCTCCTCGGCGGATAATACACCGAGGAGACTCTGATCCATCAGGTACAAGTCCTGATGTCGGCGGATACAGCCTCCATCGATCTGTAGATTTGCACCGGATAGGGGCGATGCTCCACAGACTGGTGGATGAGCAGTGCCGAGCCACCTTGCCCCGCCCCCGTGGCGGGCTGGCCGACCCTGTCTCAGCGATAGATCGCCCATCCAGGTATCTTCCACACGTCCGCTGGGCGGAGGTGTGTCTCGTTCACAGCGGCGACGATGGCGTGTTTTTCCTACAGGAACGCCCGAAGTTCTTCCGTCTTCTCCTTGACACCTCGAGCGTTCCATTGCACTAGGATGCTGCATCCCCTAGTCCCCGTTATTGGAGGATGGGATGCGCTCCTTGATCAACTCCCCCAAGAGAGAGAGGAGGAGTTGGCCGGACGTTGAGGAGATGTATTTCCTCAACGCCTCACAGATCATCGTCATTGTGCGACAGAAGTCGGGGTCCTCTTTGGACCTGACGGCCTCTGCTGCACTGCTCTGCGGCATACTTGTCTTGGCCGATTGGGTGGGGTCATTGGCTGGGGCGACCTCGGCGGTCTTTGTTGGCCGAACGACCACCCGTGCAACTGCCTCGGGCTTGGCCTTTGGTGGATTTGCTAGAGGTGCCGTGGCGGGGCCTTTGTTGGAGACCACACTCTTCACGGCATCAGCCTCGGTGGGCGTCGCCTGCTGTTCCCTCACCTTGGCCGCCCTGCGCCTCTCCTTGCGGAGAGCGTTGGCCGAGGGCCTCTTAGGGGCCGGCTCCTCACGTCTGATGACGCGACCAGAAGTCGGCCGAGATGAAACGTCAGCAGTGGGAGGGCCCGACTGCTTAGCCGGCTCAGAACCTGGCTGCTGAACCGGGGATGGGGCACTAGCTAACGGAGTTGGCTTGGAAGTGCCCCAGCCACTGCGGCATAGGGACGGGAGGCGTCCACTTTTGCCAAGGGGGCGGCCTTCATTTTGAGGAGGGACGGAGCGGACTTCGGTGCCTTTCCCGGCATCGACTTTTGGACAGACTTCTGCCCCTCCTCGTATCTTTGGAGCGCCTTTTGTAGTTTTTGAAATTTGAAATCGTCTGTTAACTTTTTTTTTGTCCTCATGCGGCCTCTTCATGTGGTAAAGGTGTTGAAAGGAGCATAAGATGCCTTAATGAATGCATTATTTCGCGCCAAGAGCATTGTAAAATATTTACAGTTATATTTGTTTATGGTTTTATTTTGCTTCGTAGCATGAAATCAAAGTGTTCGATATATTTTAATCTGTATCAAATATTAGTGCGCATGCGCATAAAACGATTCTAGTATCAATGCGTGTATTGATGCGTCATATTGGAAACGAGGAATTATTACAAATCTTATATAAAGTCAAACAATATCGTCCCACGTTATTTTTACTTCCTCTCTTGAATTGTAAACGTAAACAAGTTCCTACAACTGTATACGTAAACAAGTACCAAACTCCCAACCTTACAGGTATGTTGTGATTTAAAAAAACAATCTACGCAGGGACGCGTAACAGTTACATATTGTATTTATGAAACATGAGTGGCCTCCGTTAGTTAGAAATCCCGTCACCAAGTAATGTCATATAAATGCCATATAAAAGCATAAGTAATTTGTTAACATTTCACAGACAATTTGAAGCATGTAATGCAATTGCATACAACCAAGGAGTTGTCCCCGGGCATCACCAAACCTCTGCACGCCACTGGCTACAGGCTAGATTTAAACAACTGGAAAAATTTATGTCGGAGGGACTAGCGAAGGGACTTAACAGAAGCCCGACGTATCTCGGAAGGCAGGGCAGTGAGGATAAGATTCTCGAGATCGACTGTAGAACGGAGCGAAATACAGGATCGCTTTTCCCTAGGGCGATAAGAGAATATAATAGGAAAAGATAACGTAGGAAAACTATGGACTCTTGGTGCACTGCACCCCCTGCCATCCACCAAAAAGGTGACTTGCAGGGTATCATATAGATGTAAGTTCAAAGCGAATTACGACTTTCTTGTTCAATTTTATTGATAACGGCTACTCCTATGATAAAAAATGTATACGAAAAAAATACTCTACGCTTCTAGTTTTACAAGTTTATTTGAAAACTATTTTAATTTGACCAAACATTTACAAGACATAACGTTCATCTTTTGTCACCAGTAAAGTGGTGTCTCTGATTGACTTACGTAATTTATTTTTGTGACTTTCTTATTTTCTTTGATTGTAAGTCCTTAATATCAAATTTCATAAAAATCTGTTCGGTAGAAGCCGAGAACGAACATGTGGACAGACGGACAAACCGACGCTAATAGGCGCTTCTAACTAGGCGGGTATTTCGCTCGCCTAGTGCTTGTCTCGACTCTGCTCAATACGGAAAATGCTTTCAAATACATTCTTATATAGTTCTGGAATCTAATTTTCGAGAGTTATAAGATTACAGAATAGTTAATTTAGCTTTTTCCCGATGTTATTGCCTTTTTCTACTCATCATATACCTTTGTGAATCAAAATTTACTTTAAATAATATAACTTATTAAAATTGTGCACATAACTTTTGAAATTAAAAGTAAAAAATGCTTGTGCGATATATCTTGTGTTAAAAAAAAACTATGATAGTTTTTGTTACGAGCAGTTATCTCTATAATGGTAGAAACTACTTTTTTCGTGTGCGTAGTATCAATCGAGATAGATTTTTAAATTGATACGTTAATTGGAGAATCGTTACAAAAACAACGGCTATTTTGTTAGATTGTCGGCGAATAAGTTTTACTTGTGGCTTTTGAGAAATAATTTTTGATTCCTAAATACTAAGCAGAGTGGTACAATATTTTCTATGTGGTTGGAGAGGAGATGAATTGCACGAAATAAATGCTTTTCAGTCTTTTCTTATCGACGACACCATTGCCAACTTACCGTGGCACAGAGTTTGAAAATTTCTGTTAAATGCGGTTTATTAATGCTTGCTCTCTTGCAGTTTGCGTCAACTGTATTCTCAGCGACGCTTGGCTCCAGGACGTGTTCTGCCGCACGCGGCGTTATCAGCACATGTTCACGCTCGAGGTAACGCAGCACGAGCCCTTAGATTTACGACGAATCGGTCACCGGATATACTTCCTCCCCAATAGCCTCCGCTCGGTAGGGAACGTATAATTTTCAGACGGTTGCCACGAGTATTATTTGCGGTGATAGCGAGAGAAGTCATTCGTCATGTTACACATAAATCTATAACTTTATCGTTTTCACTTTCTCAGATACAATGTATGTGAAGAGAGCATTGTGATTACGAAAAGAATTTGACTAACAATAAGAGTTTGTTGAATATGCTCTTTTGAGCTGCCTCTGAATCCGAGAAAGTGGTTTTTATAATTCTGGCTGTCTTTCGTTAGCACGATGCTCTGAAGACAAAACAGATAAACCGATTCCGATGATATTTCGTATTTATATAGGATATTTCCCAGAATGGAAGCCTTGTTTAAATAAATTATGTCGCGAAAAAATGGGGGATAGTTTATTTTTGTCGGTCTTCTCAAAATTTCGATTTACTCAAAAATGGCTGCGTGAATTTTGATTTAAATTGGTCCATTTATAAAGCCTCTTCAAAATAATAACTATATACTATATATGTCAATGGATGCTATATAGTATATAGCATCCATTGACATAAAAATATATCAACTTTTACGCACAGCTATCGCCAAGCTCTCCTCTCTCCATCAGATTCACGCATAAATACGCATTAATATAAGCTGTACCAATATTTATGGACTAAATGGTACGCGATGAAATATGAGATATTTGCGAAATGCAAGTTGCGCCAACAATTTTGTCACTTCGAGGTAAGTTACATTGGTATTGGAACGTATAGAGTAATAACATAATGATTGATTGAGTATAGTTGCAGTAAGGACCGGATCTAGATTCTCGGGAGTCCGGATGAAAGTTTTTTGGGGCTCAGATGAAATTTTTATTTCATAAAAATGTCGTATTTTGGAGTTATAAAAGTTTTGGGGGGCCTTGCACGCACTGCACTACCCTTAGATCCGGTATTGGTAGCAGTAATAAATACTTTGAGCGAAGGAACGTATAAAAACTGAAAATACACCAGAATTAAGAGATTCGTCGACTCGTTTGCGGATTTCTATCTTATTTATCTATTTTTCGGAACCATTTATCGATTAGACTTTGCCGAATTTTTTTTGTGATGGCGTCTATCGAGAAAATCCAGGATAATTAAGTCGAAAACAGATCTATTAACAAATATACGTACCCTTTGAATTCCACACCTTTGCTTGTAGATCCATTGCCTCCATTTTGGCTCCCAGTTGTGATAGCAATGTCATATTAGTGACTATGTACTGAAGCAAAGGAGTTTTAATTCAAATTCCATTCTATAGACTTGTGTTGCCTTTCTTTTGATTGGAGCTTATCTCAGAGGATGGCTGCTTCGTGGCTTTGGTTCACGACTGTTGTATTGTATTTTGATTAATTATGGGCGTGGATAAATGAGGCTTCTTTGGCATCACCAATATTATTAAAATGTTTAGTCGATAGTTTGCGTGAATATCACGAGGTTGTATACTGTGAGGGGCATTTTTCTCATTAAAATAACCTAAAATTCCGAACTTCCTCCATGTTATTGTTCAGGAGACGCTTCGTCATCACCGCGAGGATGTTGGAATCAAGAGTGACGTTTTGTCAGCTCTTTTCCAATTTTCATGAGACGTGTTTCAAAGAGATTGGCAGACAAGTTGCGAGAAAGAGAGAGAGAGGGAGAGAGAGAGAATGAGAGATATGGATAAGCGTCACGGCGCTTCTGGATGAGACGGGTTGGGACTCGTTAGAGAAACGCGTAAACAGGCTAGGCACTAGTCTAAGTTAAATTAAGAGCGGATGACTTCAGTTGCGAAATGCCTTCTTTAATTAGGCTTCAAGGTCGTAAGGGTCAAGGGGATCGTGAAGGTAAGACTGGAGAAATTAAGCGTGAGACCGATCGTTTTAAAATGGAAACCATGGAAAAAGAAAAATTCGCGAAATGATTTGGAATGCAGTTATTTGAGTATATGTCCATTATCTCCTGCCCTGTTACATTTTGGGACTCTTGCAGATCATAGATACGGAAATAACCGCCAACGATATCGCCTGGATATGTGAAATGGTCGTTTTTCACGCACCAAACTTCGGCACCTCGTACGGAAAGCCAAATCGCCCCATAAAGATTAGAAAAGGCTATCCGTTATGATTTACAGCCGTCATTCAACAGTGTCAGATCTGTCACGAACAACTTCTCTTCTTCATTTCCTTGTGTCAACTTTAGTAGGAAGATAAACAAAACCGGTGGTAATTAAAAAATTATTAAAGGCACTTTTTAGAATGGACTATATATTGATTACCACTGAGCACGGCTAATTTGTAGTTGAAGTGAACACCTGATTTGTTCTTTCCATGTTATAGCTACGGAAAACACTTAGATCATCCTTTGGAATGTGTGGTGGCGATTCGTTCAAAATATTCATAAATATCAGCGAAAATGCTCTAAGGGAGATAGAGACAGAACAATACGTAGTTCAAATATTTTTACGAGATGGTTATATTCATATATCGAGTCATTAAGGAGAATATAGCGAGTGTTAGCCAATAAAAGTGCAACACACGGTGTCACCTCCGCAATACCGAACGTTTAATCGTATTTGCAACCTCCTCGTGATGAACTTGAAACTTATTTATGAGAATACAGTCAATAGCGACATTATCCCTTATAATTGAAAGAGACGCGAGCGCGTCTTTTTCAATTATCGTCAACTCCTTTTTCATCCGCTCATTCTATTGACTACGTAAGAGATTTGGGCAGCGGATCAGCCTCGCAGCGCGGAAGTCGCGGGTTTGAATTCCACCAATGAAATACCTCCTCGTTAGTTAGTTAGTGCTAAAGAACTAGTTGTGAAAAGCAGTCGCTGCTAAAGAGGCAAATAAACGGTTAAGGAAACGTTCTACAAACTCCTTTTTCCTCCCCGAAGCGTTTCGCTTTCCCTCGACGAATTTTCACTCTCCCTCGGCCACCATCACCACCGCCACGCCCCCTCTCGGCATCCGCAATCCCCTTTTCTCTGCCTCCGCCTCTTCCCTTCCTCCTTTCTCTCTCTTTCTCACTCCCTCCTTAGATTATCACACATTCCCTCCATTTTACGATCGCCTCCTCGCTTCTCTCTACCCCTATTTCACTTATGTCAACTCCCCACTTTTTTCTACTCCCTTTGTTTTTTAACGCTCACCTCCTTCCTTTTTACCCCTCTCCGTTTTCACTTCCCTGTTTCCCCCTTTCTTTCTCTCTTCCCTTTCGTCCTCTCTCTCTTTCCCCCTCTCTTTTCTCCCCCTCTCCTTTCTCCCCCACGCTTTTCTCCCCCTCTTTTTCCCCTCGCTTTTCTCCGCCTCTCTTTTCTCCCCCTTTCTTTTCTCCCCCTCTCTTTACTTCCCCTCTCTTTTCTCCCCCTTTTACTTTCCCGCTTATCTCCCGCCCTCTCCCTCCCCTCCCGTTCCCTCTCCCCCTCACTTTCTCTTCCTTCCCACCCCTTCTTCGTTCCTCTCACTCTCTACACTCAATTCCGCACATGCGAATTTCAGGTTTCGCTCATGTCCTTTTTAAAGGGGAACCTTCCAATGGAAACTGAGCGAATGCGTCCGAAAATAAAAAAAAAGCTACTCGACCATTGTTTCGGTCTCTCGGCGACGTCATGGAGCGACATAAACCACGAGTGTTGCGTGTTTTTTACAAAGAGTTTTGGGTCTGAACAATTCATTTTCAGCTTTTTCTCTTTACGAAAGAATACAGGAAATTACCTCTGCCCTCCTTAATTTTTTAAGACTTATTAGCCCGAGCTAAGAATGATAAAAATAAATTGCTCTCGCTTTAATTTTTTATGAATCAGAAAACTAAAGCATTAAAATTTCATGGAAAAATGTAAATAGACGACCGTTTGGTATTTTTTCTGTGGACAATCTGAAACTATTAACTAATTCACTTGACAACAGGATATGATGGGCATTATCAAAAATGTTACACTTTCTTAAAAAATATAAATCGATTTAATAATATGAAAATATTTATAATTTTATGGGTTTAGGGTTTCTCCATTTTAATTTTAATTGCTTATCAAAGTATCTCTGATAGCCACAATCGGAATTTACTTCCTCAGCCGTAAGATGCGATCGATATTTATGAACTTTTTTAATTTTAGAGTGAATAACGTTGGATTTTTACGCAAAGGTTTGTTTTTAGGCATTGCGCGAAAGTATGATAGATCCGTATGGAACGTCGTATTGGCTTAGAACGATGGGATATCGATGGGATTCGTTGCAGTTGAATCACTCTTTATTTTTTAGGTTCTATGGTATGTATTAAATGGGGCATTTGAGAAGGATGGCATAGGATAGGATGGAATTTGGAGATATCAATGCATTTCCTTGACATTATCCAAACCTGCGGCTCGAATGATTCCATTTATTCAAATTGTGTCATAGATTTTGCTCCCGCGAATTACTAAAAATGAAGGACCTTCTGTTTGCCTTGAGCTCCGCCACATATTCAGTTTATATTACTAATAGGGAACTGCATTTAAGAAGGAGCTCCAGTTAATCTATTTTCCATTACTTGAAACAAAGTTTAAAAATAATGTTTGCTAATTATCTCAACTGCTGATGGCTAAATTTTATGGAATAATTCCATAATATGAAATAAAAACACTGTAATTTTCCACTATTGGTTCTAATCTCTACGTCTTCGTGTGGGATGCTTTTATATGCCGATGACTGCAAGATATTTAAACAGATCGATTCCCCTAATGATGCAGCCTCTCTCCAAAATACCCTGGATTGTCTTACCTCCTGGTCCAAGCAATGGCGTCTACGTGAAAATCCCTCGAAATGTTCTTCTTTGTCCTCTCTCCGTAAAACTCCCATAATAACCCATTACAAACTTCTTGACAACATTATTCCAACAGTTCTTTCAAAAAGATCTTTGTGTGATTTTTGATCGGAAATTACTCTTCACCGCACACATCAAAAACCTTCTTCTCGTGCTATGCGTTTACTTGGACTTAATTACCGTTTCACTGAAATTGATGCTATCTTTGCTCTTCGTACTTTCTTTGTGTCTTGTATCCTGCCAATTCTTGAATATTGCTGCCACATTTGGTCTACCGCTTCCCCCCTCTAAACTAAAACTTCTCGAGAGACCTCTGAACTTCTTTTTTTCTATAATCCGGAATCGTGTTCCCTCTCTTCGTAGCTCTACCATCTCATCTGCCAGTAAGTCATTAGGCCTATCCTCTCTCTCTCTCTGATCGAAGAGCATCCATTGACCTAAGTTTCTAAGTAACTCTGTATCTGGCAAATACAGGTCACCCGACCTATCCTCGATGTTTCCACTCCGTGTCCCCTCACGCTCCACCCGACTATCAGATCTCTTCCACTGCCAAACCCAGCGTCTTGCAGTCACTAAACGGTCTCTCTCTATCTTTCCGTATCCCCAGTCTTTATAACGCTTTGGTTAAGCTCTCCCGCGACGTCGATATCTTTCTCAACAGAATTTCCCTAACCAAATAACTTTTCTCTAAACCAACTTCGCGGCCTGCTGAATTGTTCTTGTTATTTTGTGTTTCGACGTGTTGCTTATGTTACTTTACTTATAGTTATAATTTATTCCTTTGTTGATGTTGTTATAATGCTCAGTGTAAAAGTCCTGAGTGCTGTTTTTGAACTTCTTCAATAAATAAATAAATAATATAAACAAATAAAATATCACGATCTAGGTTTCGATTCTTAGCGTCATCATCAATTCATATTAATGTTTGCTACTCACGGAGTGTCAAATTAGGGTGAAATCATTAAACAAAACAGCTCCTCTTTTCCCTTTGCCTTGGTCTATTGTCTGTTAGCGCCTCTTTCTCCCACTCTCTGTCACCAGCGTTCCGTTTCATTTCTCATTCTTTCTATAGCTATCCTTGCGTTAAAATTATTTTAATTTGAGTGCTCATTTTGGAGTTTGGACAAAATTCTACTGATGTTTTCGATTGATATTGCTCTTTTTTCAGTATTCCTTATTTCTTCCCATCTCTCTTTTTCGATTTATCTCAAAAGATTGAGCCATAATTGATATTTTTCTTTCTAGAGATCGTTCAGCGTGATCAAGACTGTATATCCACGAATCTTCTTATTTCACTCATATCTATGTTTGTAGCTAAACTATTGCAAGTTTTTTACATTTCAGTCGCAGCCTTGCTTCATTAGTTGGAGTTTTCCTCTACCCTCTAATCAATGCTAACAAATATTCGCCTAATCTGCTAATTGCAAATTTGCGCCGACACGACATCTTTATCAGTAGAGACAGACAAAGTTCACGGCGAGAATTTCCTAGGAAAAGCAGGAAAAAAGAATATTTGAACAGGACATCTTTCTTGCTTTTTTATTTATTTCCTCCCCTTGCCAATGAATTTTCTCTCTTGTTACTACACCACTGAGCGAATCGCAGGCCTAAAAATGTGGTACTTGTGTGTTTTGCATCATTTTCACTAAAGTGAACTTACGGCAAGGATGAAATTCTGCTTTCCATACCGGTTTCTCGCGCGGCAAGCTCTGAATTGCAATTTTACGGACAAAGAACGCCGAAAGAATCTAAACGATCGCTAAAGAATCCCATACATGTTCTGCCTAAAGCTCGAAATAAATTTTCATGGTAATTTTTTAGGAATAAATTTATTTTCAAAACTTTAATTGCAGATTTGGGTATGAAAAACAAACTACAATACTGTATTATATAGACACATAGATAAGATCTCTCTCTGTCCATTTTTAAACATATATATCTGTGTCTTTTAGTCAGATTTTTAAATGTAAATATCCATGGTAATTATCGACGTTTTAAGTCTCTCGAGCAAAGCCATTTGGTAAAAAGGGTGCGAATTAGGATTTTAAGGCTTAAGAATCGTATTTGAAAGTGAAAATCTTCACACAGAATTGGAACAGGTAAGGGTGGCAGTAGTCACGTGACACGAACGTATTTGAAAGGAATCATTTACGCAGGAGAGAATTTCGAGTGGAGGGAGAAAACATTTTCATGGAAATCGTCGACTGAATATAGAGTGGTTGGGCTGATGGAGGAGGGTTTGGAGGATTGAGGAGGAAGTATGAGGATGGCTGAGGAGGAAGGATGAGGAAGAGACTGAGGAGGAAGCATGAGGAGGAGGGCAAGCGGGCAGACGGCCAAAGTGTATACCGCCACCGCCGCCGCGGTGGCCGTGCATCCGGGGATCGAAGAAAGGTGTCCATTATTGCGCATCGCGCGAGATGGAGTGCGAAACGCGAAATCGATCTTTTGTAAAAATAGTCTCAAAAACACTCCTTTTAGCTTCGATCCATTCAAGGAGAGACATAGAGAGAGAGAGAGAGAGAGAGAGAGAGAGAGAGAGAGAGAGAGAGAGAGAGAGAGAGAGAGAGATAGTCATTAGGGCAAATTTGAACGAATTAACCCGTTCGACTGCTCCTCCAAAACCGGCGGGTGCATAACAAATATTGGGTCGACTCGTCGAAAAATTCCATTTGTATAAATGACATCCCGTGAAGAGCAGAGCCTCATCTCCTCCCCATCCTTCTCTCACTATCGTCATTATTCTGGCATCCACGTTCACTCCATTCGTTTCCTGTTTCCACCGTTCCTCTTCACACCTCGCTTCCTATTTGCTCTGTCTCGTTATTCTCCCTTCGGCAGACATTCTCTCCTACCGTCTCTCTTCGTCTTTCTCTTTCGCCTCTCCCTCTCCTTCCTCCCAGCCTTCTCTTCCGCCTTCTCCTCTTCCTCCCTCCGCTTTTCCCTTCATCTCTTTCTCTCTTTTTCCCTGTCTCCATCCATCCCCTCCCCCCTCGCTCCCCCCCTTCTCACACGATGCCCATCATGGACCGCGCCCACTCCACATTGCGCATGCGACATCGAGGAATATGCAAGAGAAAGCTTACAAAGTGAAAACGGCGTTGCCACATTTACAGAGCGTAGCACGGGGCCACGTCGTCTTCGATTGACACCTAGGGCGCGTGCCTTTCTTACGCAACGTGGTGGAGGAGTCTTCTGCTTGTCTGGTTTCGAAGCGGGAAGAGGGAGAGAGAGGGAAGGAAAAGGAGAATGAGAAAGAGAGGGAAGGGGTAGAAACGAGACACCCATGGCAATTTTAAAAAAATTCGTTTGTTCGGAAGAGACTCTCCAGGAGGAAGAGGGTATCGTTGCAAAAGTATGGTTCCGCGGACTGCCGCCCGAGGGATCTGCAATCGACCGCAGTGGAGGAGAAATTGCATGGCATTAATCGCCAGTATTAAGCAGAATGTCTTCAACCTACTTCCATGACATGATTAGGCGTGCTAATAGGAGTTCGCGTTGGGAGAGCGCGGCTGTGGGCCAATGTATGAACTCCTACCGCACGCCTGGAGTCGCAGGCAAAGGATGAGCGTCAAAGCGAAACCATCTTTATCTTCTTTTTTTCAAGGAAAATCAGAGGCTTACTTAGAACTCTTTTTTCCTGAATAAAATGTAGATATTTAGTTTTCATTTATTATTATTTATTTCATTCACTCTTTACTTCTGCGACTCGGTTTCCTCATCCGAGATTAATCAACGATTCGTCATGGAAGAAGCTGAGGTTTTAGAGTATGGGGAACACATCATTGCTGGTTATTTTATTCGAATTAAAAAGTGAAAGTAATATGAAATGTTGAACGCATTCTCTATAACTATCGTAAAGTAACTTGGTACACTGGACAGCAAAGTAGATTTACAACTATATGAGTTAACAGACATGCTGGACTTGAGAAACAAGAAGCGCCATGTTTTGCTACGCATTTTCCCATTTCCCTCTTAAGATTTATCCTAAATGTATGTTGTGGAAGTCACCTACCACTGCCGCGGATTTCCTAGATAATCTGTGAGTTAGAGCACTTCGCTGAACAAGTATTTCATAAAAGATTAACTAATTATGGAACCACAGTTATCTTCTGACGTGCACTACTTTCTTGAAGAGTATTTAGCAGTTGCATCAGTTCGGACTTGTGATGATTAAAGCAGATAAAAAAGATCGAACGTTTTACAGTGAATCTAACCGCTAAAAAAGTGAAAAATTATATTTTCAAAATGTTTTAACCTTTTCAGAAAATAAAGATATAAATGTTCATTAATAATCTTGTTTCATATGTTTTAACGTTAAGGTCAGAGTTTGGAATCGTCTATTGATGTCTTAAAATTACCTAAGTTCAACAATTCATTTAATTATTGGTGATGAAAAGTGCAAACAAAAATATCTCAAATCTTGCTTTTTAAACATTTAGATGTTATATTAAATATAATATAACCAGGGTCGGATCCATAAATTTCTAGGGGGGGATTGCCCCTCCCCCTCTTGAATCCATATATTTTGAAAATTCCTACCACCATCAGAATCTTTCTTTCCCATATTACCATATTTGCTGTGTAGGACCAAGGAATTATACGCAGAATGAATTTAAGAATGCACCCAGTGGAGGGCAATAGCGTCATCCAATGGGGGGGGAGGGGCGTGATCGCCTGCATCGCCATCCCCCTTGCATCCGCCACTGCATATAATATAAGATCATGTCATCATAACTTAAATTTAGGGATTAGATATTTTTATTCGAAAGATTTTTTTGGCGATCTCCTTCATACAGATGTACAAAATCGCTGTAACTGATATTTAAAGGAAAGTTATAAGTAATTGAACTTCGAGTGTCTGGAAAAGAATCGAGAAAAATAAACCTGACATCGACAATTATAATTATAGAAGTTTGACTCATAAAGTCTGGTTGTAACTTTATCATTACCTATAGTTCAGTGTATTGATGATGATCCAGTTAGCCTTTGTACAATTTAGTAGGGTGAAATACCATAATACCATAGATAATAATACCATTATAAATGAATGGAAATATTTAATAAACTAATAGTACAAAAATTGACAGCAAACCTCGTGCGTATAAAATTTGTCGTACCTATAGTGAAACATCGATATAGCGAGAATTTATAGAATTCATAAAAATACTCGTTTCAACGAGTACTCGTAACATTCGAAAATTAAATTCCTCATGTATAATGTTAAGAAATTGATGGCGACGGTGTTTTCGCACGCTATAATGTAGTAATCGTTATATGCTGTACTCGTTCTATCGAGATTACACTATACTTGGTCAAATTTTTATCGTCTTTCCTCCGAATATCTTCCTTTTTGGTCGTTTCGCAAAATGTCATCAGCAATTTTCGTCATACCGCATTAATTAATCAAACTGCGTTATTTCCTGCACTCATTTCAATCGACTTTCAACCCATAAAAATTGGAAGTCACGTGACACAGGCGTCGACGCAAGCAAGTAAGATAGAGAGCACGAGGTCACGGTCACGAAGCCCTATTCTCGCTTGAACTGCGGCTGTGTAAGTTTCGAGATAATACATGCACATGGAGACCATGTTTGTTGACCTAAGTGCCGAGGCTGGAATTATTTGTTCTAAGGCGGCTTACTGCCCCGTCTCCCACTAACCGCGCCGCTCTCATTCTGAATAATAGCAGCGAACGAATAGCTTTCCGCCACTATTACATTAATCTCTTTATCTTTAAATTTCATTTCTAAGCACCCTCTTATTTCCAATTACCGTGTTCTACCAAGCCAATCACTTTCCAATAAATTTCTGATATTATTATTTGCCAATTTCTATTAATATAATATGATAGAAAATTGTGAATTTAGTGTAGGTTAGAATTTCCTAATCCATTCACGTGTCTCTCGCCCTTCAGTGTATCCAATGTCACCCATAATTCCTTCTGCTTATCACTCTGTATTCTATATTTAGCAGTGTATTTAACACAAACATGGCCGACAAGCGTAGCTATGAAGGCCCTTTTTTACTTCTCTTCATCTTAACATGTCGCAAATATCATAATAAAATACATTCTAGATTTATAATTTTATCACGGCAAAAGGGGAAAGAAAATAATTTTAAATAGAAGAGGAGATACAGAAATACTAAATAAGCATGCAGCTTATCCTTTAAAATTAACTAAGCCACATGAACGTATTAGATTATATGTTTGAAATGTGTGTCATCTAAATAAGGGCTTATGTATTGCTTGGTAATGCCGTATCATGGAAGAAAGCCGTAGTTAGCTCTTCTATCCGCCACTCATAAATCTTCTTTAGACCTAGGCCCCTACCCTTCCCTCATCCACTGCTACACGCGAAATAAGCTATGAAACCACGCCTATTCCAATATTCCGAACGCCACTCCCAAATTCACGGCGTCTCTACTTTGCCTTATCCTGTTACACAACCCTCTTTTCTCTCTCTCTGCTCCCTTCCCTTCCCGTTTCCTCAACCGAAATGTCTTTTTTTGCCCTCGACACTTATTATCCGCTTATTTGCCCCAAATTCGATCAATATTTCCGAGGAATTTCCATTTGCTTCGTGTCTTCCTTCTCCCACCAAACGGTTCCTGGCAAGTGCTTGTCTTTCCTTTCGCCGAAATGCTCCACTGATGCCGGTTCATTCATCCGACGTTCCTCACTTATCACGCACTCTATATTGAATAGTTGGAATGCGTGGTATTCGTAATTTTATGCAAGGTTGTGGAATTTCCTCCTCTACTGGCGATGAGTCGATTGATCCTATTCGTTAAATGTGATGAGTTATGAAAAAGTATCAGGATTTTATCGCTTCGTTCATCCGGTACTTCTCTCCTGATTGTGGAGGATTTCATTTAAGGTATCCTTGCCCTTTGGTTTATCAAACTGCGTCCAAATCTATAACATCCAAAGATGACACTCATCACACTAAAAAGAAATATTTTTTCTCACTCCAAAACGCAAATTTCAGTTTTATTTTTGCTTTCCTAAGCTCCTGCTGTTTATTCATATAATTAAAATTAATCCATTATAATCCATACACGCTTTCTTGTACCCTTTTGCCGATATCTTGGAGTGTTACATAATGCGTAGGTTAGGTTACGGTAGCGTAAACATAGCCGGAAGTGAGAGAGCGACTATTGTCGTGATTACAGCTATATATACGTGTGTGTGTTAAAGGTAGGAATGTAACGCTTGAAACCTTTTTAATCGGCTGCATTACATTTAGAATTATGAAATATAGTGATTTATTTTCACCAGTACACTTTCATCTACAATAATTATTTTTTTAAAGCATTAAATCGCGTTAATATTAACATTGGCTTTTTACAAAATAGATCAATGAACTATTTAGTCGCTGTAATGTTTTGAGCGCGGAGAATGAGGAGGTATTCGAGAGATCAGAGGGATCGGAGGGAATAGGGGGAGAGGAAGTGTCCGAGAAAATGGAAGGAGGAAAGCATGAGGAAGGGAGAGATTGGAGTTGGAGTGAATGGAGTGAGAGGGACGAATTTGGCCTATAGAAAGGATAAAGCCTGTTACCACTTATGGTCTTGCTGAGCAGGCGGACTGTTTTGTATCCTAGAAACGGACAATTCCCCGGTTGTTGTGGAAATCAAGATTAATTCTTCGTGTCTGGCGGAATTGGATCTCAATCATGTTGAAAGTAAGTTTGTTCGGAAGGACAAGAATAGGCATCAGTTCGTTTCAGCAAGATAAATAAGGTTTAGAAAATAAAATACCGTCCATAAAAGAAGGGGTGAGGACCAATAAGCGCCTGTGGGCAGGGCCGTCTCTAGGGTACGGCGAATCGGGGCGGTCGCTCCGGACCCCTCGTCAAAAGGAGCCCCGCGCTAAGCAGCAAGATGAAGATTGCTGCTAAGCGTGGACGACACTCATGATGTTCGCTGAAAAGACATTTGAAACTAGCTACTTCTTTGTAGTCGTAGATCAGGCTCTCATGTCGCTGACAACGCGTTTTGAACAAATGGAAGGGTACGCAGGTAATTTCGGCTTCTTATATGATTTTAAAAACTTGGAGAATTAACAGAAGACGAAATAAAAAAAACAGTGTATAAATTTGGACAACATATTGAATGATAAATATTTACACGACATTGACAGTATAGACCTTTTCATAGAACTGCGTGTGATTCGACAGTTGATCCCCCAAGAAACAAAAATGTATTTGAAATCCGTAAGTTCCTCAAGTGGTTCCTTCCCAAATACAGAGATTTAGCGTATAGGATTCTGTTAACAATTCCGGTCACAGTGGCATCAGCGGAGCGAAGTTTTTCGAAATTTACGATAATAAAAAACTATCTTAGGACAGCAATGTCCCAAGAGAGATTGAGTGGATTGGAAATGCTGTCTATCGAGAGAGAAATATCCTCAGATTTGGATTACAATGATTTTATGGCAGAGTTTTCTGCAAGAAAGTCGAGGAAGTTGAATTTGAAAGTAAGCAGAGCAATAAACAGTGAGTTTTTATTCTACTTTAGTATTAAGTTGATCTCATGTATTGTATGTTGTTATTTATTTGAGATTTATGTATGTTTATATTCACATCCAAATTGCAGGTATACATGCGGTTTTCCAGAGCTATTTGTGACAGAATAATCAGCATAGGTCGTTATTGCCGGTTTTCCTAACGAAGGACTTGATTTTGTTTTTGAACTCCAGAAGCGATTCTTCATTTAAAAAACACAATAAGAAATATATGTATATTTAAATTAAACAATAAAATATGTATACATATTTAAAAAGATACAATATTATTTCTAGTGCACGAATTAAACATTGTTGATTTTAGATAAAGGGTCCCCGCAAATGCTGATCGCCCCGGGCCCCGCACCAGCCTAGGGACGTCCCTGCCTGTGGGGTACTGAGGCTTACAACAAAAAGGAATTTTGAATATAGTCAAGGTATCTCGTGTGTTTTGTAGACTTCCTTTGATCAAGTTATATAGCCAGTTATGATGTTAATGTCAAGGAAAATAGTAACAGAATAACTTTTGATGCAACATTTTTAATTGAGCTTGGCTACATGGGCCTTCACTTCATTCCCTCTTAAGAAAACACGACAAGAATAACTTTTACATTATCACAATTTTAATTTAGAAAAGTCAGAACCCGGGTTTCGATGCTTAGCATCGTTGCTAGATCTAATAATTGTGATCCTAAGCATCGAAATCCGGGTCCTGAGTTTTCTAAATTAAAATTGTGGTATTGTAAAAGTTATTTTTGTCATGTTTTTTAAATAAAAAATAACTGCGCAAGTTGGGCATTCTCTCTCTCTATCCAGAGCTATTTAAAATTTAGGCAGAGGAAACCATAATAGAAGAATGGGAAATGTAGTTACAAGAAAATCTAATGTAAATCATTGAAATCAGTTATGAATGAGTAGAAGTACCAAATAGTTCAAGGCCATAACAGGAATCGCTAATGCAGCTTTAATGAGATGATGATAACACGGAGGTTGAATATAGAATACCTAGAGGTACAAAACTGATACTGGAATCTGATTTTTGTTTTGTGAAAATATAATTACATTAAATCATATACGTGTATGATTTTTTGGAATATTTGGTAAAATATTACAAAGAAACGTAAAACGCATTCCTTATAGATCAGATCAGATTATTGAATTAAATTGAGACGATTGCATTTGTCCTAACTGAAATGACAGGGCATTTTTCAGTTTTAAACACAACTAATGCCAATCTGATTTGATTCCTTTAATTATAATTTTTTGTGCAAAAACCATGGCCGTATATGGTCGATTTTTTTTAATTTCTACAAAGTTATAACAAATTTGTTTTAAAAATTAATATTAATATCAATTTAAAAAAACATTGCTATGTCTTTGTATATTTTATGAACTCGGCTTTAAACTTCACTTCCATATTTCTCATATTTTATTTGCTTGCAGACAACTCCTTCTAGATTGTCCTCTTCCCCTCCCCCGCTCTGCATCATAAACTCTTCCAATCTCTAAACGCCTCCCTTCCAACAATAATTTGACATTTCTGACCGATTCCCACGCGATGCGCAACCCACTCTTGCATAGCAGTGATATCCCTTCCCGGAGGCGACCGTCTCCAACGACATCTTTTAAATAAAATATGGCGATTTCGGGTCGAAGTCGAGAGAGAAAATGAGGGGTGGAGGAGTGGGAGATCATAGGTTGAGAGAGATAGGGACGGGCGTCGACAGTTTCCTCCCAGAGGAAGATGTAAGACTCACGGAATCCTTATCGCCGCACGCGGAGGCCTCCTTCTCCTGCCATGACATAATTTTGTTGCTATGCAGGGAGCTTAACCCTGTGGTTTCTACCACTTTTAAGAATTTCCAAGATTCATCTTCATCAAATACACGAGATGCAGCAATTAATTTTTATAATCTGAAAATAGTGCTCTAAAAATGGTTATTGATTGAGCTAGGAAGCTTGCTTGCATTTATCAAAGAGATTTCAACGGGTTAAGTATTAAAAATTGGATTATTTTCTTCTTGGTCGTACGCAAATTTGATTCCAAGACTATTTGAAAGAAAAAAATGCAAATTAAATCTACATGTTCTGAGATATTAATAAATAAATAAATAGTGCCAGTAAATTTAGTTTTTGTTAGTGTAGAGCAGTGTTTTTCAAACTTCTTTGAGTGGCGGAACACTTAGGAATGGAGAAAAAATTGGCGGGATACCTATATACATACGGATATATATTTACCATGGCTGTGGGAACGCGCATGCGTACTGCAGCAGGTTAGACGCTGCCACTTGCTACTTCCTACTTCCCTGAGAGATGAACTTACGGTGTGAGAGCAAAATTAAAATGCTTTTTATTTTTAAATTCATTAAGAAATATAAATTTACATAAAAATTATTTTTATGGAATATTTCGCGGAACACTTAGGCAATGCCAGCGGAACACCGATTGAAAAACACTGGTGTAGAGCAATATAGAAAAGGTTTTTTCAATTAGAAATTTGCCTTATTTTTATAATTGCTACACTTTCAATAGTTTTATGAAGGTTGACTTTTGAAACAATATTTAAAATATTGTATAGAACTATTGCTTTAAGATGAGTTGGTCTTACAATTAGTTGCCATTTTATCTGCCTCTTCATTACGGTGCGACAGTTGAGGGTTCCGAACAAAAAAAGAAACAGATATAGCCACTTAAATCTGTACTTTGTTATTATAATTATAAGACCTTGAGAGGGAAAATGTTTTTTTGGGATATAATCGTCGTAGCGGTCGATGTAAACAAAATATGTGATGTTATTCGTGGGATTTTATCAAATTTTTATCTCCGAAAATATGTCGTAATTATGTTGTCTCGCGGAATTTTTGTGACTAATGTTATACTCTGTCCAAATAAATTAATTACTCGATATCTTACAGATCATATAAGAGCTAGGGAAAGAAAAATATGGTACATATTTAATTGTTGCATGACGGCTGCCATTAACGAGATACGAGTATAAGTTTATTAAAGTGCTTATATAAAGTGGAAGTGCTAATTGACGGATGTAGTTCAAAATCACAATTCGGCGAGAAATTTTAATAAGGATCACTTATGGTTAATTTATTCAGTACCCGTCAAGCGGTTCAAGAGATGAAAGTCGCGACATACGGACTGATGGACAGGCGAGGCGTGCCCGTAAGGCATTCCGCTATTACAGCTTCGCTGATAAAGAACTAAAAACCGACATACTACGTATAGCTCAATATGTGATCACTTATGATTGCATCGTAGATCCCCGGAAGCGCAGAGTTAACCATTCTACTTAGAAATCAGCCAAAAAGCAGTCTCTTTGGTAGACAGTGGCCAGCTAAAGATCTCCCTCCTCCTTCTCTGCTACGATCTGCCTGTCTTAAAGTCGTTCCATCTCCTTTCGCACTGTCTCTCTACCGGAAAAATTCTCTCCCAGAGAATTATTTCCTCTCAATCTTTTATGTTTATTGCCTTGCCGCGGCTGAAGTGACTTAGTACGCCGACACCAAATTTTTTAAGAGCTTTTCTTTTACAGGCGGATGCGTGGTCCTTGGCCAAACATAGATGCGGACCCTCATGTATAATTGCACACACGTACCTGCGAACGCGCAGGAAGGAAAAGAAAAGCCGCAGTCTCAATAAAATGAATCGTAGGATGTCACACGCCGGCGTACGCACGCATGCGGCTTTAAAGTAACCTTCCTTCCGAAGGAGAGCCGTGCTTTTGCACCCTCCTCTAGGCGCGCAGGTGCGGGACGAGGTGGTGCCACGTTAGAAATCAGTCGCATTCGCGGCCACGAGGCGTAAAAAGCACTTCCTTCCTTCCTGCGATTTTTTACTGGCCTTTACAAACCGCCTTCTCCCGCGTCTCGCCTTCCCATGTAAAACTTCTCCTTTTCCTCCTTCGGTGGTCCCAGCAAAGGTAATCACCACACGGTTTCACCCGCTTCACAGACTATAAGCCCATGCAAACTACGTTAGCAATCTTTGCTTTTCCAAAGCCCGAAAAAAAACTGTGCGATGATATGCATGGTTAGCCATACAGGTAATCTTGAAATTCGTAAATAGCCTCTTACAATAACTGCATGACAACTTGGCTAATTAATGAATCTAAAATTGGCCATGGGTGTTAAAACTGAATCCAATTAATGCGATGAAAAGACTCAGTTACCAATATCCTCATGGGAGAAAATATCGCAAGTACGAATGTCATTCTGTAATGAAAAGTCGTATTTACAACTTTTCCTGTGTGATCGAATTCAATGACAAAACTGCGGGCCGCTTAACTTATAATGTCTTAAGTTCTCTTAACTACGGCGGGAGTAACTAACGGTTTACAGACAGTTCGTCACACAATAACAATTGATACCTGAGATTTTTCGTCGTGATGAATAAATAGCGCTGATACTTGTGAACATTCAACACATGCAAATTTTTGTGTTGAAAAATTATATTTAACTTAGCATTAATAGGATTCTATTGAAAACACTTTTTAACACCACAATTATTATTTTTTATTATTATTTAAATATATTAATAATATATCCGACCCAAAACCCAAACCAACCTAACTGCCGTTACTCATTTATGTTATTTTAACCCTAGGGGTCTCTGTTGATTGATAATATATGATTCTGAAGAAAAAATTACAGTTAAAATAAATATAATAAAAACTGGACAGCGAAAGCATTAGATTTAAAAAAAATTCGAATTTTCAAATGCAATTGAAAATCTAAGACAATTCTACGGAATAGTACTTTATTTATACATAAAAATCGCATATGTATTTTCATATTACTGAGAGTCTAGGGGAGGCCTTCATCCGTCAATGGATTGAAAAGGGACGATAAAGATTATGATTACTGAAACATTAAAATAATTTGTTTTTGTTTGAATAAAGCTCGTAAATTAAGTGGAAATCATGTGAAATTACTCGTAGTACTATTTCACCGTTATGAAAACCATTTGACTTTTTATTCTTAACCTATTTCTACCTGAATTATTTTTTATTAAAAATCAATTTTTAGTATATATTTGTTTACAATGAACCAATGAACGTATTTTACCCATTAAACAAGAATTTCAATGTTCCATTTTCGATACAGAGTATATGACCTATGTTTTTACTCGTTCCATTGCTTCCGTAGAACTGCTGCACGAGTTAGTTCAAATACTAACCAGTCCAGTGCAGTTAATTGTAGCAATGCCAAAACAGCTGAAGCATTAAATGCAATAGACAGTTGAAAATGGGTAGTCTGAACCTGATTTGTTATGATACCTTTCTTCTAGTATCGAGAAATATAAAACGTAACTTATATGTTACGCTAGGCAGAAATGGGTTAAAATGCACATTACACAATTACACAATTATTCTTGCTTGATTTTGTTCATAATATCATCTTGATCTATGTGCAATTTCTTGACGTCACAAATGATAACGTTTTCTGTTTTGTATATTGGTTCTATCATGATTTCTTTTTATATATTTCCGAAGCTGTTCGCCTATTGAATTAGCCATTTCAAAAAATCTTTAAAGATATTTGATCAACTTAAAAATATAAATGTAATTTTATGAGTAAATTTAAATTTTTGTAAATTTTGATGGTACAGTTGCAGCAAAAGAAATTTGTTCAGCCATTCGATGATAGAAACAAAATTACTTTCATAATTATAAAATTTTTGCTTACTAACAGTTGTTTTCAGTTAACTAAAGAAAGCCTTATGATCAGGTAGTGTCCGTCCATCTGCATGTTTCATCTGCTAAACTACTCGGCGGATGTTCCTGAAATTTGGAATTTAGGACATAAGGACAAAAACATAAGAAAATAATATAAATGTGTCCCGTGCCTTAATACTGGTGACAAAAAATGAACTTTTCTTTATATCTCGTAAAATATTACTTATAACAAAAAAGTCTTCAAACAAAATTTGTAGAACTAGTGAAATGGCACATGTTTTGTTTGGTACTTTTTATCAAAAGAGTAGCCGATTTCAAGAAAATTTATCGAGAATGTTATAACTCACTTTGAACAAAATTTTTCCCATTTTTACTTTCTCATATACGTAGTATATTGAGAAAGTACTGTTATCGTAAAAAATTCGACTTCGACATTTTGATGGAAATACATGTTTTAGGTGTCCCCGAGTCCATAAAAGTGGTTTTTGCCATGCCGTCTTCTGTCGGTCTGTTCGCCGATCTAGGGCCCAAACGCGTAAATGAAATCGAATGATATTTCGTATTTGTGAAATATATTGTCTTTTGCAGACCATTTAAAAAATAAAAATGATATTGCATAAAAATTAAGGGTAGTTTATTCTTGGCGATTTTTTGAAAAAGTTTATTTACTCAAAAATGGCTCCAGAGAATTTGATGAAAATCATACCAATTGTAGAGTCTGATGTCACAAATAATACTATGTAAGCCATATATCTCTTGAACATTCTATATGTTGTTCAGTGACATTACAATGTACGCTAAGCTACCTTACCTAAGCCTTATGACGTCATGCCTCCGCCGCGATCTATTCAAACTCTTACTACAGCCTTACGGTTAAACTAAATAGAATGATATATCATATTTATGGATAATATAATTCATAAAAGACATTCTGATGAGATAAATGACATTGCGCAACAATTAAGTATACTTTATTCTTGGATATTTTGAAACAAAATTCGATTTACTCAAAAATGGCTTTAAGAATTTCGTTTAAAATGCATCCAAATGTGCAGCCTGATGTCACGAATAATACTCACTGAGCCATATGTCCCAAAAAGTTACTATATATCGTCCAGTGGCATTATTTCTGTACAAGACGCTCAGCGCACGCGTCCGAGGGGAGAGTTATTTTCGGGGCAAAAAGTGTAGTGAGATCAAACGTATATACGTACATGAGAAAGTTTGTGCAATGTATATTGCGCCGTTTACTTATTGTTGTCAACGAAAACAATCTTAGTGACAAGTGAAGTAAACATCTACTCTAAATACCTAATTACGCATGTTGCGTGCATCTTTCCTCCCTCGTTTTTGAGAAGATAAATAAAGAAAATGAACTAAATTAATTTCCATTATCACTTTTGAAACAATCACTTACAATTTAAATATTCGCCTTAAAAAACAAAATTGAACCTTATGTGATAGTGTAAGAGTAGAATTTCCCATGAACACAAATTGCTGTGCGAAGACGAACTTGCATAATATTATAAAGATTTTTTTTGGAATTACCAATATTCACCGATTTCGGTTCTTCCGATTGTTTTTCTTTCACGTTAAAGAGTTCACCTCGGTAGCTTTTTCTGAAAGGTTTACATATATCTCACTTTTGGTTTCGTTAACGTGTTTTCCTGTAATTTAAGGCGGCTTTGTATTTTTATCTTGTCTCACTTCTAAAGGTAAAGTTGTCGGCCAAGGGTGTTAAAATCAATCAATGTGATGGAATTACGCGGTTACCAATTTCCTTTTGGGATGAAATTTCGCAGGTACGAATGTAATAATGTGATGAAAAATCGCAGTTACAAAATTTCCGCAGCGAAAAATCCGGCAATTCATTGGTAGTGGGCGATACTGAACGCTCAACGCTCAGTTCTTAATGACTTCAAAGTGCTTTATTGTCTTAATGGTTCCAGAGGATACTTCGTAATTAATCGTATTGCTAAGCTAAAACGTTTAATGTTGAAGAATAGAACTTTGAAATTAAAGATTAATAGCTGTTTATTATTAACGGCCTAAAAGTTAAATATTATTAACAACATGATCAAGTACACACGTTTTATAATATATTGTCATATAAAGTATATATTTATTCTTAATAATTTTCAAACGTTTATTCTCTATTGATTCATTTTTAAGATGCCAAGCAAAACAAAACAAAGGAAAATCGGGTGCACATAAAATCTCAAAGCTACTAAATACATAGACAAAGGTTATAAAAAATTTATTGAACGAATATTTAAAGTGAAAAGATGATAATTTTATTTAATGTTTCGTGAAGGAATAAGAAGCCTACAAAAACTTGTACAGATTTTCGATCCCCATTTTGAATACTCGATACAACCAATAAGCGACAGTTCTGCCGATCGATTCTAGAATAATTTTGGCTATTACATTATTTAAAATTGTGCAACTTACACTTTAAAAGCAATGCATCTACACCAGGGTGACCAACCTTGCCAAATTTGAAGAGACTGTCCCTCATTTTCGTCACTCGTCCTGCTTTTTTAATCGTTCCAACTTTTTCCTCGCTTTTTGAAAAATCATGATTTATACACCAATTTGTCGTTTAAACCGCCCAGATACACCCTTAATGGTCGATATCTATTACATCCATGGGCGGACTGGTAATACGGGTGATCGGGCGATCGCCCGAAGGGCCGATGCCCATGAGGGCCGATTGGGCCGGTATAAAATTTAAGTATTGCAATATTGTTATTGTATTACTACAATAATGGGATTATATGTAATAGCCCTATTATAAACAAATTTTATTATTTTTATTAAAATAGTTGACAGATATTACTCAACGTATTTTTATCCGCATTTTATCGATGAGATAATGATTTCTTAGAGTGATTAAAATATTTTAAAAAATCGAACCGGTGGCACAGTTTAGTATCGGTAGTCCGTCCCTGATTACATTTATCAATCAAAGGCTGATACTTCTATAAATACACCATAAGTAAGACATTATAATATGTCCCTCCTTATATCCGGTAAACATTTTTAAATGTCCCTCCTTAGCTTTTTGAAAAGTTGATCACCTTAATCTACGTCAGATATAGAAACATCTCAGAATCTTATATTTGGTTATAGGACTTAAGCCACATCATATTTCTAATGCATTTATAGATGTGATTAGCTGGAAAAAAGGTTTTGCAACTGGCAGAATCGGTCATTCTTTTCTCAATTTAAGGAAAAGTTGAAAAATTTTCAGAAGTCACTAAGAACCTCGCTTAAAAATATGGCAAAACTGGTTAGGTACACTATGGTAGCTTCGAAAAAAATGAAGCAGCGCAGTTAAAAAATATATATTTTCTTCGAATAATCGTTTTTTACAGTAAAAATGTTTATCGCTATTTGACATATTTATTGCAATGCTATTACAATATTAAAAAAGATGTGGGAAAATAAAAGAATATTTTTAAAAAGTGGCTCACCATTTTTAGCGTTTTTTTATTGCGCTTATAATTTCACTTTGGTGTCTGTCTGTGCACTGGCTTAAACTTAAATTGTGACGAAATCGTAAATGATAGAGAGCTGAAAGTTGGAGGGTAGATTGCTGTACTGCTGTCATTTTTTTTAGATTTGAGTTTTGAAAAATACATATGTTCGGATTGAGGCGCATTTAAACTTTTGTTTTATTGAATATCTCCAAAGCTGTAAATAATGGAAAGCTGGAAATTTGAGAGTATATTTCTACATTTAAGCTACTTATTCTTAAAAAGTTTGAAAAAAATCCAATAAGAAAGCCGTAATTTATTTTTAACTTAGAAAATTTCTTACACGGTTTAATTAATTTTTGTCAATGAAAACAATTCTTACTGGTGAAAATCAGCTTGATTGGCAAAGGTGTAGGACGCCATTGTGAGAGTTGTTGAAGATATTCCTTCCACATTTCTAATAATAATGCTGAGATGAAGGAAGCAATTGGAATCCATTTCACAATAATTCTCTAATAAAGGGAATTTAAAACTGGTTTGCAGTATCCATGGGTTCCCCAAAAGCTTCAAAGGGTTTCGCAAAATAATTAGAGGAGAGGCTGCCCTGTTATTTTATATATAAGAATTCTGTGACTTCAGAAAGTTACAAAATCCCTTACTCTAATATATCAGCTTCTCGTTGGATAAGAATGACCGATGACCTCTCAGTCGCTCTATAGACAGAAAGGCAGTCTCACATTTTAAGTCGTGGTACCTTATGTAAACAGCTTTATCTGCGAAATTATAGTATTTAAAATCGTATTGCTCATAAATCACGTTTCATATCGATTAACTAAAAGCTGTGGTTTCTCGACAAACCCTGAGGGCGTTTAACAAACGGTCTACACTACTTACAATACTGTGTTTCACATTGAAACACTGAAAAAAGTTCATAAAAGGAAATTTTTGCTCTTGGGTGGCGCGAGGCTCTTTTAAATAACGTCAAAAATCCTTAGAAGAAAGAAATAAACAGAGTTAAACTAGAAAAATAGAATGTTGTCCATTTGAGTAGATTCAGTTTCTCTTAACTTTAAATTTAAACTTCGCTCTTTTTTCCGAAAATAAGTATAAGTGTCATATTATTGTAGCGATAGTGTCCTTAATTAAAATGCAAATAACAAATATTCTACATTAATTCCCATTTGTAACAAATCGAAATAAGGAACTGAGCAAATAATCGCCGAGCTAAAAAAAGAGGAACAATGCGTAATAATGAAGAGTTGATTCCTAAATATTGATTTTATTGTTGTTAAAAATGGCGCAAGCGAAAAACTAAAACCCTGTATAACAAAATTTACTTTATTTTTATCAAGACGTTCTAAAAATTTTCGGCTACACCCCCTGGCTCAGACACCGGTTGAGAACCGCTGCTTTAAGCTTATACTTTTCGTGTATTTTAGTAAGATAAGGGTGAAATGTTGTAAATGAAATTAAAAACTGTTTAGGTTGAAAATGTTACGTAGTATTATGTGATTTTAATAGCCATTGAGGATGGTCCAGTCATGGACCTTTTCCCTAACAACCCCGGATTTCCATCGAACACAGCAGAGACTCGTGAATTGAGATCGCCCAGTCATCTTGTTCATAGAATAAATAGTCCTTCTATACCCTGAGGCCCATTTCATTAAAAGGGCGGCGTCTGAATAAGGGTTTCCCTCATCCAGGACGCGTGTGAACGATCGAGTGAATGCTCGTAATTAATGTCTGGGTTCACGGCTCTTGACTGGACATCCGCCCCTAAAGAGGGAATCCGAGTGAATAGACCCCTATGCTGCAACAGTGGGCGAGAGGCGGGGATAAATGTGGAGGAAGTGATTTTCAAGTGTGGACGACAATGGATGTGAAAACGGAGGAACCACATAAAAGCGTTAATGGAAGTTAGGTTCGTGGAGCATTTTTTATTTGTAATTTTGGCGATAAAAGCGATTTACTCCGATTATGAGTCGAAATTTTCCGCCAACTTTCAAGGCGCTCGTTAGATTTTAATTTCTCCATTTTCCCAATGTACCCTTAAAAATCCTTCCATATCACAAAAAAAATGACTTTTCGTTATTTATTGCTGAAAATTTTGGACTCTCTGTGGCGTGGAAAATGGAGAAACCTCGAGGATGGGGAAGGAAAAACATGGGCATCTGCAAACGCATCCACTTATATCAATACTATTAAATGTTACATTCTCTGGTCTTTACCGTCGTCCTTTCATCGCAGTCGCCTCTGTAATCTCTCCGTAAACATTCTTTGGTTTTTCGTCTCATTTGCATGTCTACGTTCTGAAGAATCTCTCCCTTGACCTGCATTTGGAATATCTACTCGTTGGCCAACATTAACTGAAGGTCTATTGGGTCAATAGGAACCTTGGTAGAGACACGATGGGGTAGGGTCAATTGAATACTCCAAGATAGTTTTGTTTGCTCTTTTAATTTTAAATCTTCAATAATCGTATTCTCATCTTTACGGCATTAATTTTCTTCTACCGACTGCGAACATGGTTAGCTAACTAATTTCATGATTGGTTGATGATCTAACTGGGGATCTCAGAGCCATTGCATAGGGCAAGGTTTACCAACCTGGGGTTCGCGAGCACCAAAGTGCTCTTCGGCAGTCTAGCCGTGCTCTTCTCCCACGCTTAAAATTGCCTTAAGCTTTGCACCAGTAATTTAATGTTCTTTGTTTCTTTCTGTTTTAAAGAACATTATTTATAATTTTTAGGTTGGTTTGGTTTTATTTATGATCATTCCTATTCTTCCAAAATTCTACTGGGGCTCGGTTGATGTTAACATAATAACTTGGTTGGGAACCCCTAGTGTAGAGCTTTTGATTGGCCGTTTGACCCTATAAAAACAGCACTCGGAATTTTTCACGGTATTAAAACTCTTTATGAATAAATAAATCAAATAAGAATGATTGAGAAAAATCTTTTAGCATTTTAAAGAGATGTCTTAGTCATCATAATTTTATATTCAATCCCACCTTCGCCTCTTAATTTTTTTGCCCACTTTCATAATACTTCGCGAAATTTTTAAAAATAGTCATCGTGCTCCCTTTATAAATATAATAGAAATGACCTGAGGAAGTCAACATTTTATATTAAAATATAGTTTTTAAATTGAATCTGCAAAGTTTCAAGGGACACTTTTACAGGAATATTAATAATGCCAATGAAATAGGTGAACAATTACTTAGTATAATTGTATTGAAGTAGGCAGGCATAAAATGAAAACAGCGGAGGAGTCGGCGAATTTTCTGTGGGCCGCATTGGAAGTTTCGAGGGTTGTAACCACATTTAGAGGATTTTCATTGTATTTAATTAAAGTATAAAATTGATGTTTTTCAACAGTTTTAATTCATAAAGTAAATACAATAACTTACAACAACAACCCCTTGAATAACCCATTTTTCTAGTACATTTAACAAACAAAATATTTTAATAACTCACTCCAGTAACAGAGTTGAATCACATTTAATAAGAAATTAACTAACAGAGTTGAATCACATTTAATAAGAAATTAACTAACAGAGTTGAATCACATTCAATAAGAAATTAACTAACAGAGTTGAATCACATTCAATAAGAAATGAACTATAAATAAAATATATATATCTCATATAAATAGCACGTCTTCATTAATTTTAACATTAGATTTTTGGTGATGAGATTAAACATTTTTTAAATAAAAAACATTAAAAGAAAAACAAATGCAAATGAGATCCCAACGAGAGTGGCACACCTTTTGACTCATGTCTTTCTTTAAATCACATAAAAACTGCACACGACCTGCAATTATCCTTTTGGTTAAATATTTTAGTAGCACTTCTCGAAATCGAGGTCGGCTGACTGCTGCAATTCGATCATATCCTCTAGAGGAGCTGCACTACATTTAAGAATTACAGTTATGATTTTAATTCATAAAGTCAATTGAACGGCCTAAATGTATTTTTCTCATACATTTTAACAGAATATTTTAACAACTCGTCCTAGCAACAAATATGAATCACATTCATAAATAAATTAAATAATAGACAAAACAAATATACATCGTATTTAAATATCGCATCTTCGCGTGAAAGTTTAACATTACATCTTTGGCGACTAGTTTAAACAGTTTTTAAATAAAGAGGCAATAAATAAAACAGCCATCCAAAGAAAAATAAACGACAATGAGGTGCCAACCAAAGCGGTATTGGCATCATAACGCCGGATTCTAATATTTAAGACACAAAACAACCGACACAAAGCGCAATTAACCGCTCGAATTTAAAATAACAACCTCATTCCTCGACATCAAAGTCTGCCGAGTGTTGCGACCCGGGCGCATCCTGCTCGTCCTGCCGCCTTTCGAACAGATCCGCCGACGCCCGGGCGACGCGAGAGCACGACTGCCGCGGCGTCGAAGATGACAGGGTCCTGATCTCCGTTTCTTGCTCCGACACGCCCTCCTCATCTTCCTCCGGACCCTTGGAATCGGAGGACATCTTGCCTCCTACCACCGTCTCCGTGTCGCTGTCTATCTCAGCATCGGCCTCCGAAGATCCGCCGTCCACTCCTTCTTCGACGCCTCTTCCGCGTTGGCCTCCTTCCGCCTCTTCCCTCGCCGGAGACTCGTTCTCCCCCCTCCCTCCGCCTCCCTTCCTCTCCTCTCCAAAGCCTCTCTCCTCGTCGGAAAGAGGTGGCGAGGAGGGACCGCTGTCTTCCTCAGACTCTTCTCCCGTTTCAACCTCCGAAGCGTCCTTCTTACCTTCTCCCTTCGATGTCCGCCTCTTATCCTTCTCTCCAACTTTATCGGTTGGTGCTTTTCGTCTGCCCGAAGCTCCCGCTTCCTTGTTTTGTATCGGCTTGCTGCGATCGGAGGAGGGGGCGCTCTTGCGGTCCTTCTCTTCGCCTTTTTCAGGATTTTTGGCGGCTGGTGGTTTCTCCTTCTCTCTTTTCGCTCCTTCCCTTCCTTCTCCATCGCCCGGGCAACCTGCAAAACGGATGCCGTTTTTCATCGAACAACTTCGACGCTCGCCTTTTCCAAAAGTGTTAAAAAGGTTATAAGGCAATCGGCGTGAGCCATAAATGGATGTTATTTTTGCGCCCGGGGCATGTTGCTGCTGTGGTGAAGTAATTAAGAGCAGCTGCCTTCATTACGCGGCCCCTTCCGGACGGGGAAGCCAATGGACATGAGAATTTGACGATTAAAACGTTAAACGGACTACGGGAAACATCGAAAGAGAAATTTTGAATTTAACTTTTTTAAATTCTTTAAAACAAATTATATTAAAAATTTCAATTATTCACCGTAGTCTCCTTTCTCTCATATATCGAAAGAGAATGTCAAATCCAAATAAATTAAGGATTAGGGGTAAAATGCGACGCTTAGTTTGCATGACGAACACCACGCGGCAATTAAAAAAAAACATTTGATTTAAAACAGCGTGAAATTGATGGAATGATATGATCCGAAGATCCTATGCAGACAGGCATAAGCTGTGAAAGATGGAACAAGGGAAACATCCGTGTTCAGAAACGAGAGAAAATGTTCTGCTACGATAGTTCAGAGGTAGAATATCCGCCCGGCAAGTGGAAGACCCGGGTTCAATTCCCGGTCATAGCAGACTTTTTTCTTGTTAAAACAGCGTGTCAAAAGAGTTGTAAATAAGTAGACAAAAGTTGTTTGCTAGGAGGGGTGAACCACGACCAAATGATGATCATCTTAATGTACTGTAAGACAAGAATCCTGAGGCGATACCGAAAAAAAGCGGAGATTTTTAGAAAACATAAAGATGGAAGTGGGTGTAAAAATATAAAAAAAATACTAAAACAATACGCGATTCATGCAATTGACAAATTATATGAAACTTAGGAAAAACATTACCGGAAGTGACAGGAACGTTTTTCTTCATAGTCTTGTTCTTTACTTTTCTTATAGAATTTCCAGGATGAGCAGCAGATTTTCTTATGCTAGAAAGCTGTGGTTCAGCATCAGTATCTAAGGAGATGAACGTTTTTAAATATCACACTAGGTATGTAAAATATTCAAATAATTAGTTTAAGATATTTTTGACTCAATGAGATTTTCATTTTTTAGCTATTAGCTAAATGGTTCTTCTACAAATATTATCATAGCTATTGATATACCTGTGCCATATGCATTTATTTTATTTTGATGTGAAATTCCAGAAATCAAATGCAACTACATAGGAAAAATAGCCAACTAACGAAATAACATTGCAAAATCATGAAATTGCAATTTAGGAATAATATTATAAATCTTAATTGAAGGAGTTTACAAGCAAAATATCATTTCAATGAATATTTCAGATGATACTTAGTTTACCACTTTTTACTGCAGCAGTCATTAATCAAAGAGATATAACTTTTTAGCACTTGTGGTTTAGAGTTATTAAGCATTATTGTAACACAACAGAACTGCAGAATAATATAAATAAAATAAAAACGTTTGTTTGAGCTTATTTCCCTTGAAAAGACACTTCTACCAGAAAATGAAAGGTTCATATGCAAGAAATAAGCATTTCGAAAAGTGCTAATAATATCCATCTTATTTGAACTTCTTTAATAGTATTTCTATGGCATTCTGCCTACTTTTATGCAGTTGATCCACTCAAGAGATTTTTTACTAAATTATAGATGGTCAGTGCTCATATATTTTTGTTTGGTACTGGAGGACCATCATAATGCTTAGATTTTTGCCATGGCATTGCTCTCGGTTAATTATGCAGCACACAAACACATAAAACATAGAGTAAGTAATACACATATGGATATTCATATGCACTATACCTTCTTCTGATTTAGAGTCACTAGTTAATTGACTCAGGACTTTGTTAACTTCTTTGACGGTTTCCAGAGATTCAACAAGGTCAGCATGTGGATCTTCTTCAGAACTGAGATGATTTTCATTCTTTCTGCCACCTGAAAAAAATGTTGCACATTACCACAATAACATATATTTCCATTGCCATTGGTTGATTATGCTGCATGCATATGGTACCAAGTACATTAACAAATGTGCACAACATTTTTATATATGAAAACAAACGTGTACTATACCTTCTTCTGATTCAGATTCACTAGTTAATTGGCTCAGGACTTTATTAACTTCTTCAACCACTTCCAAAGATTTAAAAAGATCAGCATGAGGGTCTTCCTCAGAACCACGTTCTTTTGATTTGGTCTTTCTGTCAACTGGAGTAAATGTCATAAATGGCCACCATTAATACATTTTCATTTGCTTATGCTAACTTAAAGACGTTGTTTATGAATATTAAAACCATAAATTAAATAATTCTGCAAGTATCACAAAGTCATTGGTTAGAACCAAAAGCACACCTATGAAAAGCAATGAATGAATATTTTAAAAAATCGGTGCAACATATATCACGATAACTTTCATATATCTTTACGCTCCTAGTCAATACGATAATGCCATAATATTGTACATTAACATGTATTTACGCGGTTTGAGGCTTGCAAATTTTCACTTTTTCGGACTCTGGGGCATCTAAAACGTGCATATTGATTAATATATCGTATTACAATTTTTCATGATGTCCATACTCTCTCTTTGAGAAAGTAAAATCGCGCATGTGTACGATTTCATATGACAAGTATTCACCTCATTTACAATAAATATAGCAGAAGAAAAATAATTCTGTCATTGCGTAGAGACAATAAATACAACGAAATGGGAAAAAATTACAATAAGATTTCTAAAATAAAAAAGTACTGCGGCATTCACTTTATAAAACTGCATTCTTGATTTTTATTTAAAATTTCTCATAACAGTAAATTTAAATAGACGATATCACAAACGCAAAAAATCGTAAATATCACAGTCAAGTGAAAAATGGATTCGTAAACGTCGATTTTATATTCTATCTAATGCGTTTTCTAGCTATTAAAAATGACTCAAAAGTGAACAGCAGACACAGCTCAAAAAATTACTACTTCTTTGTATCACTTCGTGTTGTGAAACTTGGTCTGCATCAGAGGTCCACGACCCATTCAATGTGACGACACCAAGTATCATTCTAGAGCAGTGCTTCCCAAACTTTTGAGCTCCGCGGACCACTACAGCAACCCTCCAGACCCTACGGAGCACCTCATTTCTTACTTACTGTAACTACGTTTAAGAAAAGGGGTTAATTGCATACGTAGTTTATTTGAACATTTTCAAATGTATTACACAGGCTTCTGTCTGTTTGAGGGGCGTCTGACTAGTTTTTGCTTTACTCAAAGAATTATTTTCAAAAATTGTAGGAGAAATTCGTGAAATATAAAATAGTTTTACACTGCAGAAGCGACGCTTCTCGTCTGTTTTACTCCTCAAGAACAATAGCTAAAATGTTGCAAACAACTTATTCGACTACTCGGGAACAACGTATATGAACAAAATTTACAAATTGCCAGCATTTCAAAATGCGTTGTCGTACTCGGTACGCCAGCGCGCCTAACTAAGGATTAATAAAGTATTGGATACCTGTGATAGTGTAAGAATTGATTAACTTTTCCCAAAAAAATTCAACTAAATATGGGGTTCACTCTAAAGAATTACCTTTTGGAAACATTCGCGGGCCACCGACGAAAACTTCGCGGAACATAGTTTGGGAAGCACTGGTCTAGAGCACACAGCGAGCACCAATATACTTTTGTAAAAGTAGGATATGATCAAAAATGAAATCAAATCAACGTCAAAGTGATTGAAAATGTACTTTCGTACGTTTAAGAAAGAAATCAGGGGAACAAATCAAATCAGTGGTACATACTAGGAAAGACGATTTTAACAACGTAGGAGTGCACGGTAAGACTGCTAAAGAGCACTACGGTGCTCGCGAGCACCAGATAGCGGACCTCTGGTTTACATCGTCATGCTCAAATCCGTCCGAATTTTAGAACGATTTCATAGAGTCCGGAGGCGAAATTTTTTATATTTCCCGGTTTTCCAATTCATCATACGAAACCCAATGCTTTAAACCATATTGGTTAGCTATTTTCAAGCAAAAAATGTAAAAGAAATCTATTTTTGCTTCCTAACTTATAAATTCTACAAAAAAACCGAAACAAAATATTCTCACCCTTTTTTGCCTTCTTTGCTATCTTCACATCTGGCGAGTCAGGGAGATCTCTTTTCTTGCCAATGGGGCCTTTATATCGGGCCACAAAACTAAACTTCTTTAGTCTCTCATCAATGGGCAATTTTGAAGCTTCGTTTGCTTGAGATATGGCCACTTGTAATCTCTGGCTATAGTCAACTCCGTGAACAGTTGTCTTGTAAATTAAAAAATACAATTCAAAATTTATTGAACTAAATGTATTTTAATTTTACACTTCAGCACTAAGATGGTACAGACTGTATGATTAACAAGGAAGATTTATTTGGGTGAGGTCGAGGCTTGCAAACCTCCTCTTATACCTGTGAGATTATCAAATAAAGCATTCTATGTATTAAATATTATTCCAACACCTTAATTTTTCACAAAAAAATTCCTTGATATGCAATATTTGGACTGAGCTGTTATAGAAGGTGATAAATAAATGATTTTAAGAGGTTAATTATTCATAGATCGATATGAAGGGGTATGTAACATGCTCCAAAGGGAGCAACAGTATGTGTGTGTGTATTTTTGGCTAATCAACCTCTTGGATTATTCTAGCCATAACTCCTTCCAAACCGAACATATAAGGGAGGAGGGAAACCCAATCCTGCCATTAGCCTACTCTTAACAAAGAGCATCAAGGGTGTCAAAAGCTTAATGTCCCTTCTGAAGGATGGAATGCTGACTATGCACGGTTTCCTCAAACCACACAAACAGGGGGACGGACAACCTTGGAAACAATCCTAATTTCGCAGGATTCGTGCCCGCTGCCCTTTCGAGCAGCAGCCAGCATTCTAACCACTACACCACTGGGACCTCCTGGAGGAACAGTGTTAACATATATGATCATACATACAAGGGGGCTCACCTCACCAATTGTGGCAGTGAAGGACCCAAATATTGTTTGGGAGATTGGAATCAGGATGTTGCAATAGCCTAGAAGTGGTATTTAACCTGGGGTGCACAAACCCCTGAGGGTGCACGAGTGATTTCTCCGGGGTCTGAGAGTTGAGTAGGACAAGAAATTTATTTATTTGTATGACTTGTTTGATCCCTTGCACAGCTCTGATAAATATTTCAAAGTGAAAAAATGAGGCAACAAATGAAAAATGTATGAACTGCAGAAATTGTGGGGCATCATAGGAGGTCCGTGGCTCCAAAAAAGTTGAGAAAGACTGGCTTAGAGCAATCAAAAGATGTCAGGGAGCTGTGAATAAGTTAAACAATTTTATGATGTAGAATAATCAAGTACAGTGGTTCTCAGAGAAAAATTCGCCGTGGCTGCATCAGCGGCCACCTGCAGTGTTGTGGTGGCTGCATTGTTAAATTTAGGGTCTAAGTCAGTGGTGGGCAACCTTCTCTAAATGGCAGACTACAATGATGTTTGCGAATTCCTCGGAGGGCTGCAAGTTGTCAATGCTTTGGCAGGCCAGATTAGACATTAAATCTGATGTTAATTAGAGGTTTTGACATATCATATCAGTGAAAATCAAGTCTAAATTAGGTTTTTAGTATTAATATTTCAATATCAAATGTTTTATTGTCATAATTTGAATATATATGATATGAATTTGTGTGATAAACCTCTTTTAATCATAGCTTCGCAAGCTGCATAAAACGTTCTTGAGGGCCACATGCCACCTGCAGGCACCTGTTACTCAACACTGGTCTAAGTGATACTTGGTATTCTACATAAGGCACCAAAGAAGTTTAACAAGATAAAATAACAATACACTGAAATGTTTATGAATTTTTATATTGATGTTTTTACATTGCATTTCAATGGCAAAAATATATATCAAAATAACTAAACATGCATAACAATACAAAAATAAACATTTATAAATTATAACAACTTGTTACGTAAAAGAAAAATTGCCTAAACTTAATTCTTCCAAAGCAAGTTGCATTGCCACCTCAAGGTTTCGATCATTAAGTTTGTTTTGAAATTTGTTTGTAATGAAATGTCATAAATGTAATTTTGCATTAAAATTTTCTGAGGGCAGCATGCAGCCACAGTGACCACACTTGAGAATCAATGATCTAGAATGATCACTATAGAGCCATAAAACCCATTTCCAGACCTGGCATTACTGTATTCTGACTCACAGAGATGTAGCTGGGAGAAATGGCACCTAAAACTTGAGGGAACATCTTATGATTATGTAGAATATTATTTTTCCTGCCATTTAATAAAGAATAATAGCATTTTTATGAAAAATAGCTTTGACATTTGAATATTAAACTAATACTAATTTATGGGAAAAATAAATTTTAGGCATTTTTTGTGGGAACATTTGGTGCATTTGCAAGCGGTGCCTATAGCAAATGCTGCCATCGCCATACTCTAGCTACAGCATAGCTGATTCTTTTTAGTAATTTTTATAACATTTGCTACATTATGGTGAATGATTAAAAAACATTGAACTTCAGTTCCGATATAAAAGAACACTTGTATTATGTACCTACTAGTGTATATTAATGAACTCCTGAAAAAGGAGCACCAAAAGCTTAAATTAAAAGTAATGGACCTTTGGGGGCAGTCTCATGATTTGTTTTTTATTCATGGTCTTGTAATAAAGTTTATTCAACAATCAGTCACCATAGCCATTTCATTAATTGCTCTTGTAAACAAAAAATGCATATTTTAAATTCATACCATATTACCAAAAATTTCGACGAAATACTATATTTTACATCCATAAAAGAAAAAAATACAAAAAGAGAATGTAATTCATAGTCTTTAGCTGAAATTAACAACAAAGAATGCAACTATAAATCATATCTCTAATATCAACAGTTGAATTATACCAGACGCCACTATGGAGAGTATCAGATCTATAATATTATCTTCAATATTCAATTATCTATTCTAATGAAACCTAACATGAATATATCTGTTCATAATTAGTGAAACCATATGCACATTTCAAATCAATATCTTACCTCCAATGACCTTAAAACCACCTAATGTGTAACAATTGGGATACTAATCTCTCCATCATACAATTGATTTCAAGATATTTCTCCAGAAATAAATTCTTTCAAACAATTAATCTTTACTTAGAATGTTTTACTTTAATTGTTTCAATAATATATGATTCTACAGATTTTATGCTAAACCCTTAGCAATGGTATTTGGTGCTGACTGTAATAATACAAAAATACAGGCAGTCCCTGCTTTTATGTCAAGTTATGTTCCTGGAAACAGCAAAGAAAAGCGAATCACTATTTTCCATAGACATAATGTTAAAATGAGGGGGTTTCATTCCTGACCAAGGACACTAGATTCAAAAATTCTCAGAAATACATATTTTAAAAGATTATAAGATAAGCATACAAAGGAATAGACGATACATGATTACTACAGACACAATAATTACTTGATATTTCAATGACATGCATTTGAAAAGCAATATCATTCTTTAGATTGTCATTATAATGCATTTTATTAAGAAGTACAATAAAAACCTCTTACATAAAGAATAAATATAACTAAATTTTAACAAAAATCAACTCAGTCGATGAAAAATTTGCAATCTTGACAACATTTACAGGCGACGAATTATAAAATCAACAGACAAACTAATAATTATAAAAAATCAAACTGCATTTGATTATCAATTATACCATGAAGTTAACTAAGCATCATCCAAACTGTCAAGAGTGTACAACCAGATAGCATTACTGCTCAGCATTTTTCAAAACATTGAGATGCAAAACTAGTAAAAAGGATGCAACCATACTGAGACACACCTTAGTTGTTGCATGCAAATGTTACTTCAATACAAACCATAGAGATGAATTTATTAACACAATTAATTAACTATACATACTTTCACAGTTACATATATGTATAATGATTGATTATATGGTATAGATTAATGAAGCGCTGTAGAAATAATTATACCAACAACCACTGCCATTATGCAAATGTGGTATATTCTCTTCATGTAGAACAAAAGATCTCTTTCCAATTCAGACCAAGTTGAATGCTAACACTGTACATTCTAATACTATTAATTTTTCGAATACAGGTTAACAAGTATTGTAGCATTAACTTACCAAATTTGGTCAAGTTGAAACCCATTGACTGGTATTGAACACCGAACAACAAAAAGCGGAATGATGAAAAGCTTCAACTTGCCAAATAAGAAGATCACAAGGACAAAATAATGAAACAATGTTGCCATTAGGAACTGACATATGAGCAGAATGACGAAAAATGGAACGACAAAAAGCAGGACTGCCTCTACTTGGAATGCCAATTATTTATCATACATGCAAATGAAATAACGAGACATTTGTAAAGTCAGATTCTCCAATTTTTAAGTTAAACATTTGGAATATATTTTAAAATCAAAGTGATTTCTGCATTGCAACTTTTGAACATGGACACTGCAATCCACATATGTCAAGGAAACAAGCAAGGGCAGTTTGATTTAGCAAGTGGAGTGAAAATGATTTACCACAGAAAGCGATAATAACATAGAAGTACCTATCGTCACTTTCCTGGAATGCAACCCCCACATAAAGAGAGGGAAACCTGTACTGAACAAATGAACTTAATAAATACTTTCCCTTTCTATATGGAAAAAACACTTTAAATGAGGAAAATGAATTAGTTAACCACTTCTTTTATCTGATTTGATGGCATTTGAGCTATAGCTTGTCAATCTCTAAAATGTGCCACAATGTCAAGTTCATTAAAGGACCAAATTATTATATAGATATAATTTACTGAAGAGGCAGATATTTGATGGAACTCCATAATAGGAGAATGGTATAATTTGAATTGAAACATATTGCACATGACTTTATAAAGTCTGTACTATTTCCAAAAATTTTAGTTCCACAAACAGTTTTGACAAATGATTGTAATCTTGACCTGAAGATGACGATCAATCATTGAAACTGGTTGTGTCACTTAAATTTTCAGTAGTAGTACAAAGTTTATAACATTGTGTACAACTTGTTTCATTATATATTAGAAACTAAACCCATTTCCCTTTCTTACAGATACTTTTGAATGTGCTTACAGCCAGCATCATAGTAAGGGAATTTAGCACAGAGCAGGGATCAACAACCTGCAGCTTGCAAGCCAAATAAAGCTCATCAAACAAGATTCTTCTTCCATTTAAAGTGCCCAGAATGTCCAATTTGCTTGTGATTTTGATTAATGCACATACAAACTACATTGAAATAAATATTTTGATATATTAATCTGAAAAACTTACACAAGTTTTAAATTCCTAAAATTTTAGCTGTAATTTAGTTAACATTTCTCTATTGAATTTCACCATCCAGAATGTATCGTTCATCTTATACCACAATAATTTAATTTTAAAAAATCATAAATTTGATGTGAATTTTATTAACTCTCTAAATCAGAATGCTTCACAAATATCTCAATTCATAAAACTTATTATATTATCTTAACAATAAAATTAATTATAAATTTTCTATTAATCTGATATTAAGACCTTCTTCAAAACAGCATTGGATACAAAACCGGCTCGGAAATACAAATAATATTTAAATATTTTTAAGGACACCATTTGCAGACTAAGATCATTACTTTTTTCCAAAGTCTCAAATTTAATGACTCTTAGCTCAAATATTTCACTGGTTTTTATGATAATTGAAAATTATTTCAAAATTTTCTTTCAATCACTGATAGGATTATGCATCCAAATTATAGTGTAAATTTTAATAAGAATTTTTGATTAATAGCACAGTTTAAGGACAATGCTAATATAAGTTTAAGATATTCATATTATAGCACATGTAATTGGGAAAACCTGCTTATGCTTAATAAATTATTATTATTATCTATATATTAATAGCATAAAAAATGAGATTTTTAAAGCAAAGGTAACAATCATCTTAATGTGTGATGCATCAAATTAAATGACTCAACCTGCGGATTTGCAGGAAAATCATAAAATTGATATCATTGCCATTGGCAAGATATTGAGATTTTTTGTGACCGGCTAAGCTCTGCTTGATGTAGTTGTAATGGTTGATGTTGAGATGGCGCTCCTAGTGGACATTTTTAGAAGGAAATAAACCTTGCAGTCGCTGAGCTTCTTGGCAATGGGACAGAAGGTTTACTAACAAGACAATATTTAATCTAACCAATCAGTCGATTTATCAATGGGCAACTACTAGTTAGATATTAAAAAAGAGAAAATAATATTTCAAATTGAATAAAGCAGAAGGAAGCCCTTGTACCTTATCTTTTTATAATTACCTACTTCATTAATCCTCAACTATAATATGGACTATGTCTCATCTCCTTTGCTCAGCCATTATGTGTGCATTGGTATAACTTACCTTTTTGAGGTTTCTCTTCTTATTTGGCATGGAATATTTTGTGAGAGCACCTGGAGTCAACCATGCCCTGGTTACTGGTTTCTCATCAAAGAATGCTACAGAATAGTGTGTCTGAAATGGTTTACAAGACAATTCAGAGTATAATTATTTATAGTGACATAACTCCATCCATTATTGGTTACTGAATTTAAGATTTGATGCAAACTTATTCAATGGCAACAAAGCAGATTGTAATGGCAAGGAAGCTATTCTTCCATGTTGCATGTTTTGAATCTCAGCAGTGGTAAATGAGCAGTTCCAAAACGGGAAAAGAAAAACAGGTGATTATGTTACAACAAAGTCTAGGTCATGATTGAAGTGATATTATTACAAAGTGTTTTTCTTTACCCAAGTTTGAATTTAACAAAAATTAGCTTTATCTTATTAGTTCCACAGTGAATAAACAACCTCAAGCTAATCCTTCCCATAATCAAGGGAAAATATATTCATGTGATATTCCAGGATTTGAATTCATGACCCTATCACTGAGCGCCAGATGCTCTTCTATCAAGGCTAACAATCAAATTGTAATTTTTAATGGTTTATAGTTTTATGCACATTAAAATATACAAGGATTAAATTCAAACATTTTAGCAGACTTCTAGCAAGTAATGCTTATGGGTATCATATTTCAATTAACTCTCTTGATACATAACAATAAATTTCATTGGAAGTTTTTCCATGAAGAACATGTTTATAAATATAAATATTATTTTTATCATATCTTTAGCATAATTTCTTTTCAGATGAAAAGACAGTTGTTTCTTAGTTGTAGTTTTTGATCTATTAGGTTTAGATTACATGAGGCTGCAACATAACTGTTTTATTAATCTTCATTCATAACAAGCATTTTGGCCAAATAACTGAAAAATCATCTCAATAACAAGTTATTATTGTTAAAAATAGTGTACGCAAGATTTTACCGGTATGTCACAGAATTCAGTGATCCAGTAATATTGTTCAACATCGGGGTCATCATCCACAATAGCAGGCCACCATGGGTAGCCGCCGAGTCGTGCCCACACGAGGGATCCAGCCGTATAGAGATTGTGGATAAGGTCCTCTTCCTCTATTGGTGTCGGTCCTTTCTCGGGTACAGAGCAGCTGGCAAATTGTTTATCTGTACCAAAGGAAATTTATACTTATGATTGAAGTAAAAGTATTAACTTAAGCAACCAAGACAGCCATATTTACAACAGGGATTGGCTATAATAAAATCTTTAATGTCTGCAAGAAATATATAAGTTAAAAATCTCTCTAAACATTTTTCCAGGCAGGTGATAATAATAAATTCAGATTTGCTACCAAAATTTTTTTTTCTATAATTGAGAGGCCCCTTCAATTCTATAAATTTGAAGACTTACTGGTATGGTTGGAAAAACACATTGAATACAAATACACTTAGTAAACTTTCCATATAAATAGTTTACTAAGTGTATTTTTCATAGTGTTTTGCCAACTACACCAGTAAGTCTTAAGTTGGAGTTCCATAAAGTTATGGCTTCTTCAGTTGATTTCTATGAATTTCCTTTGCTGCCTATACACCCTTAGATAAGGTCTGTCCAACCCATAGCTCGTGGGCAATAGGTTGCCCGCAAGGTGGAGTTCCAAGAACTATAGTAACAGACTTAGTCAAATGAAACTTATCTGTATGGGCCTTCACTTGATGCTATTCCATCTTAAAAAACATGACAAAAATAACTTTTACAATACCACAAAATTAATTTACAAAACTCACAACCCAGGTTTCCATGCTTAGTATCATCATCAGGTGATGATAATGATATGAAGCATTGACACCTGGTTTGTGAGTACAGTAATACGAAGTTTTGGTAAACAAACTTTTTATTTGGACATATATTTTACGTTTACCATTAGGAATATAACTAACATTGGCATTAATAATATACTAGCATTTTTACCAAGAACTGGTTTCTGTGGGGAAGAGATGCAGTGCTATGAATATTTACGTACAGTTTTTACTTCTATTTGTGTAAGTTCTCATGATTCCAATTTATATACAATAAATAATAATATTTAATTTACAATCTTTTTAAAATGTGATTAGTAATTAATGAAAGGTTTATGCTATAAGATGTGAAGTTATTAAGATTGGGAATGCACCCAATTGCAGTAATGTTATTTGATATACGAAGTTTCAATATACGAATGAAGTTTTAGGAATGCATCTACTTCGTATATTGAGGTATTACTGTACATTAAGTTTTTGGTATTGTAAAAAGTTATTTTGTCATATGAAATTTTCAGTGGCATTCATTTCATATCAGTTTCAAGATGATCATGTTAGTGAAGATGCTGGTCAAATGTAGAGTGTTTTCAAGCAGGGTGCTACTTTAAAAAGATATAAATCATTAAATTTAGAACATGCACTCCATTGCGATCAGGATCATCGCAGCCAAATATTTGGCCTTTACTAGCACCTATTAGAAGTACCACTTCTAGAATATGCCTCTCTTATAGTGAATTCGTGTTTTTATCAATGTATCTCAGTAAATCTGGCTTTTTTTTTAATCAATACAATGTATGTTGCCTAGGTCTTAAATGTTTAGTTGAAGTTGTTCGCTGACCTTAACAGGTTGGACAGACCTGCCTTAGGTAGTAAACAAAAAGTTTTTGGTTAAAAATCTAAGACCCAAAGTTGTAAAAATCATTTCAATGTCTTATTAGTGGTTTTAAAAAAATAACTTCAGTAAAACTAAAACAAGATAACAATAAATTTAAAAAAAACTTAATTTTATGAAAACAGCTATTAATCGTGATGAGATTCATTTTCATCTACACTTTTAATGCAAATTATATAAAAGATGAACAAATATTAATGAAGGAGGAGGACATGCATCAAAATTAGTAAGATTTACAGATAAATAATCAGTTAACAGAACCTGTGATGCTTCATCTAAAGTTGTTAAAAGGATGACAGAGGTCTAAATAAATTTGTTTAACATAAACATAATAAATGGAAGGTTATGAAAGACCCCTTAGACTTAATTGCTATGACAGCAAGTATAAAGTATATACCTGATACTTGCATTTGTTTACACAAAATAGAGATAAAATCATATAGAATTGTATAGGTGTCTTTGCTAAGGAGAATTTAGAAATTTAGATAATAATATAAGGGTAGGGTTAGTTTGTCTTTCAATTTTAAGGAAAGAGAAGATGGACAATTATGTGAAGGATTAAGAAAATTAGTGGGCAGCAAAGACAAATCTTGTTTGTCTAAAATGAATACATGATAAAACACGTGTTAATTAATGAAGCTTCTATGGTTTTTTATCTGCATTTCTCAGGTGGATGCAGGTCTTCCTAAGAAAATATTATAAACACTGAGATGGCTTAATTTTATTTTTAAGAAAAAGAGATGGCAAAAAGAGGCATTATGAAATTGTAACTTATGATGTAAATTTGAATCAAAAGAACTAAGCATGTTATGACTATTCCTGAAGGCATTGGAGGCTTGTATAAACAGATAGCGCCCTTAATGTTTTTAGAATTGAGCATTTTGGTAATAAGAATCCTTTTGGATAAGTGCCAGTTTTTCAAAATATCTCCATTTACTCTATTGAAGATAACATTAATACTGCAGAATTTGGTTGCAGAGTATAAGACAGCAAGCACATAAGCTTTGACAGTTTTTAACTAATGTCATGACATTGGGATAAATGCTAGTTTTCGTTCTAATAGATATATTTCTGCAATGGTTTCTGTAAGATGTAATTGGTAAATGTGGTTGCATATCACCAGTATCTGTCATTTTGTTTAGACTCAATAGATACAGATCATGAAAAAGGTGAAAATCTGCTATTGAAGAACTTGATTTTTCAAACACTATTTCAGCATAATTTTTTAAACTATAAATCGCAAACAATATTTAAATACTTTGTTACATATTTCAATGAATTCACAACTTTGAAATCATACAATTTACCCACCCTTTAGATTAATTCAAGCTATTTCTATTTAAGATGCTTTTGCTTTTCAACAGACACCTACTTCATGTAAAAAATACAAAAATGGGACTATGATGTTAACAACTATTATTTTTCTTCCGTAACTTCTCTATCTTCAAACTTGGTTACACCTACATTGGCAGCAAAAGGGAATTCTTTCACAAATTCCAGGCTTTTATGCCTAATTTTGCTCACAACTTTGAAATGCCTATTTTCAGTAAGGGTTACATAAGATTAACAGCGAATTATGGCAATGAGTTTTCCGAGTTTATGAAATTTAATTTCAACAAAAAAATCAGTGAAATAATTCACTCTAAAATTTGTCAATATTAAACATTGCACCAAGATAAATAAAACTATTATAAAAATGAGAATTATATTCCACATTCAAAGATATGTTTCCAGTGCTAATCCTGATAATTCCTGCTTTAGATCATTATTTATTAGAACTAGTTGCTAACTATAAATAAAAAATCAACCATCTGTAACAATTCTGGGTTTATACAATTTTCATTTAATTAAGTACTATAACAGGCCATACCAACACCAATTTAATTTAAAATTCATGTAATTAAACCAAACAAATTGTTGGTAGCTATAGAAAAAGCTTAATAAAAACAAATCTGAAAAAATTGGGCAAATTAACCTGTTTAAAAAATTGACTAGTTTATTTCATCTTATTTTCTAATTCTAACAAACCCAATTTTTCACTTTTGTAAAGGTTAAACTTAGCTGAATTTCTTTAAAAGGAAAGTAATCATTTAGCTTTTCTTTTACCTTGATGTCAATGCAATCAAATAGAAAAAAATGATTAAGGAGACATGAGGGACCCTTTAAAGCTGCTCATTTTGTTGAACCAGTTTTGTATCATTAGAGATATGAAGGACTTGCATATATTTTTCTTGTCTTCTCTCACACAGCTGAATTCTTGCCATAAAATGTAATAATTACATATGTTGCATCAGTCTTTAATTTCAATACTCTCCAAGTTTCTCATGACAGACTGTTAGCTTGATGGCACATTTTCTAATTAAGACACATTAAACAACAAAATGTTCTCAAAAAATGAATTTTTCTTTAGAAATATTTGTTCTCAGCATATCAAATACAACTGACACAATCTACAACAGCGATTCTCAATTATTTTCATTCTACGGGACACTTCTCATTTGGCTTGTTTGTTGCAGAACATAAAATTTATATTTTTGTTATATAAATGAATTTAAAATAAAAGTTAAATGTTTATTTTTTTAGCTATATGGCATTTTTGAAGAAGATAAATGAAGTTGGTCACTCTTCATAATTTACTGCTAAGTATTAAAAAATATATCCTGTCAAGTAACAATTCTTCTATATATTTGTTATACTTTTGTATTCCTAGCAGAGTAATCATTTTGAAGATATAACATAGGTGGGAATACTGTGCAATATGTAGTTGTTCCATTGTCTTGATTTGCTGTTAATATAATATTAACCAAAAATTTTATTCAATGATACACCAGTTTAATCACCATTTATACTTTTTATAAATTTCTTCTCATATAATATAACATTTTTCTAGAAGTAGAAATAGCTTTTATTCAGCAAATGACCAATTACAGCACTTACCCAAGTAGTCAGATTTACATTAAAATTATTCAGAATATTAACTAAAATGTTTAAATGCAATAGGTCTTCAACAAATAATTTTGCAAAATGAGAACGATTATTTTGTTCTCCAATACAATAACTTTCATTAATAATAATGAGGAACAAAATTCTAAAAAAGCTATGATTGAAATTCAAAAATTTATCTGCATAACAGTCCTGATGTAATTATCTTTTGACCAATGATCTTTACTCTTAGAATTTCGGTCAGACCCCAATTCAGCGACCCCCTATATCAGTGGTGCCCAACCTATGGTCTGCAGGCTGGATGTGGCCCACGAGGGTAAGATGAAAAGCCTATCTAAAAAACTTAACACAAAAATTCATACATTTTTACGAAAATAATAAAACTTTTAATATTGAAATTTTAACCATAAAAACTTTATTTAGACTTGATTTTCACTTATATGGCTTCTCAAAACATATGGATAGCTTTTGATTTAGTCTCTCATCTGGCCCGCCAAAGAAATGGCAACTTCCTATGCGGCTCGCTGAAGGATTTGCAAACACCAATGTGGCTCACCAGTAAAACAAGGTTGGGCACCACTGCCGTATATAGTGCCACCCACACATACTGCCCATGAATCGCTGTGAACAGAACTTCCATCTTATGATTACAAGAGCAAGCATATACCTCGATTACCCCCACCTCTGCTTTAGCGCCAAAGTCAGTGATGGACAAATGGTGGCGCTAAATCAGGGTTTGACTTTTACATGAGAATGACACCACTGGTAGAAATTAAAAACTTAAATCTCATATGGAATAAAAGCTCTGACATATCTTACAAGTGAAAGCTTAGTGATGCTAAATTTGAAGATAATTTATTATTATGGCAAACACACGAGATTAAATTAATTTAAATTCTAGAATATATGAGAATGAATTTAATAAGCCAAAACTGCTACATCTTCATTACCATTTGAATTACATAACATGTGAGTTATACAAATGATACTCTTACAAACAATACATTCAGTTATTTATGAACATGTCATCTTATATAAATCATTTAACAAAATTCTTATATCACAGTCAATATGGTTGCATTCTCAAGAGAATTATCCCCTGAAGAAAAGAGATACTTAAAAAATTAACTCTAAATATGATATGTTAACAAATATCACAAACATTACTTTCACGATATGAATTTGAGTAATTTAATCTATTTGAAAATATAAGACATATTAATTAAGGGCAATTACCATGGTTCATGAAACACTGCCAGTTATCTGGAACCTCTGTAGGATCACGAACAGAAGCTAGGTATCGCCATTTGGAACAATCTTTCTTTGTACATTGAACCCATAATCCGACATTTCTTTTCTTCTGCAATTTAAATAATCTTGACCTCGGAGAAAGAACCTGTAAATCAGACATATTGCTAGACTGACTTCCCCAATGCTGGGAAGATTTAGGTGTTGCCTGAGAGAGAGGGCTGTTCCTAATGCTGCAGTCACTTTGTTGACTGTTTGATGAAATTATTTTGTCAAGTTGACTTTTCATCTTGCTTTGTTTGCGAGGACCTGCTCCTGTATCAACAGCTGCTTCTCGATTCTGAAATTTAGGTGATGAAAATTGTTTTTCAGTGGACATACCGTTTCCATTTTTTCCCATTTTAATGTTAGATTTGGAATAATAGGTTTTATTTGGAGAAGTATTCTGAAGTGATCTAGATTTTTTTGATCCCACAGGTTTGCCAGATTCTAGAGAATTTTCGTATTTCTTAAGGTTTTCAGAGGAATGGGTAGACAAGGATGTTGGTTCCAAAGGTTTAGGCATTATTTCAGGTTTTCCTGAATGGAATTGAGGAAAGATTTGCGAGTTGTAATAACTTCTTCACTATCCAAAAGCAACAATTTTCAGATTATCTAGTAATCTCATTTGATAGAATCACTTAATTTATTAGCACCATTATGCTTATTCTAATAGTAATTACCCATAAAACTTGGATCATCAAAATTCAACCTCGTGGGTTTGAGCTTATATTTATATTTCTGGATTCTAGATACTGGCTTTTTCTTTTTCAGTGGAGGAAGTACACTGTTGTCAATTGGGCAATCAGGAGTTGTAACAGTGGGTTTGAACCTGAATAAAAACAAGACATGAATTTCAAATCGATAAAACTGCGTATCAGAAATCGTGTAATTACGGTTTATTATTTAACTTACCCTCCAGTTATTCTAGAATCGATTTCTGATCCATCGGCTTCTTCTTTTGGGGATAATGCAGCATTTGGTTCAGGTACAACTACATTGTGTTCCTAAAATAATGATATTGACGTTGAATTTATAAATAAATAAATGTAGAATTTCAATATAATTCTGGACGAAGCATTAACCTTATCGCTACCGTCACTATATAAGGAGTTCTTGGCTTTCTTAATACCGAGCGTAGAAGATTCTTTTATTACTTCACGAAATAATTCATCGTACTGGGAATCAGAAAGAGAACAAGGTAACGCCTGAAATTAAAAAAGTGGACCATTTTAAATAAACAACATTTCCAATGTATTGACTTATTTTGTAAAATACGAATTACTTCACGCACCTTGCCCTTTGTTTTAATCGATTTTTCCTGCGATTTTTCATTTGCAACATTATCTTCTTTAAATGAAATTTTATCTCCCTGAAATGCAGGAGAAACGAATTTCCTAGATGGAACCTTCGGCATTTTCAGCAATTTGAAAATCAATTGAAATACAAGAAATGGCAATATACTGAAAGACTCTACACACTTAAGCTACACATCTGCAAAACTTGTGATTCACTATACATTCTATTCAACAAATACAACTACTCCGTCAAAACTTATAAAATTAGAAGCCTTTTCCGAAACTTCCAAATCTTTTACCGCCACCTTATGACTCGGATATCGCCAGTGACACCTACAACTTTCATGACGAAAGAATGAAATTAAAAACTAAACACATGAATAAACATATTTTATGAATACTTTTAACAATTAAAAATAAATAAAGAAATATTTTAATGAAAAAAACTAGATAAAATATCCTATAATTTACTTTTAAGTTAAAATAGTGCCACTACTGGCCCCGTTGGTACACTCCCACATCCAGGTTTTAGTGCAACCCTTCGTAGGCGAAGGTGAAAAAGAAAACGGAGAACGGAAATGTATATCCATCGTTGATGGTGGTGGTCTTCGTCTTGGGTGTGAATCGTATGTTACTTCGCGCTTATCTAATTTACCATACACATCGTTATGTAGCAGTTAATATCATCTCAGACTTAAAAAACGTACGTTGCTTCATCGTAAAGGTAAAATTTTTGCTATACGAATCAGAATTATGGAAATCAAAGCTTCTTTATTAACGTATTTGTAAGGCTTATTGGGATTCAGATAACCGTTCATAGAACGCATGCGCAGTGTTGCGCGGAAGGCAATGTATACAAACTCACGTGGGGAGAGAGCTAATGTGCCAGAATGTCCGATTTCTTATAAATTTGGGCGTGACAGTTGCAAATAAGGTTATTTTTAAGAGCGATATTGTGTTATCAGTTTCGTGCTATTCGAATATTTAATAGTGCCTAATTTTTTGGGTAATGTTTTTCGGTGTGTTTAGTTTTTAATTTTTATCATGTCATATGGTGATATTCTAGTGTTTATTTGTGAGACATGTAAGTTTACCAGTGTATAATGTGATTTTATTGCGTATTTTTCAGGTCGTATATGGCATCGACACAAATTAAAAGGCGTATCGGAGCGAGCATTCCAATCACCGAGGATGCTAACAAAAAAAAGTCTAAGGTTGACACAGACAAAGATACGGAGAAAACGAGACGAAAGTCAGCTAATCCGTATGCCACTCCAAGCCCAAAAAAACCGAAACACGAGAATGACGCTCGGCACTTCAAATTTACGCGGAAAAGAGCACATAGTTTACCTGGCGGGAATGGTAAATATTTGCCTTTGCACAAAAGACGGAAAAAAGAAGGCATCATACCACCCACAAAGTTTCTTCTAGGTGGGAATATTTATGATCCACTAAATCTTAACAGTCTTCAAGACGAAGAAATAAATAGGTAAGACTTTTTTCGTAATTTGTAAGTGGTCCGCATATTTGCGTTTAGTTTCAATTTAGATGTCATTATTTTATCGGCAAATTTTTAATTGCAGGGCAGTTAATGCTGTCACACCACGTTCCTCCCCTTTACCTACACCGCGTCACAGAAAAGAGGAAATACAAGTTCTGATTCCTCCCAACATCAATGACCCACTGAACTTAGCAGCAGGAGAAGATGGTGATAATTTTGAGTTGAAATTAGTTTCGCCCAAAAAGCGAAAGGGTAGGCGACGTAAGAAACATATCTCCACAAGCCCTACTGGTGAAGATCAGCCAGCACCGCTGTCTCCTTTAAATGTCAACGTTACAGCCTCTCCAACGGCAACAGCCAGTGCACCTAGTACAAAGACAGAAACATGTGACAGCATTCCCGAAGGTCAAGAGCAACAAGAAAATGAATCTGAGTTGCCCAAGGATCCGGAGGTAAGTCCGAAGGAGAAAAAGGCGGCAGGGAGAAAGACTAGCACCTGTGTGGCCGAAGACAGAAAGCCCGGAGGAAGTAATAGGAAGGTGTCCCAGGAAGCTAAGGACAAGATAGTGAGTCCAGTGGTGCCACAGCCAGGTGCGCGTAAGAGACAACCGACTTACGGAAGAAGCACATCCAGAGCAGAAAGTTTTGTAGGCGTGGAAGGAGTTGTTGAAGGAAAAGGAGCTGGTGAACAAAGGCGTTCTGGAGGAAAGCCTCCAGCCCAAGCGACACATGTGGATCAAAGCCCACAGGTCAAACGGAATTTCAACAAAAAAAGTCTCAACTACCAGTATGGAAACTATAACAGGTACGAATAGAGGTACTTGACTAATTTAGCATTTTCTTTTGAAGGAATGTTGTTGTAGTTTCTGTTTCATATTGGAACATTTTCATTTTTGGAAGAATGTTTTTTATATTTAATAATGTTGAGATGTTAGGACACATTGAAAGGATTCAGTCGTTCATTTATAATGATATATTTTATTTGAAATTTTTTATGCTTCTCAAAACACTCTAGGTAAGTAGTTATTCAAATAAATTGTATTATATAAAAATTAAAGTTACGCATTCTTAATTAGGTCTCCAATAAAAGTTTCATGTGTCTTCTTGGAGTAATTTGTTAGGTGTGTTGGTTTTTAAATTTGCAGTTGGATATTTCTCGTTTTTCTTTTCTATAACTGCAAGTTTTTTTAACAGTTCAATCAAGTACGTTTACAGTGATAAAGTCATTTAGTGTGTGTTCGTATAAACATCATTTAATTGATCTGATACTTGTATTATTTAGTGTATCTTGAGTATTTTAGTAGGAAAAGAGGAAATTCATGTAAGTGTAAACAAATAAGTACTTGATGAGATTCACCAAGAAATAATTTAATGTTATTAAAAAACTAAAAAAATGTTAGGATTTATGGCAGGTTTTCAAAATGTCTTTTGTTTGCCATTTCACAGCATTTAGGGGATATTCATTCATTTTAATATTCGGTCTTTTTGGGAGTTATTGTTTTTGCCACTAGCATTGTTCATTATCTGATGTTACAATTTTGTTGCCTTTATCAGTTTTGTGTAGAAGCAGTCTGTTTTTAGGGTCGTTCAATTCCACTCATTTCATCCAAGATTTAAACAATCAATACACAACAATAAAATTCACATACAAAGTAGAGAACAACTACCTATCATTTCTTGACTTTCTTATGACAATGAACAACTATTAAATATAATTCTGTATATACAGGAAACAATGCATACAAAGTAACAGCCCTTGTAAATCAATTCATCATAACTTATATAACATCTTTCTACAGTATGGTACATAAGCTATCTCCTTCCACTCGATGAAACTAATTACAATTAAAGCACTCATATGTGTTAAACATGTCACTACTGAACATGGTCACATAACTCCAGCTATGTATCAAATTAATACAAAATTCAAAAGCATCCAAAATTAAACATCATGGCTACAAAAGGTGAAACAAAAAAGAATGAAATTAATCCTACTTTCCGCCTCTCACCAAAAGATTATATAAAATATTCCACTCTGCCAATCTTTCATTATATTACACTGACAACAGCAGGATTAAATAAAGAAACATGAAAATATTTTCCAAGAGGTCTGAAATATACCAAATAAATTGGTCATAATCACAAATATCATATAGGACAAAAAAGAAAACTAAAGACTTCCTTCAAAGGGCTTATTGCAAACTAGAGATATGGAAGTTTTGAAAAATCTAGCATGGCCATACATCCAAGAAACTACTTACAGTTTTAAGTTATTAACATCTGCACATTCAAAATTAAATGCACTTGAAAGCCTGCAATTTTCAAACACCAAACTCTCTCATTGAACTCACATTCCAATTCCACACTTACTGTTCAATTCCTTAGTACAGTGGTACCAAAAAGTTTTGTAGGTGCAGCACCCTATCAAAGTTGATAGAATTTTGCGGCATCTCCAAATTAAAAGAATTTTATATTTTGACGTATGGGTATTACAACCTTTGGACACATCCATTAGTTCGTACCACAATACAATACAATCAAGTTATTAAAGGAAAAATTATTTTCCTAATTATCTATCAAAACATCCAATTCATTGGGAATAATTTTGAAACGAGAAAAAAGAGTGCTTTATTTCATCAATTTCATGCTTGGCAATCTCACCATTTGAGAGGGAGGAGTTGTCTTCGGTGTATCTCTTTGAAGACATCCATTGGGGCAGTTTGATACTAGCTTGGCTAGTTCCGTCCCAACCAAGAAAACATCCGCGTTAAGAAACGAGAAAATTGATCTGTTAAGATAGTTCAGTGGTAGAATATCCGCCCGGCAAGTGTAAGACCTGGGTTCGATTCCCGGTCATAGCAGACTTTTTTCTCGTTTCAAAATTATTCCTAACATTACAGCTTATGCCTGTCTGCATAGGATCTTTAGATCGCTTTATTCCATCAATCCAATTCATTGATTAATTTACTAAACTATCTTTATCACGGCACCCCAAAAAATCAGCTGTTGCACCCCTGTGTGCCGCAGCACCAAGTTTGGGAACCACTGTCTTAGTAAATTACATAGTATAGATTTTCTAGAAATGCATTACAAAGTTGTTTCTTAATTTTTTCTTTGATGGACATCCTTCCACGAAAACATTTAGAAACAATAAGAGAATTGTCACACTCTTACTTATTAGTCATTGGTAAATCACTATTGAGGATGGCTGCTTTGTAAGCAAAATGCACATCTGGTTTTTTTAATCTTTATATGACCTCTGTGTCAAGTGATGTGAATAATGAAGTAGGTATTTTAATAATGATCTGATTGTGTTACTTAAGGCAAAATTTAAGTTTGCCCATTAGAACATATTGGTTGGCTTTATTTCACAATTTACCTAATTTTTTATGTATAGCAAAATTTGACATGGTAATGCTGGTTAAGTATTCATGATGTCATTTTAAAATTTAAATTAGGTTGGCTCTGTCCCCCTGCTCACTTCGCTGCCCAATCCCCTGGCCTACAGCCTTGCATGGCACTTTGCACCATGCCTTTGTAAGCCGCTTCACGGCCAAATGCATTTCGTTTGCTTTTCTTGATATTTTATGGGGTGGGTGCAATTGTTTCTTTTTAAAAATGGGTTGGTCTTGGACCCAGGAGTGGGAAAGAGCTGAGCAGTAAAGTTGCACACTAACTTAAGAAAAGCATTTGGGACCATCCGTAAATTACATTACGCAATAAGTTGATTTATATTCATTCTCTCAGTTTTCCATAATGTTGCAGTTAATTATCAATTTGAGACAATGTTTCACCCTTCTTTCCACTACATTCAACTCTCGTATAAAGTCATGTTTTTCATCAAACCAAGTACATCACGTTCTCAAAAGATACCCTCCCCTCATCACGACGCATCACAAAATTTCAACCTCCTCCCCTCTTGAGTGTGACATAATTTATGGACGATCCTTTGACGAAAGCACGATTCTTTTAAATAAGGGCCATTTGACATATATCTGCTTTTAAAGAGTACTAATACAGGACAATGGTGTAGAGTGGGAAATGGGCTGGGCTTGGACTCAGGAGGAGTAGGGAGGAGCTGCACGGTAGAATTGTGCACTGGCTTAAGAAAAGCATCTGGCAAAAACATGATTCCTATTATTATATAGAGAGGTATATATTGCAGTTGAGGAAAATTTGTTTTCAAAATATTGATTTGAGTGCATTCCCAAGCCATCCTCAACCTCACCTCATTCCTCTGATGTCATGTGACAATCCTTGTGCTCAGGAGCAGTAAAGAAACTTTTGGTTGAGGAAAAGGTTTAATGATTACTCTGAAATTTAAGCTTGAAAAAGAGAAGTCGGTGTCCATACATATGTACAGACAACTGCTGCTGAGGTAGCAAGGTCTGTAAATTTAGACTGAGAAACACTCTGAGGGTTCCAAATCATTGGAGTAAATAATGTAAATAATTGTAAATCTAAAGTTTAATTCAGTATTTTTTTCTAGCTTAGTTAGTCTTGTTATATGGGTTGTTAGCATGTCTAGGTCCCAATGTCAATGTTTACAAATCCTTCTCATATTTGTTGTCATTGATATGCTCATTGTAAAAACTCTTCATTGCTGTTATTAACTGAATTTTTATTTGTTTAAAACTTTTATTTTGACTTGAAAGAGGGGAATTGCCTGGATATGTTAGTCCCTCCCATGTGTGCACCTCTGGCTTGGAAATGTCAACATTTTACCACCATCATGTTTTGCCTGGTTTTCCAATTGCATTGTCTGGCTTGTGTTAGATAAGTTCCAAGCTTCTGGTGGTTGAAGTGTGTGATGCTTTGGTTATTCTGTTGTATTTGTTAATGTAATCATATTAGTTAATTTTATCACACTATTTCAGCAGGATTAAGCATAAAAGGTATTTCTTACATAATGATGTCATTAGATATTTTACTTTTGATATAGGAAATTTTAGGCATGTTTTTTAAAAAATTGGTATGTTGGTTTATGGTGTGCTTTATTAGGCAGTGTATTGGCACACTCGTTACATTATTACAGGAACTTGGATGAAATTGTGATTATTTGTTCTTAAAATTTTTAATTGCAAATCGGGAACTATTTGTTTATGACTTTCAATTATTGCATGTTCTCATGTTCTGTTTATTTTAAAAACATTTGGTAGTAAAATAGAATTGTTTGGCTAAAGGAGTATTTCACCTTTATTAATCTTAGCCAAAGTTATTGAGCTACTATCAATTAGTAAAATAGAAGATAAGAAACAATTTTTCATTCTGTATAATTTTTAAGTTAATATGTATGTGGACATGATGTTAAAGTGAATTATTTCACCTTTTATAGGTATTATGGTTACAGAAACCCTAACCATGATGATGATGCACGTCTTCAGTTTTTCCGCCAGGATTTGTTTGAGGGCAAAGATGTGTTAGATGTTGGTTGTAATGTTGGACACATAACACTGGTAATAGCCAGAGATATGGGTGCACGGTCAGTGGTGGGAATTGATATTGACAAGAAGCTGATAGAAGCCGCTCGAAGCAATATAAGAAATTACATTGGTAATTCTGGGCCACGCAACAGGCATCGTGGAGGCTCGAGGCATTTTGTACCAATTCCTTTAAAGGAAGTGGAAGAGAAATTTCCTGCCTCAATGCCAATCCTTTATGGACCTATTGATGCTGGCCTCTCTCATCTTACTTCAAAAGTTGGACAAATAGATAACAGGCAGGACATAACGGGGTTCCCTCATAATGTAAAATTTGTGCAGGTATGTAAGATTATTATATATATTACTATCTCTAATTTGTAATAATTTATAACTTGGCAGAAAGTAGTATTTGTGAAAAGTAATTGGAGTAACTGTGGAATAGCAGAAAGAATTTATAGAGATATATCAGATTTGTGAATATGTTCTGTGTTAACTATGGGCGTGGCCTAAGCTTTCATGGGACTCTGTAAAGGTCCCCCATCCCACTTGACGCCGTCCCCTTTTACCCTTTCTTACCTGCCTTCCTTAAGGGAAGGCTGGGATAGTGGTGGGGTGGGGCTAGTCGAGGTGAGGGATGGAACTTCCCCTCCATGCATGGTGGCAATCCGCACATGTTGTTTAGAAAGTGGCCCACTTATAAAAGATTGTCCATTTCAAGTAAGTAAGTAACATAGTAATAGCTTAAAAATTTCCACCACAATTTTTCTGGTTTTTCGTTTCTACTTTCTCCATATGTAGTATAGGGGAAAGTATTGTTTTCATGAAAAAAATTGATTTCGAGATTTCAATGGAGATACATGTTTTGAGGTCTCCTGAACACGTTTTGACCATTATCTCGATGATGTCTGTGTGAGTGAGTGAGTTTGTGTGTATGTATATGTGACAGTTTTTTGTGTATGCTCTAACTTAAAAACTATTAATTAGATCAATGTGAAATTTTATATTTAACATTTTTATGCAAGTCACAAGAGTTGATTAGTTTTTGGTAAAAATCTGTCAACTGGAAGTGGGTGTTTACTCTTGTCACATCATTATTTTGAAATATTTGCTTTAATATTTGATATATGTAAAAATGTATTGGAATAAAAGTTGTAGGAAATTTGATTTTCTACTATGTTTGTTCGAAACATTTTCCCATATAATGCATTGTTTAAGAGATCTTAAAAACTAAATTCTTTACCTGCCACAACCACACCACCTTTTGGCAACTATTGTAAACACTTGATGCTTACAAGGAGAGGACTCTAAGTGAAATCAGGAGATCCCGGCCTCACCTCGTGAGGAGGTAGATTCACTTCCCCAGTGTACATGAGCAAAACCCTAGGTGTAGATAGGCAATGGTTATAAGAAATTAACAATTAAAAATTTAAGGCGACCGAAGCTTGCATTAAGTACAAAAATGAGGCTACATCTCAAAAGAGAACCGTTAGTTGAGTGGTTAGAGGCACTGTCATGAAAATGCTTTTTTTCGTACTTGAGACCTGTCATCGCTGATTATGTTTTACATTTTTTATTCCTTTTTTTCACAACACAATAATGCCTCATTTATATTTTAACTGTATTTCCTGCAAAATAAATTGCTTTTTCCACATTTTTCAATTTCTTTGTTTACCTGCTTTCCTATATTTAATTTTTAATTTCTGTATATTAACAGTACAATATATATATATATATATATATATATATATATATATATATATATATATATATATATATATAACAACTTACGAAAAAGGAAAGGTAAAATAGATATATGGATGTCAACAAGGAGTTCTCTCTCTGTAGCTGAAGAAGGAGTAGTTCCGAAAGCTTCTACGTTTGTGATGTTTCTGTGTTTTTGTGTTATTTTACGTGTGTCGCTTCGACATCCCCGGGGCCTCGCCAACCTGAAGTCGTCTGATTGGTGAGTGCTCACTGGGTTTCCTCATCCCAACTCCTTGTTGACATCCATATATATATATATATATATATATATATATATATATATATATATATATATATATATATATAGTTGGAAAACAAATCGAAGACCGTTGATATAGAATGGGATGAAATTAAAACCAGTATCAAGGATACCTTGGATAAAGAGATTGGAAAACAAGAGAAGAAAATCAGAAAACCATGGATCACGAAGGAAATGCTGGAGAAAATGGATGAGAGACGAAAATGGAAAAACGTTAACACTGAAGAAGGTAGAGCCAACTATAGGCGTATAAACAATGAGTTGAGAAGGGTAACAGATAAAGCTAGAGAAAATTGGATAAAAGGAAAATGTGATGAAATAGAACAAATGGAGAAGTTAGGACGGTACGATATGATGTACGCTAGGGCACTGGAATTAGAAGATAAGAAGTCTAATGGAATTTGTGGTAAAGGAATTATGAATACGGATGGGAAGATAGTCTCAGAAACAAAGGATGTAGCACAGGTATGGGAAGAATACATTAAGGAATTATACGGCAAACAGGCAGGAGCGGCAAAAATAGAACTGGAAAATGAGGAAAACATTGAAGAAGACAACTTAGGACCAAGTATTATGGAGAGCGAAGTAGAAAAAGCAATAGTGGAACTAAAGAAGGGGAAAGCCACGGGCAGCGATGGAATACCGGCTGAGATACTTAAAGTCATAGGATCAGAAGGGCTAAAAGCGATCACGAAATTAATTAATAAGATTTACGACACAGGAGAGTGGCCTCAGGATTTCCTAGAAGTAACAATGATCCCTCTAAAGAAGAAGCCAAAGGCAATGCAGTGTAAAGATTACAGAACTATAAGCCTTCTGTCACACACATCGAAGATCATCACGAGGATTCTTAATAAAAGGCTGGAGAAAAAGGCAGAAGAAATAATAGGGGAAGATCAATTCGGTTTCAGAAAAGGACGAGGAACTAGAGATGCTATAGGAGTAGTTAGAATCATATCAGAAAGGGCAATAGAATACAGTCAAGATATCTGCGCATGTTTCGTAGACTGGCAGAAGGCCTTTGATAGAGTAAATTGGGTAAAGTTGATGAAGATATTAAAGGATATAGGTGTAGACTGGAAAGATAGGAGACTGATTAGGAATCTATATGAGAATCAAGTTGTAAAGGTCAGGTTTGAGAATGTGGACACCTGCGGAATAAATATCGGTAGAGGAGTAAGACAAGGCTGCTGCCTATCGCCAACCCTATTCAATATATATGGAGAAAGTCTAATGCAAGAAGCTTTAGATGGCACAGGGGATTTCAAAATTGGAGGAAGGATTATAAGAACAGTAAAATACGCAGATGATCAAGTACTTCTAGCAAGAAAGGAAGAGGAACTACAAAAAATGATAAATAGACTAGTGATAACAGGTAGAAAATACGGTATGGAAATAAATACAGAAAAATCCAAGGTCATTCGAATATCGGGTAAAGAAGAGAATCTGAGCATAACTATTGGGGGAAAGCCATTAGAACAAGTTTCAGAATATAAATACCTTGGAAGTATCATAACACGAGAGGCAAAATGTACGGATGAGATCAAAACTAGAATAGGAAAAGCAAAAGCGGCTTTCAGGAGAAAGAAACAACTACTTACAGGGAATATAAGGGAAGATATCCGCAAGAAGTTGATAAAATGCTACGTATGGAGTATAGCATTGTATGGGGCAGAAACATGGACGCTAAGGAAAAATGACATCAAATACTTGGAAAGCTTTGAAATGTGGACTTGGAGGAGAATGTTGAAGATAAAATGGACAGATAGGATGAAAAACGATGAAGTGCTACAAAGAATAGGAGAGAAGCGAATGATTATACAGACTATCAGAAAGAGGAAGGCTAACTGGGTTGGACATTACATGAGGAGAGAGAGTATGATTAAAGATGTGTTAGAAGGAAAACTAGATGGGAAAAGGGAAAGAGGTAGGAAAAGGTATCAGCTAATAGACGATTTGAAAGGGAAAGAGAGTTATCAAGATATGAAGAGGACAGCGGAAAATAGGAGTATATGGAGAACCAGGTTTAACCATGAATAATCACGGACCTGTCTACGGACAGACTACCTATGATGATGATGATATATATATATTAATATGTTAAAAATATTGAAAAATATACCGTATCTGCCCGAATAGAAGCCGACCCCGAATTTAACCTGACCCCACGAAATTTTCCAACATTTTTTGCCAAAAAAAGTATTTTCGTAAATTTTATGCTTAAGTGTACCAGACATGCACGCACAACCTAGAATACATTATACATTACATCTATATAATTATATACGTTCCATGTAAAGTTTTATTAGGTATTATTACTGTTAATTATAAATATAGTCAACGCCGTTGCTCACACCTTACAATCAAATGTAAGTATATTTATTTATCTTACTGGAATTCAAACTGTTGCGCATCGAAAGCTGTCATCGAATTTGGCGTGATCGTCTGCTTAGTCATTATACGCAATTTTAATAGATGCTATGAAAGAGGTTTCCAAGTTTTATTATTATTGCTGTTAATTATCAGATGAATTACATTTAACGCCGTTCTCACACCTTCGAATCAGACGTATCTTATGTTAGCGGAATTCAAACAGTTGCGCATCGAAAGTCGTCATCGAATTTTGCGAATTGGCTAAGCAGACGATATCGTCTGCCTAGTCAGTATACGTACTTTTAATACATTCTATGAAAGAGGGTTTTAACATGCATACAAAAATGACAATGGCTATAGCAAAATATAAAATAAACAAGAAAAATTAATATGAACTTCTTTTATACTGTCGGCTCCTAACTTTAACGTACCTGCCATTTAAATGATCCGTAAAAGCTACGACGTCTGCTACATCTGAACTTTAAATCGATTGCAGCACCAAGAAGTGCAATTTAAACAAAGAGTTGAAGAAGTTTAGTGTAGTCAGAATTTGTAAAAACCTCTAATAAGACCGGTGTTGGTATCTTAAGAACTTGTTGCAAATTATGATCGAAACGAATTTGCTGTAGCGTGCAATCATGCTATGAACCTGGTGGGTTGTTAAAACTCTATTGTTTTATATACCGCCGTTTCCTTTGGATAAGAACCCATTTACTTTTAACTACGTGTTAAAATATATAAATAACCTTCAATAGCAATTTAAATTACAGCTCCGGGCAATCACTGTAAGAAGGGAGCGTTTTTCAGACATCGAGTGCCTTATCACTGAAATATAGGAGGTATGCTATGGAAACAAGACATTTTTCAGCGATGGCGTCGTACAAGGATGCCAAATTTTTCCTCAGGTTCGCATTTAAGCCGAGGGCGATTTTTTTCACGATAGATTTTGACAAAAGTATCGGCTTATATTCGGGCAGATATGGTAAATGTATATTTAAAAATTCCACATAGCAGTGCAGAATGTTCTGGTTCGTTGGACAATGAAAAATGGAGCAGTTCCTGGGAACCAGCATTCACATACCTAAATGCCCGAGCCTTTATCGTGAAGTCCCTTCCTTGAAAGTATCTCTACACCATAATTACTATTTCCTCAAAATTACCCTTTCCCTATAATTATCCTTTCTCTGTAAGTACTCTTTTCCCTGCAGGAATTTAGGAGGCATAATAAGCATACCGTAGCATTTTCCCGAAGATCGGTGCTCAAAGTTGATGGTGTATTAAGGAATGGATTTTTATTGCATCCTCTCTGCTTGTGATCTCTCTGTTCTTTCGCATCAAATAACAGCATTTCTGTAACTGGTGCATGTACTTTTTTACCTGCAAGAAATTGCAAGATTAATATTAATAATGAAACTTTTCTGAATTTGTCAAGTCATATATACAAAGAACAATCACTATAGTGCATATACTTACTTGTTGGTAAAAATACACGTTGTAGGGTTAGCAAAGGGGCGTGCATTTGGGTGGTATAATCTTCAACGTACACGTTGGCACATCGTTTTCGTCCAAAAATGTTTCGTCATACATCTGCCCACTCCACAAATGGACGATATACAGGAATGGCTCCTTCTTCACTTTTGGATTTATTACCTTGTGTAGGAACACAGAATAGGTCTCCCGAGTAAGCTTCCCCGATTTTGTGGCTGTCACAACATTGCCATACTTGCTTACAAGTTGATGGACATCATGATGAACACGCAGGCCAAATTTTCTGCCAACTTCTTTCAGGTATACATACACATGCAGCAATAGTTGTCCCGAAAGAGTACTTGCATACTGTGTAGTATACGAGTAAGTTGATTCATTTGTCCCATGGCTACTTCCATTACTTTTTCACCACAATATGTAAGCGTTCGTTTGTTGCTGATGCAATACTCACAGCCTGTTTGGTTCGTATTAATTACAAAATCAGGATTGAAGTCGGAAATAATTGTTCGTGTCTACTCTTGAAATCTTTTTGCTGCTTCTAATGTGTCTCCTAAAAACAGTATGTCTTTATGATACACGTACTTCATCATTTTTCATTTGCTAATTCCAAGTTTTCGTTTAAACCTAACTGTCCAGGTGTGCGAGGCCTTGAAAACATCGAAATCGCATTGAAATGCAGCAGCAATCGCCCATTGCGGTATCATTCTTGTGGTGACAAGATGGAGATTTTCTCTAGCCTCCTTGAAACGATCGAATACGTTTGATTCAATCATCTCTAGTTTATCAGGCAATGTTCCACCAGCTTCCACCTGCTTTTTCCATCTCCATAACTGCAAATTGCTTTGTGACGCATTGTTTCTGATTGCAATACTTTCCAACTCCACATAGGATGTAATTGCAATAATTTATTCGCTTTTACTTTCATTGAAAATGGAATATTATCCATAATCATGACTTCTTCGTTATCTGATGAAGAGGAAGAAGAAGACTGCTGTGCTTTGTCATCCACGCTTTCAATTTCCTCCCTTTGCATGGCGACATCTTCATCACCAACACACTCTGCTTTTTCCAACAGTTCTTCGTCTGCAAATACCATTTCACAAAGCATATTTGTTATACGGTTCAGGATTTCACGTCCCATACCTTGAGAATGGATTGAAATGGAAGCACTGGCACTGTCTGTGAGCAGTTCTCTCTCTTGCAGCAATCAAATACAATATACAGTTGCATCTGTCAATACTTGTTTTTCTGCAACTTTTGACAAAACAGACATGTCTTCCTTAAACTTATATTCACAGCAATTTCCACCCGTATACCTATCGTACGATTCCGAATTACCAATTACAATCTCCATGTTTGCACCTTTTACCACCAACTGACCATTCAGCACTATTGAAGTCTTTCAAACATAGGGGCAGGCAAATCGGAACTTTATGGCTGACGTTGCACAGCAGACGAATTTTGGTCTGGATGACTTGATTCTCGGAACAAAATCCCTGTAGGGAAAAGGGTTCTTATGGAGAAAGGGTAATTATAGGGAAAGGGACCTTTCGAGGAAAAAGTAATTACAGGAAAGGTACTTTCGAGGAAGGGACTATATGAGAAAGGCTCGGGCACATAGGTATGTGAACCCAGGTTCGCAGGAATTGTTCCATCGTCATTGTCAAATGAACTAGAATATTATGCACTGCTATGTGGAATATTACAGTAGAACCTCCCATTAACGAATGTCAAGGGACCCAATTTTTCACCTGTTCGTTAATCAGGAGTTCGTTGCTCGGAGGTTATTGCGGCACTGCATACCTTAAGGGGCTGTTAGATTATTCGCAGGGAGCACGACTATCTGTGACTCCTCGGCGCGGCTGAAAGCGATCTGGTTTCGGCCCGAAGGATAAGTCAAAGATGCTGCAAAAGACGTTGAAAATAATCTGCCACGTAACATTTCCCGTATCTAAATGACAAATTCCGTACTTTTCTCGTACCATTTAAATTTCCCCTACAATTCCCGTATTGTTTGCCACCATGTTTTAAGAAGAAACTATGTAAAAACCTTTACTGAAATGCAGCGATGATGCCTTTTCTCGACAAAATGTTACGTTAGAATTTACGCATAATTCGCAGGAATATTGATGTTCAGTGTGTTACCTTTATGTTTTGTAGAAACTTTGAGCTACACTCCAGATCTTATAATAAAATATGGCTGTGATCTAATTTGGCGACTCCATCCTCAGCAATATGACTCCGGTCCTATCAACTAGATTCAGGAAGCAGACATAATAATTTGAGAAAATCTTTTTAAAATAATTTTTATTTTTAAAACAAAACAATCATTTTTTTTGTAAAAAACGAATCAATCGTCTTTTGGTTTATATTATTTCTTCCCTCTCGAAGAACCGCCCTTTCCACTTCCCTGAATGCGCTCATGGCATTCTTGGAGCATCCCTCAGCAGAGAGTAAGAAAGCTTCTATCTTGTCTAAAGCAGCACTCACTTCACGGAACCTCCTCCTCCTCATTGTCCTCTTCAGTATCCATGGAGGTTATTCCCGCTCCTTCCCCCTCCTCGCTTTCAACTCCCACTCTTTCGTCCCCCTCGCTTTCAACGGAACACGTCATTATATTTTCATCCACATCAACGAAGTCATCGAAAGATATGCTTCGTATAGCAAACCTATCCTGCAGTTCTTCCCAATATTCATCCTCTGGGGCCACTCCTTCTTCACTATCGGATTCCGCTTGGCAAAATCCTTCCTTAGCGAAACAGTTTTTGATTGCCGAAGGTGAAACGGCATCCCAGCAAAGGTAGAGATGCTGCATGGCCTGCAGAAGATTCCATTTAAGGCGAGTTGGGTTACTGCAATCATCCATCCTGCGCATTAAATACTGCATCAATTGGCGCCGGTACGCCCTCTTTACCTGGGATATGACCCCCTGGTCCAGCGGCTGTAACTGGCTTGTGCAGTTGGCCGGTAGGAAAATCACCCTCACATTTTTTAAATTAATCCCCTCCAAATTATGGGCTGAGCAACGATCGAGGAAGAGCAGAATCTTTCTGTTCTGTCCTCCCATTCGCACATCGACCCCGACGAGCCACTCCCGAAATATGACGGCCGTCATCCAAGAATTCCTGTTGTTGTAGTAGGTGCATGGAAGTCGCCTAATATTTTTAAAACACAGGGGTTTCCCAAATTTCCCCATTACAAGCGGTGGTAACTTCACCGACCCGTCGCTGTTGGTGCAAAACAGCACCGTAAATCTTTCTTTGCTCATCTTCCCCCCGTGACAATATTCTCCCTTCACATTTAGGGTGCTGTCAGGGAGCAGATTGTAAAAAAATCCCGCCTCGTCTGCGTTAAAAATGTCTTTTGGCTGGTAATTTCCCATTAATCTCGGCAACTTTTCCTTCCAACTCTCTTCAATCCCAGGATCAACAGCTGCCTCCTCCCCAGAAATTTTTAAAGTGGCCAAGTTCCACCTCTTTTTAAACTTATGTAGCCACCCGTTGGAAGCTTGGAAATCTTCAATTCCCATACGAAGGGCTATTTCCCTTGCCTTCTCCTGTAGGAGGGGCCCTGAGATGGGAATTAGTTTTGTTCGTGCTTGGGACAACTAATTAAAAACCCTCTGATCTAGCTCATCGCTAACTCTAGTCCGGACTGGTTTTCTGGCAGGATCTAGCTGCTGAGCGTTGATGATCTCATTCCGTTGCCTAATAATTGTAGACAAAGTAGAAGCCGGAATGTTAAATCGGCGAGTGACTTCTGCCTTCTTCCTCCCCTGGTCAACAGCTTCTAATATTTCTATTTTCTGTTGGACAGAAAACTGTCGCCGCTTGGAACCACAATTAGTGGACATGGCCTCTATAATTATGAATAAATAAAAGTTAATATTCCACAAAAATGACTTAATAGTTCAAATCATAATAAATACATAAATAATAACAATACATGTGAAATTTCGCAACAGCGTAATTACCATCAATTATTTTCAATGAAAATAACGGGAGTATACAAGCAAAACTTTTAGAACGTAATTGAAACAAAATTTTTAATAAGTGATGCTGTAAAAGAAGGGACCTAGAATTAAAGTTAGCCCTCCATTCAGGAGCAGTCTGAGGTACTGTACGTTAATGTTCATTGAGATATTTACTAAATACATTTTAATTTATTCATTGCTCCGTAAAAATTATTGATAATGAAGAATTAAAAGGAATGCCATCGAGATTCTAGCCTGTTCCTCTATATAAATTGGTATCCAATATTTATTCACTTGCAAGTAAAGCATAGATAAATGATCGGAATAGCGCCTCCAAAACTTCAGCGCCCCGGGTAGCTGCCCAGCTCGCCCGTAGCTCGGGCCAGCCCTGCCTCCATTTATGCGACAGTTGTTCCCTTCCCTTCTCCTCCCACTCCAGATCTATGCTGAGTGTCACCTGACTCATTTTGTTTACTGTTGTTTACATATGACCTTTCTTCTCCTCTTCCCCCACTTCGTCATCCTAATCAAGCATCACGATTCATTCATCCACTCCGTACTCACTCTCATGCTACCCCCAAAACAAGAAACTCACAATCCAATACTACCCAACCCAACCCTTATGCAAAAGAAGGTTGGCAACAAGGAGCAAATGAAAATAGTAAACTTAAAATCTATTAACCACCCTAGGAACACCAATAAAAAATTATTTGGTCTTTCTATCGTAAGCTTTGATGCGAAAAAATTATTCTCGTAAGAGCGAAAAATTAGCTCATTAAATGAAAAACTAACATGTAAAAGCCTATCTCATATAAGCCAAAACTCGTAACGCGATTGCTCGTATAGCGAAGGATAAGTGTACTATTAAATTTAATATTATCATGTTCACATCACAAGCAAATGTAGCCATGTTGGCTGACCGGTTACAAACTAACATCTACATGATGATAGCAGGGGATACATACCTTGAAATGCAAGTTAAGAGCTGAAATTTAGTCTTGTACTGCAGCGGTTTTTCTCGCAAAAAGCGTCGCCTTAACAAGCCCACCACTGCCTCGAATATCTCGGGTGTAGATGCTTCTATTGCAACGGCTTTCGTTAAGTAACCTTGAAACATTACAACTCATATTTTTATAATGGTGTTTAATATTAAACTATTGGTCTACAGGCAATATTATCATGATTACTTCATACACAAGCATATATATGCTGATGAGTGACAAACTTACCTTGAAAAGTGAATAGCTGAAATTTCGTATCTTCAAGCTATTATCGGACCGCAACAGAATATCTCCAGCATAGATGCTTGTCTTGTAATGCAACAACTGTTCGCTCAATGTCACCTTTCCTTCAAATCACAATCACCACTAAGCACAATGTTACCTTTCACTTTATTCATACAGAAGCGCGGAGAAACGTCATTACAAGGGTGCTCTGATTGGATTACTGAAAGCTCAATTCTAATTGGCCCTTGGTATTTCCAACCCATGCGTATGAGAAAAATACGCATCCGGCGAGCAAAATTTCGTTCTCAAGAGGTCAACATAAGCAGAAGGGGCCGTTTCACCCGTTCGTTGCTCGGAGGTTTTCGTAATGCAGGAGTTCGTACTAAAGAGGTCGCAATGTATGCTTTTTAATACAAGGTTGGCAGGACCGTCGTCATTTGTTCGTAAACCGGAGGTCTTCGCAGTAAAGGAGTTCGTTAGGAGGAGGTTTTACTGTATATATATATATATATATATATATATATATAATATCTTGTGGAGGAAGGAACTTCCCACTTCTACCACGCTTCTTGCAATAGGCTCCCACCCCTGCGGAAAACCTTGCTGCCTCACTTGCCCTATCCACCTACCTTCATCTTCTTTCTCGAGTCCCTCCACCAACATCACCTACCCCATCACCTCCAGAAGCAACTGCACCACCCGTAACGTCATTTACCTCCTTACCTGCACCCTATGTCCCGCGTTTTACGTAGGCCTCACCAGCAATCCGTTAAACATCCGAATGAACGGTCACCGGAATAGCGTTTCTCTCAGACGCCCCCTCCCAGTTGCATTACATGCTAATACCCACAATGTCCCCTTCAATAGTTGCTACAATGTTAGGATTATACGCGCTTTACCCTATGACACTCCTGCCCCCCTTCTCCGACACTGGGAACTAGCACATATCCGTCTTCTCGACTCTTTCTCTCCGCCTGGCCTCAACCTCCGCTAACCCTATTAGCCCCCTTACAATGTCTCCTTGTTACTTTGTAGTTATTTGCACTTTCCCTTACCACACTTCCTCTTTATTGGCTATCCACCCCTCCTACTCCCCACCTCCTCCAATCATCAACCTTCCCACATCACCCTGTCATTCTCCATCCAGTGTGTCACTTTACGTTACTCTTTCGCTGAAGAAGGGCATAGGCCCGATAAGCTTGCGTGTGTTTTTGTGTTTGTGTGTTTTACGTGTCTCTTCGATGCCCCCAGCAGCCTACCAGCTTGGTCCTCAACTTGGTAAGTGTTCGCTGGGCTTCCCTCAACACCTTGTTGCCACCCTCATCACTACCTTATATATATATATATATATATATATATCTGCACCTGTGTTCATATCAAACTCACCAACAGCCTCCAATACCTCCAATTTGATAGCTGCCATCCCCTTCATACCAAAACCTTTATCCCTTATGCCCTTGCTCGTCGAGGATGGAGGCTTTGTTCTGATAGGGCATCCCTTCTACAGTATTACTCTGTCCTCGAGGACGCTCTTCTCAAACGTGGCTACCCTCCAGTCTTCGTCCGCGAACATATCCATAGGACGATGACGCCTACTCACAATAGATCCCATCCTCATACACCCACTATCCCTGCATCTACCCCTCCACTCACTCTTACGACACTTTTCCTTCCTGGTATCCACGAAGCCCTCAAAACAATCCTCCATGCTGTCCAACCAATTCTTACCTCTTCCTCTCACCAGTCCCTCTTTACAACCTTTTTGCCAAACCCCCTCTCCTCTCCTTCTACTGGCCCCCTAATTTGGGAAATATCTTGTGGATGAAGGAACTTCCCACTTCTACCACGCCTCTTGCCATAGTGTCTCATCCCTCACCAGCAATCCGTTAAACATCCGCATGAATGGTCACCGGAATAGCGTTTCTCTCAGAGAGTTACATGCCAATACCCAAAATGTCCCCTTCAATAGTTACTACAATGTAAGAGTTATTTGCGCCTTACCCTATGACACTCCTAACCCCCTTCTCCGACACTGGGAACTAGCACATATACATCTTCTTAACTCTCTCCCCGCATGGCTTCAACCTCTGCTAACCCTATTAGCCCCCTTACAATGTCTCTTCTGTTACATTGTAGCTAATCGCACTTTACCTTACCACACTCCCTCCTTATTGGCTATCCATCCTTCCTACTCCTACGCCTCCTCCAATCATCAACCTTCCCACCTCACCCTGTCATTCCCCGCCCAGTGTGTCACTTTCAGATACTCTTTCGCTGAAGAAGGGCATAGGCCCGATAAGCTTGCGTATTTTTTTGTGTTCGTGTGTTTTACGTGTGTCTTTGATGCCCTCAGCAGCCTGCCAACTTGGTTAGTGTCCGCTGGGCTTCCCTCAACACCTTGTTGCCACCCTCAGCACTACCTTTTCTTTTCCTGAAGTTTATATATATATATATATATATATATATATATATATATATATATATATATATATATATATATACGGTGGTGTAGTGGTTAGGACGCTGGCTGCTACTCGCCCGATGCTTGAAAAAGTCATCGGGTACGAATCCTGCGCGAGTAGGATTTTTTCTCAAGGTCACCCGGCCCCCTTGTTGCGTGGTTTGAGGAGACCGCGTAAATTCAGCTGTTCCGTCCTTCGGAAGGGACGTTAAGCCGTTGGCCCCCCTGGTGTTCTTCGCAAGAGCAGGCAAATGCCGGCACCGGGTTTCCCTCCTCCCTTCTGTGTGTGTGTGTCCGGTGTGGAAGGCAACGGGAAACCACCACACCGTGTATGTATATTCCCTAGTCAAAACCAATTAATTAATTAATTGGTAGGACCTGTCGCAAGACAGAACACAAATGATGATATATATATATATATATATATATATATATATATATATATATATATATATATATTCATACTGGTAATATACAGAAATTAAAAATTAAATATAGAAACGCAGGTAAACAAATAAATTTAAAAATGTGGAAAAAGCAATTTATTTCGCAGGAAATACAGTTAAAATATAAATGTGGCATTATTGTGTTGTGAAAAAAAGGAAAAAAAATCAGCGGTGACAGGTCTCGAACGCGGCAAAAGAGTTTTCATGACAGCGCCTCGAACCACTCAACCAATGCTTCGCTTGTGAAATGTAGTCTCATTTTCGTACTTAACACGTTGCCTTAAATTTTTAATTGTTAATTTCTTAATAAACATTGCCTATCTACACCTAGGATTTTGCACATGTATACTAGGGAAGTGAACCTACCTCCTTGCGAAGGGAGGTCAGGATCTGCCGATTTCTTTTAAGAGCCCTCTCCTTGTTAGTTATGTCTTAGTAATGCTCCATTTTGTTTTATTAACTGTTGGAGGTTCGTTCCTATATCCAATATCAGAAGGCTATGGTTTGAGTTTATTTCTGTTCTTTTTAACGACTAAATTTTTCTCACTGTTTCTTAATATATTTATTATCGTGCAATGTATTTGGAATTTTAAAAAATATTACAGATATGGGAGAAAGTCATGTGGTGGCCATATCCGATTTTTTTAAAGGTATATTAAATCCGACTCAGCATAGATCCTAAACTGACACTTTCTAAACAGTTGAACTGTTAATATGAATTTTAATCAATACCATAATATAATATAATTAAATTTATATATTTGTGTTCATTCAGACATCCAACCTGTGAACTCTCAAATGAATGTGTACTTTGGTGTACACTCTTTTAGATCCCTGGTTTTGTTCACGTATTGCATGTTTTATAGATGCCTTATGTCGTAAAATCCAGGGAAATTAATTACCATGGATCCCAAATTATGGCAGTTGCTCTGTAATTGACTTTTGCATTGGGGTTATGGTTACATTTTTACTCCCAACCCAAGTATTTTTATTGTAACGCAAATGAAATAGATGGGGAAAAGATTTTGTGAAGTTACATTACAAAGTTGTTTCTTAATTTTTCCTTGGCCTGACTATGGACCCAAATATGAACCTTCCCTTTTAAAATCATTTGTACCTCCGCTACTGTGTGTCCTTGATGGACATCCATGAAAACAAAGAAACAATAAGGGAATCGTCATGCTCTTGCTTATTAGTCGTTATTGGTAAATCGTCATTGAGGATGGCTGCTTTGTAAGCAAAATGCACATCTGGTTTCCTACTTTTTATATGGCCTCTGGAAAGGCATGCTGTGTCAACTGATTTGAATAATGAAGTAGGTATTTTTAAACGATCTGATTGTGTGCAAAATTTAAGTTTGCTCATTAGAACATATTGGTTGGTTTTATTTCATAATTTACCTAATTTTTTATGTATATCAAAATTCAACATGGTAATGCTGGTTAAATATTCATGGTGTCATTTTTTAGTCTAATTACCGTAAAGACCCACATATAGGATGTACTTTTTTCCCAAATTTTCGAAGGTAAAATTTAGGGTGCATTTTATACACGGGTACATAATATTTCATGTTTTTCTATCTATGAAATTTTTGATGAAAAATAAAAAGTTGCAAACTAATGTTTAATAACCATCAAAGTGTTTTAATTAAAATAAAACTTATTAATATGAAAAAAGATTGCACTTTTACAAACAATAATTGTAAATACAAGATATTTCAGCTTCATTAGCCACTCATACTCATACATGGATACTAAACATTTTTTGTTCTTTCTGTAAAGAGTCATCAGTTAAAATGAAATACCTGATAGCTAAAATTTAAAAATCAAGCATCTGCTCATTGAAAAAAAATCTTCAATCAAGAAAACAAATTAAACTTTTCAAACAATTTCCCTAAAATCCTAGAAATTCGCCATCATCGGGATCGTCATCGGTAATATGGAACTCATCATGAACTAAATTTGTTTCTGAAGCTGCAGATTCATCTGATTCTAATTTTGTGGTCATTGTGCTGATGTTGTCATCATCTTCCCATAATATGTTTTCTTCACTTCCATCTAAAGCATTACTTATGCAGCATTTTTTGAATCCCTTAATTATCATTTCTGAGGGGAGGTCATTCCATGCTTTCACGATCCACTGACAGGTTGTTTTTATATCTACTTTACAAATGAGTCCACCTTTGGTGAATGTGTGTATGCCATTCACCATCCAATCAGTCCACTTCTTCTTCAGTGCCTATTTAAACGGCTTGTCAACAGCAATGTCTATAGGCTGCAGGATCAATGTCCTTCCCTCTGGGTTAATCACCAAATTTGTCTTCATTTCAAGGAGTTTCTTTTTTCATTCGGGACGTGTGTGGCATTGAAATGCATCTAAGACCAAGAGAGATCTTTGATGCATTCCACCAGACCTTTTCCAAACAGTCTCAATCCAGGCACTGGTGATGTTTTCATCAAACCAACCTTGCTGTTGCACTCGGACTATGTTGCCAATTTTAGTTTGATGGGATAGATTTAGCGGGATTTTGATGTTATTTTTTACGTGCTTGTTTTATGATGTAACTTTCACAATCTTCAAATAGTGCACAATATTCACTGCCTTCAATTGCCTTGCTAATACTACATTTCCTGAAAACAAACAAAACAAGGGGAATAACAATTATATTTACAATTTGGAAGGCTAAACAATTAATCCACAGTCATGTGTGAGATGCAAAAAGTTACATTCATGAGATTTTTGCACCTGCTTTCCAGACAATCTTCTCAATGCGTGATCAAATTTTAGTCACTGCAAGGATGAGATCGTTTTCTGGGGTTAGATGATTGCAGTTCCGCATCTTTATTGCTGTCAAAGTTGAGAATCCTTGCTCACACATATATGTTGTTGAGAATGGTAAAAGTGCCGTAATCGCGGTATCAGCTAGTTCCCCAAACTCGGGGCGGACAATGTGCCAAAAATTATATATTTCATTTTCTTGAAACTTAGCATATAATGTGAGATTGGTAGACAGTTTGATTAATTTCTCTTTCATACATCATGAAAGAGAAGCGTCGCTGAAAGGATTTACAACCCATTCATTTGTGTTGTCAGAATTTTCTTTCTGGAAAGTTCTTTATAAAATTTTAAATTAGATGGCCCAAATGTTCCTTGATAATTGCGAACTCTGCACAACCAAGTTCTCTTTCTTTTTCTGCTTTGATATCACTGATTAACTGGAATGGTGAGATATCCACATACAGTTAAACCTCATTAATTTGAAGTATTCGGGGCTGAAAAATCGGACTTCGAATTATGCAATTTCGAATTACACAATTTTTCAAAGAAGGGCTTACCTGTTAGGTGGGAAGTTGAAGTTGTAATGTTATGTTGTAAACTATAATTGTTTTAATTAATAGGTATATTTTGTTTTTTATATTTTATTTATTCAAACACATACTATGTAATGTAATATAATTTAATAAAACTGCATATTGGCAAACAATAATTCACATTTGTCTTTTTTGGTGTTTCTTAAAATGATTCAATTGTCTTTTGTTTTGGTGTGTTCTTATACACTTTTGATACAGAATCTTGCAGTTCATCCATAGCTTTAACAATTCTCTCATCGGTGTCACTTGAACTTATAACACAATCTAACACCGACAAAGTTTTTCACTCCTATCTGCATTACAACACAATAGAACCATCACTCTGACCTTATACCCCTTCCCTCCATGGCACTTTTCTACCTTTAGTGCCAGCAACCTCTTTGGTTGTGCATTATAAAACAGTGCTGTTTCGTCCATGTTAAAAATGTCCTTGGGGCATATTACGTAATGATGGGTCTTGCATTTTCGCACCACTTCTCTGCCGAATCAACGTCTACAGTAGCACCTTCTCCACTTATGGCATGCCATGTTATGTTCCATCACTCCTTGAAACGCTGAAGCCATCCATTCGAGCATTTAAAATCAATGCCCATACTCATGCGATTTCATCAGCCTTCTCTTTTACTGTTGAACCATCCACTGCAATATTGTTGGCTCGAGCATTGCAAAACCATTCAAACAGTTCATTTTCCATATCACCATGCTTATCACCACATATTCTCATTCGTTTTGAAACATCAACTCCTTGCAGAGCTTGCTGTTTGATTGAATCCTGATTTTTTATATACGTTTGACAGGGTGGAGAGTGGGATTCCGTATGTTTGTGCTATTTCAAGTTTACTTCTTTGTTTTTTATCAACTTCCCTAATCACTTCCAGTTTTTCAGCAATTGTCTTTCCTAAGTATTTTCTCATCTTTTCGTCCATGTTTTACACTAATGGATTAAAAAATAATACAGTATTACGCGAAAAATTGGACTGAATACAAAGCGGCGGCTATTTCATGGTTGAGGGGCCGCAATATCAAATTCGATTTATATCGATTTCAGCCATATTGATATAAATCGAATTTCGATATCGCTGAAATTGATATAAAGTACTATTCAGATTTTTCGTCTGTAAAATTTGTGAGAGTACACCAAAATAATTTTGAATAATTCAAATTTTAAGCCACTGCTGGGCTAGAATGCAGCTTCAAATTAAACATTAACCGTATTTTGAATTAACCAGCTTAATAACAATAAAGATTGTATACTTTGAGCTAGGGAATGTAATTTACTTCGAATTAACCGGTATTTTGAATTAACTGATATCGAATTAATGAGGTTTCACTGTAGTAAGCTTCTTATGAAATCCTTTTACCATATCTTGTACTTTGAAAATGTTTCTGTTAAAACCCTGCAGTTGGATATTTAATTGATTCAACTTGTTGAATAAATCGGCAAGGTAAGCCAGCCGGCATAGCCAAGTGTTGTCTTGAAAAAAAAACTTGCCATATCAGATTTCATTTCTGAAAGGAATCATCCAACTTCACTTCTTACAATTAATTCAAACAAATGAGTCAGAACTGTCCACGAGATAACCACCATACCTCTGTATGAAGTAGCAAAGCTGTATGAGTGGATCCCATTTCTTTGCACATAACTTTGAAAAGGCGAGAATTTAAGGCATGACTTTTAATGAAGATTATGACTTTTACTGCATCGCACAGTGTTTCATAAAGGTGAGCACTCATTTTCTTTGACACTGCCTGTTTATGGATGATGCAGTGAACCCATTTAATATTGGGATTCCATTTTTGAACGAGTGCATAGAGGTCACTTTTTCTACCTGTCATTGCAGCAGCACCGTCAGTAGAAATGCTGACGCAGCATTCCCACTTTAGTCCACATTTGTTTAGTATAAAATTATTCAGTAAATCAAACTGCTTTTCCAGTATTATGTTCCTTTGCAACTTTACAAGTTAACATTTCATCCCTAATACCTGATTGTAATACCATACATAAATTATCATCTAACACATCCGCTGACTCGTCTAACTGCAAAGAAAACCTTTCACCAGCTTTGATATGCGTAATTTGCTGTACAACATCCTCTGCCATTTCTTGTATACTTCAGGACATACTGTTGTCTGATTTGGAAACTGATTTAATATCAGCCTCAGCCTCACTTCCCAACATTTTTTCTGCTATTACTAAAGCTCCACGAATTATGAGACTCTCAGTGGCTGTGTGAGCCTTCTTTTCCTTTGCTGTAAGTAGAGCTAATTCATATGAACATTTTGATGCTCTTATTAAAGTCTGTGCAAACGATTTTATCCTACCTACACATTCAGCTAGGCTTGCAGCTTTTTGCTTGAAATAATATATTGGTTTGTCTTTCAATTCTGCGTGGTTATGTAGCAAATGACACTGCAAAATAGAAGGCTTCATATTACTGTTGGTAAGTGCTGTGTTACAAATAACACAAACTGACCAAGGAGACGTGGATTTATTCAAAACAAATCCAAATTGAATGTAAGATTCGTCATAAAACCTACATATAGTTTTAGAAGCCCCTTTATTCCTTTCATTCTTGTCTCTATGAGAAGTACCAGACACAGAGGCATTCTCATTGTCTTTCTGTTTAGTTACATTGACACTGCCTACATTGAACCGATCATACTCAGAATGTTTAACACTATCTGTATTACTAGGCTCGGTATGTTTCCTTTTTAAAACAAGCCTATCCATTTTGGGGCACTATACATCAGTGAAATTAATGTATGTATTAATTGAATATCTGGCACTTTATGTTCAAGTCAATGAAGTTGAATTAGGAGGGTACAATTAACCACAAAATAACCACACGCGACGACTACCAAAGCAACACTAAAATTCTGAGTCGTTTCATACTGCCTCAGGTGACGTCTCCACAGTAATGCTACCAGCATTTAAATTCATAAGCAATCTCTAGCCATGCAATAGCCAAGCTATTGCATCGTAAATATCTTTGAAGTGGCTTGTTATGAATAGTTTTGTAAACAGACATCGGCTTATATTACTGTCTAATATTTAAAACAGACAATTCGATTCTCTCCTTTGGTATGTGTGTGTCAACAAACATACACGCATGAATGAACATGCTTAACTAGCTGTTCCAAAGAACCATATGCGAGCAGAGAGGAGATAAGTCATAAATATGTCATAAACATAGCCATTTCACTTCTCGGAGATGTCTTATCGAAATACCATCTCAGCATTGGTTAAACTTTAAGATATTTAATTAAATTCCATCCGTCAGGTTGAAGGAAGGACATTTAATAAATCGGCGATTTATGTATCTCCTTTTCCATGGATTCACCGCCCTACCACTTGCCTACAATGTTAAAATTTTGTATACCAAGACCGTCTTTTGTACTGTTTCTCACTCACTCGGCCTCCATTTTAAGCTATTTTTTTTCATTCCTCCTCACTCCCAAAAATTTACCCGGATCGGCATTGATGCACTGTTGACACTGTCTGCACCCTTTTCACTCTGTACCCCCTGTAAGAAATTTTGTATCCCCAGGGGTACATGTACCCCCAGTTGAGAACAGCTGATCTAATAAAATGGATATAAATCTTTTATTGCGACTTATTGTTTATTCCCCTCCCTAAGGACTGCATAACCTTACAGAGGTGGGAGGGTTTGTGTACTCTTACGAACCAAAGAGCTATGCCGGCGGGAGATAATTCTCCTGGTAGGACCATCCAAGCCGGAAAGGTCTGAGGGGAAGAGTCAGACTAAGAAGCAGTCTTGGGGGTTTTACATCCCCCTGTGCAAGGGCAGCAGCTTGCACAGTACCTCTGTAGGTGGTGATCATGTGGATCTGAACAGCTACAGATGGGTAATCACTCTGTGAAACTGCGATGAGGAAAGCAAGGGGAAACTACCTCATTATATTTCCCATGATAGGCTGAAAAGCTGAAAATACCTCTATGGATCTTTCTGGGGTAAAATATTCCGGAGGTAAAATAGTCCCCCAATCGGATCTCCGGGTGGGGACTACCCTAGGGGATGCACAGAGGAAATGTAAGATTAATAAGAAAGCAAGTAGTGAGAAATTAAAAATAGGCACATGGAATTTTAGGACTATGAATTCAGGGGGTAAACTAGAGAACTTAAAAAGGGAAATGAGAAGGAATAATGTAAGTATAGTAGGTCTTAGTGAAGTTCGGTGGGAAGGAGAAGGCGAGATAAATTCAGACGAATTTAAGATTATTTACTCGGGAGGGGAGAAAAAGGAAAGGGGAGTGGGGATTATAATGAGAAAAGAGATAGCTGAAAGAATTAGTAAGGTAGTGACAGTTAATGACAGATTAATAGGTGTAAAACTCCAGATGGAGCCAGTGGATATGCTTATAATTCAAGTGTATATGCCAACAACTAATGCTGGCGACGACGAAGTGGATGAAATCTATGAACAGATTATGGAGATATTGGAGGATGAGGGAAAAGGAAGTATCACCACCATAGTAATGGGAGATTGGAACAGTGTAGTCGGAGAGGGACAGGAAGATAACATAGTGGGAAAATATGGACTAGGGAAGAGAAATGAAAGAGGGGATAAACTTGTGGAATTCTGCCATAGAAATAGATTAATTGTAACTAATACATGGTTTAAGCATCACCAGCGAAGACTTTACACATGGAGAAGCCCAGGAGACCAGAGACGATACCAGATAGATTACATACTAGTCAATGAAAGATTTAGAAATAGCATTAAAAATGTGAAAACACTACCAGGGGCAGATATCGATTCTGACCACAACCTTTTGGTGGCAAATATACAATGTAGACTGAAGAGCGTTAGGAGAAACATAAGAGTTAACAAGAAATGGAACTTAGAGGAACTCCTTAAAAACAAGGAGGCTATTATGACTGAGCTGGAGGAAAGGTTGGGGGAGAGAGCTGAAGAAAATAGGAAGAATGTAGATGAGGAGTGGAGATACATCCATAGCAACATTAAAGATGTAATGGAAAAGAAGGTAGGAAAGATAACGGGTGAAAGAAACAAAAAACCCTGGATCACAGCAGCCATGCTGCAAAAAATGGAAGAGCGGAGAAAGTGGAAGAACATAAACACTGAAGAAGGCCAAAGAAAGTACAAGGAGTTAAATAATGCTTTAAGAAGGGAAACAGATAAAGCAAGAGAACAGTGGATAAATGAAAAATGCGAGGAGATTGTCGAATGTGAAAGAATTTGTAGAACAGACCTCATGTATAGCAAAGCAAGGGAACTATTCAAGAAAAAAGCAAGAAAGATAGGACGTAAAGGAATCATGAACAAAAGTGGTAAAATAGTATCATAGCCAGACAATGTAAAGAATGTCTGGAAAGAATACATTGAGGTTCTGTATGACAAAGAAGGAAAGCCAAGAAATATTGAATTAAATGAAGAAGAGGATGTGGAAGAAGATCAGCTAGGACCAAGTATTCTCGAGTCTGAAGTTAAAAGAGCAATTGATGACATGAAAAGAAGGAAGGCTGTTGGGAGTGATGATATACCCGTGGACGTTCTCAAGGTTTTGGGGTCTAATGCAGTTAAGCAACTCACAAAATTTTTTATCCAAGTATATGATACTGGCATATGGCCTGAAGATTTTTTAGATGTTGTGATGGTACCACTGGAGAAAAAGAACAATGCAAAATGTTGTAAGGATTACAGAACTATTAGTTTAATTTCTCATACAGCTAAAGTTCTAACCAGAATAATAACCAAAAGAATTGAATGTAAAATAGAAAAGGAGCTGCAAGATAATCAGTTTGGTTTTAGAAGAGGAAGGGGGACTAGAGATGCTATAGGATGTATGAGGATGATGATAGAAAGAGCGCTAGAAGTCAATAAAGGTATGTATTTTTGTTTTGTAGATTGGGAGAAAGCTTTTGACCGAGTGAAATGGGATAAAATGCTGGGTATTTTAAATAAAATAGGAATAGATTGGAAAGATAAAAGACTGCTTAAAAACCTTTACTTTGATCACAAGATTAGAGTCAGGGTTGAAGGAGAAGAAACAGAAAGTACTTCAATAGGGAGGGGAGTGAGGCAGGGTTGCCCTATTTCACCAGCGATATTTAATATTTATGCAGAAACAATAACAGAAGAAGCGTTGATGGAAGAGAAAGGATTTAAGATAGGTGAAAGTATTACCACCATTAAATACGCAGATGATCAGGGCTTAATAGCAGAAGGCGAAAAAGAGCTTCAGAGAATGACAGACAGACTAGTGGAGGTTGGCCAACAATATGGAATGAAGATCAATGCTGAAAAAACGAAAGTCATGGTGGTTTCAAAGGAACATAAAGAATTAAATATAATGGTAAATGGCCAAAAATTGGAACAAGTAAGTAGTTTCAAATATCTCGGCAGTATTTTAGCACAGGATGGAAGTAGTACACAGGACATCAGAAGTAGGATTGCAATGGCAAAAGCAGCATTTAACGAGAAGAAGGAGCTTCTCACAAGCAAGAAAATAAATTTAGAAACAAGGAAGAAATTAGCAAAATGCTACATATGGAGCATAGCTCTTTATGGTGCAGAGACGTGGACGGTAAGGAGAAAGGAAGAAAAATATTTAGAAAGTTTTGAGATGGGGTATGGAGAAGAATGATGAAAGTGAAATGGACAGAGAGGAAGAGAAACGAAGAGGTATTAGAAATGGTGGGAGAAGAAAGGACGCTAATAAAAACAATCAGGAAAAGAAAAGCAAATTGGATAGGGCACATATTGAGAAGACAGTGTTTACAAAGGACGATCTTAGAAGGAAAAATTAGTGGAAGAAGAGGAAGAGGGAGAAAAAGAATAGGAATATTAGATAATATAAAGCAGGGATATAATACTTATAGAGGTATAAAAGAGGCTTCTAGGGAAAGAGAGATATGGAGGCAGCGATTCAGTTAAAACCTGTCTTCGGACAGAAGCATGATGATGATGATGATTGTTTATTCCTGGAATTTTAAGAGAAAACCTTCGTGTCCTATACATGAGAACATAGAAAATTCTCAGAATTTGAGTCGTAAACCTCCCTGCATCTTATACGCAGGTCTTTATGGTAGGGCACTGTCCCCTTTCTCACTTTGTCGCCTAACCCCCCAACAGCCTTGCAAGACGCTTTGCGCCATGCCTTTGTCGTCCACTTCACAGCCAAATGCATTTCTTCGTTTGCTTTGCTCGCGATTTTATAACCAAGGAAGAGTCGAAAATCATTTAAAACCTCATTTAAGTTATTGCAATGTCGTCTTTATGTTCAAGTTCACTGATCTATTCTCTTGCACTTACAAAGCGCTTCATGCGCACAATAGGAAAATTAATGTATTTACATTCATTTCTTCATCCTAGATAATCCATTTACTTAGTTCTGTTTGTACACAAAAGGAAAATAACATATTTGTGCAATTACAGCAGCTCTTGTTTACTTCAGTTGCTACAAAGATTGTTTTTGTTGACAACAATTGATAAAACTATGTAGGAAATTTTTTAAGTTTAAAGTAAATTATTACTCTCTTGTTGGATTTCTCTCAAACATTTCAAGAATAAGCGGCATTAAGGTGAAAATGTACTCTCAAATTTTCAACTTTCCATCTTTGACACCTTTGGAGATATTCAAAAAACAAAATTTGAATTGGGCCCCAATCCAAAGTTTTATATTTTTTCAAAACCGATATCTAAAGAAAAACAAATGGCAGCATTGCAGAAGTGTATCCTCCAAATTTTACCTCTCTATAGCTCATGGCTTATTCACAATTTCATTTGATGCAAGTGTACAGACAGACAAATGCCAAAGTGACGATATAAGTGCTAAAAACAACATTGATGGTTTTGGATGAACATTTTTCCCATTCTTTTTTATGGGAATGGGCTAGTAGAGATAGTAGATTTCTAAGCCTATTTTCAATCAAAATTATTCTGACAGCATCTAGTGGTATATTTTTCAAACAGGTTTTACAGGAAAAAGTGACCGATGCCAGCGCCACCAACAGTAATTTTAATCACAAATATTTTGTGCAATAATTTGGAGTTAGTAGTGGGATGCACTGCAAAATTTTTATCCATAACACAAAATAACATAAATAAGGAAATTGCAAATTGTGTACAGAGGGTGATATTTGTAAATGGTAGAGCAATTGGTCTTAGAATAGGAATGCACCCAAAAGATCTACTGTTGATACAAGTTTATATGCCGACCAGCCAACATGAAGATGAGGCTGTTGAAGAAATATACGAGAAGATAGAAAATATTATGGAGGAGGAAGGTAAAAACTGTTGCAAGATAGTGATGGGCAATTGGAACGCTGTGATAAGAGAGGGTAGAGAAGACCAAGTAGTGGGAAAATTTGGACTAGGGAAAAGAAATGAAAGAGGTGAATGACTTGTAGAGTTCTGTAAAGAGAAGAGGATGTTCATATCAAATACTTGGTTTGAAAATCATAAGAGAAGGCTATACACGTGGAAATCACCAGGAGATGGAGCCAGATATCAAATCTATTATATTTTAGTGGAAGAAAGATACAGAAATGGAGTGAAAAAGGCATATGGACTTCCAGGAGCAGACATTGACAGTGATCATGTGCTCCTCCTGGCCGAAATAAAACTAGCCTTGAAGAAGGTTAAGAAGGATAAGGTAGTTAGGAAATGGGACTTAGAGAAAATAGCCACAGTAGGAAAAGAAAGAATAGGAGAAAAATTAGCTCAAGCAATCAAAAGAGAAAACGTGTCAGAGGAAAATGTGGATGAAGCATGGAATAGGATAAAGAAGGCTATAAGGGAAACAGCAGAACAGACTTGGGTTTTTCAAAGGAAAAAGAATAAAGAAGCCATGGGTGACAAAGGAAATGATAGAAAAGATGGAAGAAAGAAGGCAATACAAAAGCAGGAATGATGAAGATGGAAAAAGGAATTACAGGAAACTGAATAATGAACTAAGAAGAGAAACCCAAAAAGCAAGGGAGAGATGGCTAGAGGAGGAATGCTCAGATATAGAAGATCTAGAGAGAAAAGGGATGTATGACTTGATGTATAAGAAAGTAAAAAATGTAACGTGGGATAGATGGAGAACAAGTGCATGTGTGAAAGAGATTGCAAGTAAAGAAGATAAAGTTCTATATAAGGAAGAGGAGGTTCTTAATTGATGGAGAGAATACATGGAGGAGTTGTACAAGTCAAATGAAAAACCAAAGGATCTCCATATTGAAGAGCAGGATGAAATAAATGAAGACGAAACGGGGGTTTTGATATTGAAAATAGAGGTGCTACAAGCAATAAAGGATATGAAGAATGGGAAGGCAATGGGGGTAGATGAGATACCAATAGAATTATTTAAATGTCTTAATGAGGAAGGACTGGAAGAAATAGTGAAGTTGTGTAATGCAATCTATGACAAGGGGATGTGGCCAGTGGATTTCGTCGAAACAATTATGATTCCAATTCCAAAAAAGCAAGGAACAATAAAATGCTGTGAACACAGAACAATTAGTTTAATTACACATGTAGCAAAGGTTCTACTTAGGGTTATGAACAGGAGACTAATTAGCAAAATGGAAGAAAATGTTGCAGAAAAACAGTTTGGATTTAGAAAGAGAAGAGGTGCAAGAGACGCAATAGGATTGATAAGAATGAGTGGAGAGAGATATATATATATAAAGGGGTAAAGGAATTAGTCTGTGCTTTGTAGATATGGAGAAGGCATTCGACTGAGTGAACTGGGAAAAACTCGTGGAAATACTAAAAGCAAAGAAAGTAGACTGGAAAGATAGAAGGTTAATTAAAGAGCTGTATATGAAACAGAAAGCAGCTATGATAATAAAAGATGCACAGACCGAATGGTATGATCTAGGAAGAGGAGTAAGGCAAGGGTGCTGCTTATCGCCAACCCTGTTCAATATATATGCTGAAGAAATGATTGACAATGGAATAGGGAATGATAAAGGAATTAGTATTGGGGGTAGAATAATAAATTGTATAAGGTTTGCTGATGACATGGTAAATTTGGCAGATGAAACGAAACATATTCAGGAAATGGTTACAAAGCTAGAAGACAGGATGATGGAATATGGAATGAAAATGAACATAAAGAAAACAACGGTGATGAGAATAGGGGATAGAGAAATTATGAATGTGTCAATAAAGGATGGAAGAGTTGAGCAAGTAAAACGGTATAGATATTTGGGAAGCATGCTAACAGAAGACTGGAGAAGTGAAAAAGAAATAAGAACAAGAATAACAATGGCAAAAGAAACATTTAATAGGAAAAAACGGGTACTATGTAGTAAAATGGATTTAAATCTGAAGAAACGTCTTGTGAAGTGCTGTTTGGAGTGGATTGCTTTATGGGTGTGAAACATGGACGTTAAAGAAGTGAGAGAAAGAAAGGCTAGAGGCATTTGAAATGTGGGTGTGGAGGCGAATGGAGTAGGTTAAGTGGATGGATAGGATAAGAAATGAAGCAATACTAACAAGGGTGAATGAGAAGAGAAGATTACTTGAAACAATTCAGAGGATGAAAAGTAACTGGTTAGGGCATATCTTGAGAGGAGAAGGTTTGCTATTTATTGATGGTGTTGGAAGGATCAGTAGAAGGTGAAAGTAAAAGGGGACGTAGAAGAATAAAAATTATTGATGACCTGAAAGAATGCGGAGGGTATCAGGAAATGAAAGAAATGGTAAGGAACAAAGGAGTGGAGACAACGCTGGTGCCAGGGACCTGCCTTGAGGCAGAACACCTTATGATGATGATGAACACAAAATAACATTTTTATTTATTTAATGTTTTTTTAATGTGAAACGTGATTCCAAGTATTTATCACTGTGATAATTATTCTTGAGAAAGCTGTTGTCAAGAGCACCTTGTAAATGCTGTTGCAATCATATTTGTTAGTATGTATGGGGAAGGTCATGTGCTGGGCACATCAGAGTTTTTAAATATACAGTGTGTCCAGAAATTTGCAGAAAATAATCCCAGGATGGTAATCTCAGATGAAAATTAAGACAAATATTCTTTGCAAAAATTTCCCCTGATGCATAATAACCGCGGAAAATGCTATTAAAGTTGAACATGATATTGCAACTCTGTATGGAGAATGGTAAGTACTATTTATGTCCTTTGAGCCACCACCTTCGATTACGTGGTGCCCTTTGGACCAGTGTTACAGCGCTAATAGTTTCGTATATGGCTGTTCCGAGTTCAACAACCACTATCATCTAATGCAGTGATGTCCAACCGGTAGCTCGAGGGTGCCTGGTAGACCGCGAGCACCTGGTAGTCTGCGAAGCTTTTTTCAGGTGCCCGCAGAGCTAATTTTATAATTCAGTTGGTCAATACAAAATATTTCAGTCAAAAAAATTTTTAGTGAGACAAAGTGTTTGGGAACAATCTTTGCAATATCATCAAAAGCATCCCTTTGATTCAAAGAGATAGGATGTCAGCGGACTGATGGTTACAATGTATGATGTATACTAAGTAGGATGGATCGTCATACCTTTGCGAGATGGCATTTTCGCAGATGAATGTCTTAAAAACCAAAACACAGGAATCATCAGGAAATGTAACAAAGTGTTCAATCACAAGTGTCACACTAGTATCAAAAATTTTATTTGTAATGGCATCGGAGTGAAAAACTTACCTTTTTAATATACTTATTGTCTATGAAGGTTTCTCTCAGGTATGACCCATGAGTTTTGCCGAGTTATGGTACATCAATCTCCCCCTCCCTCACTCAACAGAAGATCATGGAGGAAACTCCCCCTCCCCAGTTATGATAGGGAGGGGGCCCGCCATGAGTTTTGAGCAAGCTAAGTAGCCCCCGAGCCCGAAAAAGTTGGACATCACTGGTCTAATCTAATTGTTCTACTGCATTACCATTCTCTCGCTAGCATTTCATGTGGTAGGTGAGGTGTAATGGTTATTCAATCGCCCATGGCAGCACCCCTGATGGTCGAAGTAAACATCACATCACAAGTATTGCAGATCCTAACGGCTTGTCTTTGTCTGATCTTCCTGCTGGCAACATGGATTATAGCTTTCAGGAGTATGCTGATATGTTCATGATTTTTGAGGAATGTTGCGGTATGGCATTCGCTGCAGATGCCACCTAACTTTTCTGTCGTGCGAGGGACATGAACAGTACTTACTATTCCCCAAACAGTTTTGCAAAATCATGGTCAACTTTAATTGCATTTTCTGTGGTTATTGTGCATCAGGGGAAATATTTTCAAAGAATAGAATTGTTGTGTGATATATTAACGTGCAATGAGTTTGTCGTGTGATGAATTGATGTGCGTGGAATTGACCGATGTATTGATGATATACCACTTTGTACTCGAAGACCCCTCAATTTTTGCAAGCTGAAATTTAAAAAAAAACCTTGTCTTAGATTCGGGTAAATATGGTAATTACCATGTCAAATGTTTAGAAATTTTGGTATTGATCAATGGTGAGAAAGTGACAAGAAATGGAACTACGATGAGAAAAGGCAAAAAAAGCAGGAGTTATACGTCATATGTAAATATAAGAAGGAAAATAGTACAACGAGTAATATCACAGTGAATGTGGGAACCAAACTTACCCAACCCGAGGGGCCATGTAGGTGTATGCTGCATACTGATAGCATTTTACATTTTAGTACAATTTCTCGTTGCTTTCTTGCCATCGACTGCACTACTGTTGCTTTGTTTACCTTTCACCCGGTTAAGGAAACAGAACCAAAATTTTTCTTTTGAAATTTGTTTTTCTATGGATGTTATAATGGTTTATCTCTTTTAAAGGGAAACTATGTTCTTGACTGTGATTCACTATTGGAAACTGAGCAGCCTAAATTTGATGTGATCCTCTGTTTGAGCGTCACCAAGTGGATTCATCTCAACTGGGGAGATGATGGATTGAAGAGAGCATTCCGGCGCATGTTTGCTCAGCTCCGACCAGGCGGCAGACTCATTCTTGAGCCTCAAGCATGGGCCTCTTACAAGAAAAAGAAAAGCATCACTGTAAGATTCATTTTTTGGACATTTTTTGTTTGTTTTTCTAGCTTGAATTTTAATTTATCACACAATTATAGCAATTGTTTCTAATTTGAAAGGGTTTGAGGTTTCCATCTTATGTTTTCTCCAGAATTTTTCATTTGTCATGATTTAATCTTACGGATCATCTTGTTGTAAATGTAGTCTAATTTTTACTAAATCCTGAATCACATTATTTGCATCCCTCTTAAATTATTCCTCTTAAAATTTAAGACTTGTATTATTATAGTTTTGGTTTGTGAATGAAAATGCTCTGATGTTGGGCTAGTTTTATTATTAAATTAATATATGGATATGGTAATGCTTTTAAGATTTTCTGAGGTAGTTCAAGTAATTGAATTTAGTAATGCATATCTGGCAAGTAGGATACAACATGTTTACGTTAAATGAGATCAGCTGGATGTATCTATAAGAATGTTTTAAGTTTATACAAGTGAAATCAAACTCGCTATGCAAATTTTGTCTATAATTTACATTTTCAACTGGTTTTGCAGTGACAACTGTCATTAGGCAATTTGAAGTGTTTACAATGGCGGTATATATGAATATGATCAATGGAAGGGAGGGAGGCTATGGAAATCATGTTTAGTTGATGGTTAAAATTCTCAACCTTTCACCAACTTCCAAGAACAATCAATTATACGGCATCTCCCTAGCCTCCCACTTTCTTCTCCCCTCTTATATTGTTCATATTCCTAGATATTACCTTTGTAAACACTTCAAATCAGTTGATGCAGTTGTTACTGTGAAATCGATGGCAAATATAAATTAAAATGGAAATGTACTTAGTTTGATTTCATTTATATAATGTCATTAAATTATGGGAAACCTTTCTTAATTAATAATTTTCTATTAAGATGTTAATACTAGCATAATAGCCCACAAACTATGATAGTATGCATGGATTAAGTTAAATTTAAGGCACTTTCCATTTTTTCTCCCATTCTCCCTCCCTTGGGGTTAGGTGGAAGAGGGGACTGCACAGTCTTACTCTCGCCCCAAATAGAAGACATAATCAATCAATCCCTCTCCCCCTCTCTCCTCTGGAAAAAAGACTTCCATGTCTCAATCTCGCCCTTATAAAGTACATTATCTATTTACCCCCTCTCCCTCCTCCGTCTCCCTCCTTCGTCTCCCTCCCTTGCTTTTTCTCTCTCTTCCTTACTAAATATCTCACCCTTGAGATACATATTTTAAAATGTTAACAAAAAAGGTCTGTATGACATGACTTTTTGCGTGCATCATACATGTGATGCTAGTTTACAACTCCATTAAATTATATGGTACACTGCAAAAATAACTATAAAAATAGTCAATTACAAAAAATGTCAATGTGAAGGTAACAAAGGAAATTAATGAAAGACATGATTTTAATTATAAAAAAATTCATGTGCCCTCAGCATCAAACCCCACCCTTTGCCTTTGGGAACATTGGCATAAACATTCAAAGCACGTTTTCCTTATGTATGTAGTATTAGGATTGAGACAATAACAATATCTTGAGGTTTAACAAGGCAACATATCGTTGAAAATCATTAATTATTCCGATAAATATGATTTAAACGTATAATTTGAGCGATTTCTATTCGTAGGCGAAATGTGATGATAAGAATGTGTCGTTATTTATTTTTCTTTAAAACGGTTCAGGTCCGAATATTGTAGGTCAATTCTTTCTAATTTTAAATTGCAAAAGAATAAAGGCCTGTAAGTCGAAAAATCGATTTTTACATGTTTTGTTATGGGAAACAAATTATCTATTATTGTTTATATATCTTGGTTACATTATATGTTTACAACAAAATTGATTAATTGTGCATGTTCTTATTTGAAAGATTAATAAAACAGTACACTCATATTAGTTTATAGGTTTGTATAGAATTTTGGAAAGCTTGTATCTCTACCACTGTTTGGACTACCATATTGACCCGAATATAGTGCGATGTTTTTTTCCTCAATGTGTACCTTTGAAAGTCCCATTCGCACTATATTCGAGTACTTGTTGCATTCGTACTATATTCGAATACTTGTATCTTTAAAAAATAACTGCGTATCGGCACGTTTCATGACGCGTGTTTCAGCACATATTTTTATAATTGCTACATTGTAAGTGAATTGGACATTTATGTTGCGATGCTACATTGTACAAATATACTCAGTAAGTGTCTGAGGAGACTTGAAAATAGATCAAGGTCAAATTGCAGCAACCACAGCACCGGCACAGCTTCACGCAGGGTCGTGACACAACGTTAGAAAACGAGAACCGGCTAAACGTGGCGTCACATTACCCCCCTTTAGTACATAATTCATGAGTTTACAGGTAATTTAAATGTGCAAAATAGAGAAAATTAAATGTTTTTCGTCTTTTTCTAAAATTCCTTTCAAAATACTTGGGATCTCACTATATTCGGGGTCGCATTATATTCGGGCTAATACGGTATATTTGTTGTCCATAATTTGTAAAAATGAAGAATACTTCTGTTATGTACTCATGGATCCCTTGACGATATTACCTAATTTTGTTTACTTTTTTGTTCTTTTTATGAAGAAAGCATTTTAAAAGAACTTAGCAAGTACAGTTAATTTTATTTATCATATTACATGTTAAAGGGATCTATTGTTTGGTCAGTAAAAATGTCTTTTTGTTAAATGAAATAAATTCGAATAATATGATTGGAAAAAAGTATCGATAATATATTTATTCCCTTCATTTTGATGGGGATTAACTTCAGCAGATATATAATTACATAATAAATTATAATAATTATAAAATTAAACAAACAAACCATATAAAATAAGATTTTTATTATTTCATTGGTTTCAGTATTTATTTGAAATTCTCTGTATTGTTGACCGTATGGATTGTTGTGTTTAAATTGAATTTTACTCTGATTATGAAATATCCTTACAACATTAGAACATGCTCTAAGAAAAAGACCAAAATGTTCAATTGAAACAAACAAACAACGAACTAAAAGACTAGCAGATCAAATTGCAATGCTAGAAAATAACCGAGAAAACAAAGGAGAAGAACTACGGACCCAGAAGCTGGCAAATCAAGTTGCAATAAAATATATAGATAATATAATATATAGATGCCATAATTTAATATCGCAGAAAATTACAGTGACTTTATCAAATAATCAGTAGTATTAATAGTAGTATTTGAATTCAATAAATTTCAAACAGTTCACTTTCTGGGTGAATTGAAATTAGTGTAACCCTCCCGTTATTCTCAATGGGCAAATCTCTAGTGTTATCTATCTACATAAAAAAGTGTTATTCCACAAACAATTCCATCAGCGAGTAGTAGTAACATCGTAGGCTGAAACGGAGCATGTGAGGCCTTATTTGTTAACATTTTAAAATACCTTCAAGTTGAGATGACGCAGGATTTACACATTTATATGAAGAAAAGTGTGAAGATTGATTTTATTATTGTGAAAATTCAAATGTCATTCTAAAACATTCAAAAAGTACGTTTTCAGACGACTTCTTCACTTATTTTAGGCATATAACCAATTTAGCTCCATAGAAATGTAATTGCTATATTCTGTTGTTGACTTGATCCTCATATGCGTTTTTATGTAGCAACGAATAATTTTGTATTTTTGTGTAGCGTTAACTTTTACAAAAGAAAGTCTGATAAATTAAGTAACTTATCCGACATTTAAAAAGTTACATTATATATTGACAATAAGAGTCAATTAGTTCATTTCGACTGATCAGCTTGGTCAAATAGGCGAACTTCGACCGGTCAAAAGTCGAATTGATGTTATAATGTATAATGGTCAAATTCTCAAATTGGTCGAATATCGAATGGTTGAATCTCGTGACTTGCCTGTACTGATTTATTATGTAAGTGCAATAACAAAAAAAAACATTTTCCTCTCCCTGGACCTTATATGATATGTGAGGTAACAATTACATAATTTAGTTGTAGATGAAAATTTGTGAATTTCCCAAGATTGCTTCACACTCAAATCCCATAAACGAAGGAAAAATTGCACCTGGACTTGAACACTGATAATTCGAAGAAAAAGTAATGCCTTGTAGCCCTTCACCTCAAAAGGAACAATAAAACAGTTCAAATTTTGGTGCATTCGGTGGCTGTTGTGAGCACCAAAGAGTAAAAGGGAGCTAAGGGACATTAAACTCGCCAACGGATGGTGCATAACCTTCTTTTAAATGAATAGAGAGAAAAAATTCAAATAACCTTTTTGTGGAAAACCCGATGGGAATTTTGACCTCTTCGTGTTACTTCTAGGGTCCGTAGGAGTCTCCATGCCAACTTTAGTGGACTTTGGTCAAATAGTGTGAGAGCGATCAGACAAACATACAATTTCACTTTTTTGTAGATGTGTGGATTTTATTAATATTTTAACATACTCAGGTCACCTTGAATTTTGTTTGAGTTCTATAGAATGTCTATCATTTTATTCAATTATCTATTAGACATAGTGAGCACTCAATTGAGGAATGACCGTACAAATATGTGATCTTCCATTGACTCGGAAGAAAAAGTCACAAATACTTTAAAGTGTGTTATATTTGTTTGTTACTAATGGCTTAGTGCAGCGTAGCTTGCAGCATCAATAAGATATGTGCTTACTTCCACCAGGCCTGGTAAATTATGCAGTGGTTGTGTTTATTTTTAGAAATGTATTCCAAAATACTACATAACTTTTCAACTAACTTCAACGGGCCTGCATTTATATCAGTTCCATGTTCGGTCCTGAGATGGCAGTAATAGAAAGATCCACGACATAAATATTTTCTATCAAAATTTTCTGTTCAAATTATGTTTTGCTGCTATTAGATATTCGTACTTTTTACTTTAATGTTTTTTACGACATTAATGTAATGCAGTGGAAATCAAGAATGTGCATGGGTAAAATTAAAAAAAATGCAAGTCAAAATACTACAGTGCCACCTGGTGGAGAACACTTAAATTATCTCCGACAGCCCCACATTTTAGGCTATATCAGTTCGTTTGACTGCCAAAAGATGGCAGTATGGTAAAATTGCACGACAATATTATTTTCTATCAAAATCTTCTTTTCAAATTAGGTTTCCCAACAATTGCTTTTATTAGATACTCATAGTGTTTTATTGGTAATGTTTTAGGCAATATTTGCAACCAAAAAAAGTAGAATAAATACTTTTAATGAAATTTCAATAACGTAGATAACAGGCCATGGATCAATGTTGTTCAATAACAATTTGCGGACAAAAGACAATCAAAACACACTTGGGGGTGCCGGTGCCTTAATGTAAAAACAAGTAAGTAAACTATAAAACATAACATTAAAAGAGTCTGAGATTTTGGTCTCCTTTGACGTTAAAAGCCTCTTCCCAAGTGTACCTCTGGAAGAAACATCCCAAATTTTAAAATCATTGTTACTAAAACAAAATTTTTCTGATGAAATTGTCCTTGAATATTTACAACTTACTAATTTATGCATGTCACAGAACGTTTTTTTATTCAAAAATGAAATTTACAAACAAACACAAGGCACTTCTATGGGAAATCCTCGATCTCCTTTTTTAGCCAACATTTTTATGTCCTCTTTTGAAAACGATTGCAAAGAAAAATTTCATTATTTTCCAGATATATGGTTGAGGTACGTGGATGACATATTCACAATCTTTGATTTAAAGAAACAAAATGTAGATGAATTTGTTAATCAGTTAAACAACATATATCCTTCAATTAAGTTCTCTTATGAACTTCAAGAAAACAACACCTTGCCATTTTTGGACTTGCTTATCATAAATAATAGACAACACATTGAGTTTGACATTTTTAGAAAACCTACACATACTGATAACTTTATTCCTAACAACTCCTTTCACCCTATGAACCAAAAAATAGCTGTGTTGCAATTTTTAACACACAGATTATGTAACATCCCCCTCAATAAAATCAGATATGCAAAGGAACTCAAACACATAAAACAAATTGCCACTAAACTTGGATACGATAATAATTTAATTAATAAATTAGTGAGAAAACATAACTTTAATAAAACTTTGTCCAATGCCACTTCCCTCAAATTAGACAACAAAAAAGAGGACAAATTTGTAAAATTGCCTTATTTTCCACCATTAAACAGAGACTTGAACAAAATTTTTAAACATAAGAATTATACCATAACATATACAAATCCTTATAATTTGAAAAATTTACTGGGCAGTACAAAAGACAGAACAGAATCTTTGAACAAGTCCGGTATTTATAAAATACAATGCTCACACTGGGACAAAAAGTACATAGGACAAACAAGAAGGAAACTAATAACACGCTTTAAGGAACACATGGCTCACTATAAATATAATCGTTTTGAAAAATCAAGCGCTGCCAACCACATTTTTGAAACAGGTCATAGTATACACGTAAACGATTTAACATTGATAACTTCAGCCAATAACTCACTAAACTCGTTAGAAAACCTTCACATTTACAAAAACCGCGATACACTTATGAACACGGACACAGATTTCAACAAGACCCTATACAAATTGACAGATTTAAATGACACACACGCCGAAAAATCTTTCCGCGTTTCGCTTGTTTCTCGGTCGTCTTCTTAATACTTTCCGTTTCAACCTGGCAGTTGGCTTCCAGTCACTGTTGAAACAGGTTCCACCCCTGACGATGCCCACCTTGTGGGCGAAATGCATTGGGTGTTTGTAACCCTCTAATTGTTTGGCTAATGGAGTATTTTACCTTTATTAATCTTAGCCAAAGTTATTGAGCTACTATCAATTAAATATCATGGTAACGAGGTAAAAACGTAAAAGCCTAGTTTGAAAGCTGGCATGCCGCGAAATTCTGTTCATCTTTGAAAGGGTGCCGCGCTTACAAAAAGGTTGACAACCACCACCCTAAACACTATGGTCGCTAGGCATTTTTAATATGTATATACATATGTACAGGTTAATGCATAATTGGGGAAACATATGGAGAATAATTAAATTAAAAATTACATGATTATTGTGGTGACCGAATATATACGTGTGTGTATATTTATATATTTTATTCAAAAGTGAATGAATATTGTGCTGTTCTAGTTTATGTGACTATGTAGAATGATTTTTCATTTTAAATTCTTGCCTGTACATACAAGACAATTTCAATCTCACATGTAAAAAGAATAAAGAAAATCGTTTTTATTGGCTAACCTAAATGACTTTCATCACAGACTGTGCTGTGAGAGTTAAAGTGAGCAAAAAAGGAACTAAGTGAACGGCTGGTAGGCTGCGAGAGGGTAAATACAGTGAGCGAGAGGGCGAAAGTCATCTTGAGAGTGAAAGATTCATGAACGACTCGTATTCATAGCCATTCATAGCATTGATGGTAACGTGAACGATTCATTCATGAAGTGAGAGTTACTTGTTCACGGATCTTGAAAGTGATTCGTTCATCATGAACGAATTGTTCATGAACGACCCATCACTACTATTAATAAGATGTGGTTTCCTGATCATGGCCATTGAATGAAAATCTGTTGCCTGAGGCAGAAATACAAAATGCCTCCTCCAGTCATGACATAGGTGCAGATTGGTGGCAGCACTATAATCCCGCCCCAAGAAAAGTGCTGCCTGAGGCAGTTGCCTCTCCAACTCACATGATGGCCCTGTTCCTGAAAACAAAACAATGCCCGCATGAGGAGAATTGCCTGGCATAACCTTTCAGCTTCATCTGAAATTCAGATTAAAAATGCAGCTGTATTGTGATCTACTGTGGGTGACCCAGATGCTGCATTTATTTACTTGGTCAGAAAATGTGTGGCCACCTAGCACTGTTTACATTTGATCCATTGGCTGTTTCTCTTCCTATCCAAACTCAGATGCCCAAAAAATGTTCATGTGCTCTTAGCCTAAGGATTGTGGTAGTAACTGCCAAGTTGCATCAAATCATGGCAGGTTTAAAGGAAGAATTTATTGCACTGAATCTGGGTAAAGTTAAATCGAGGAACATTAATTCAAAGAATATAATGCGTTCATAAATGGGGTGTTTGATGGGACTGCAAAAAATAAATATTAAATATAGGAAAACCTTAAATGCATTACTCTGAAATAATGCATTTCAGTACTTGAGGAAAATTACCATTTCCATGGGACGATCTTAGTAAAATAATAGGCTATACAAATTCTATTAAAAACTTTACCAATCAAGTTTCAGGGTACCTTGTAGCTGTTTATCAATTTTTTGAAGGATTTTTATGAATTTTATTTTTATTATTTTACAATTTCTTTCATTTACCTTAAGTATCTTAATGGTATAAATAAGAGAGAGGACTACAGCGAGTCAGAGTCGACTCTTCAGGTCATATCTTAATGGTACATATATTCTTTATAACTTAGTTATATTTGTCATATATAAAGTTTAAGGTATACTTATGTTACAAGTAGGGTTGCCAACTTTTCAAAATGGTCTGACTGGCCGTACATATGCGGATCGGGTGGGGGGGTAATGGTAGTAACTATTGTAGTTTTTTGCTTGCGGCACTTGCAGCCTCATTTCGCTAGGCATATATAGTTTACATTTATAGTTTACATTTATTTTTAAAAATTACAGACACCGACAAATGTAATTTACCAATCTATAATCAAGATTGTAAAAAAAATAAAAACAGTATTTAGATATTACTATGAATAAGGAACTGCATTTCTATAACACCGTATTTACCCGAAAGGAAGACTAGGATTTTCACAAAAATGCCATTAAAAATATTAGGCATCGTCTTAGAATGGAGTATGAGGATTTAAGGTGAGAATACACCCCTATTTTAAATGCACCATGAAACACCCAGATGTCAAGTATATGTCCATTAAAATAATTTATTAATGCATAAAGTAATGCATCATATTTAATTAATTACTACAATACTTTAAAAATTTAAGGTCAAATTTCTTAAAATTGTAGGGAAGTGTTTAGAGCTGGGTATGAAATCGCGTGACAAGTTGAAAAAAATGACTACAGCTGGGCGGTTCTGTGCATAATATGAAATACAAAGTCATGTAGGCACCAATTAAGGTGTCTAGTAATACATTGTAAACAAAACTGATACAATTTAAACGTATCTACTACATATATCAATAATGAAGTCAGGCTCAACCCTGTGGAATTTGTGGAAGTGACTAAGTTCTTTCTTTTTCTCAGTATCTACTACAATTTAAACATGATGCTTTGCATTTGGTATGCCAATGGCAGATGTAAAGTGGATGCGAGTTTCAGACTGAAGCAAGCGAAGGTGGAAGTAAGCAAAAGAGAAAACTGAAGGTGCTAAATCAACATGGAGATCATTTAGTGGACCAAAACGAGGCCGATTTCATGCCTTAGAAGAGGGAATTGCAAACTTTGTGCATATTCAAGGAATGGACGGTAAACCTGTGATGCGGGATATCATTAAATTGAAGGCCCAAGAATTAGCACAATCGCAAAACATTCCACACCAAGAATTTAAGGCTAGTAATGGATGGTGTGTGCATATGATGTGTCGTAATGGTTTTAGCCTGCGACGAAGAACTTCACTTTGCCAGCGTCTACCTTCAGACTTCATGGACAAACTAATAACTTTCCAGAGGCATGTAATTCGGTTGTGGAAAAGTCACAATTACCTTCAGAGCCAAATGGGTAATGCAGATGAAACACCCATTTACTTCAACATGCCATCCAATTACACAGTCAACGAAAAAGGTGCAAAAAATGTCATCATAAAAACTTCCGTGAATGAAAAACTGCGCATTACTGTATTAGCGGACGGAACAAAGTTGCCGCTGTATGTTATTTTAAAACGCAAAACATTGCCTAAGGAAGTACTACCCAATGGAATAATTGTTAAATGTCAAGGCCAAGAATGGATGTCAGCTGATTTAATGAAGGACTGGCTAAGCATAGTGTGGAATAGATGACCTGGGGCACATGCAGAGAGCAATGCTCATCTTAGATGCGTTCAAAGGCCACCTTACAGAGGAAGTTCAAAATACCCTTCATGGTATGAATACTGACTTTGTAGTTATACCAGGAGGTATGACATCACAAATTCAAGTGCTAGATGTTGTAGTGATGAAGCCCTTTAAGGATTACATCAAGTCATTTTATTCAGAATGGCTTTTGGCAGGGGACCATGGGTTAACTCCTACAGGGAAAATTAAGAAGACCAGTATACCACTTCTCTGTAATTGGGTTATTGCAGCATGGAAAAAATAGATCCCAATAGTATCTCAAGAGGGTTCAAGAAATGCTGCATATCAAATTTCATGGACGGTATGGAAGACGACTTGTTTGAAATTGAATAAGTTGTGATGAATGAACAGGGCAGCAAGAATAAGGGAAGGAAACAGAGGAGAGGGAGATGTAAGTGGTAAATTTACTTTTTTTTATTCATCCTCTTAATGTTAGCTTATTATACATATATGTAAAAGTTTTTATGTAAGTGAACCTAATTTTTTTAGGGGTCATCTTAAATTCAAGGTCGTCTTCCTTTCGGGTAAACACGGTAATAATATTTATTTTTGGGATATACCCTTTTTAGAAAAAAAATCAAATCATATAGAGTAACATAATACAAGAAGGCAATGAGCAAAACTGAAATTAAAGACTGTCTTGAATAAGTCTGGTAATAAAAAATAAAGTATTCATCTCATCTTGCTAATGGTTTTGTCACACGACATAAACTAACATTCAAACAGTCAAATCAAAACTGTATCACTTTACATTACTTTTTATATGAATTACATACATAAATATAAACATTAATGTATCTCATTTCCATTAATATGTATAAATCATAGTATCAAATGTTACATGTAGTTAAACCAAACACAAGAACAATAAGCACATTTTTAGTGTATACAAAAAAATATAACTTTTTTATCTAAATAGACTATGAGGTTCTAGACATTGCAGAACCGAATGACTCTAATCACATTCATTTTAGCAACAGAAATAAAATAACATTCTACAATAAAAATTAAAAAAAATCTTTTTCCCTTTTAAATTAAAATTTGTTTATTATTAAATTCATTTAATTTTAAATTTATACTTTTTTGGCTTTTAGCAGCTTTCAAAAGAGTTCTCTTAACTTTTATGAAGTCTTTGAATTGACTGCATGGAATTTTACTGAAGCTACACTTTCAGTAAGAAGTCTGTTGCAATCATCTCGCCATATGCATCCCGTTAGATTGAAAGCTCTTTCTACATATGTATTGCTGCAAGGAATAGAGAAGATGTTTTCTAAGACTTTTTGTAAACAGGGAAATTTGTTTTCTTTGAGTATTTGCAAACATAAATCACTATTTTCAATTTTTGAATCAACTTTTTGTTCCAAAAACCTATTTGATTGCAAAATAAGTTAAAGCATTCGCAGTTCTATGTAAATATCGTCTCCACAATCTTTAAAATTTTAATTAAATATCTCCGAAACTTTTAAACATCGTCAATGTTGTCTGTTTTTAAATTAAATTTATTATTTACTTTAAATTTAATTTTATTTATTTTATAAATGTCATTTTCAAATTTAAACCATTTTCCAAATATCTTAATCCTCTATCATAAACTTCATTTGCTTCTTTTTTGAAAGTGTGTAATTCATTTGGAAATAAATGTTTTAAATTTTGTTGAACTTTAAATCTGAAAAATTGGTCTTTTTCTTCAAAGGAGTCCATTTCTAACATTATTCATGAGCAGGAGCAGTTGGGGGACATCGGTCTTATTTTTCTCAAGAATTAAAATACAGTATTTTCTGGTCTATGACGTGCTCGTTATCTATACAAAAAATATAAAAATCAGGAAAAAACATCATGCGCATTATACAAAGGAAAATAAAATTTTATTGAAATTAATGCATATTAACATTTACAATTCATTTGAAACCATAAAAATCATCATCTGAGTCAATTTCAAATGATTCAATAGCACTCATAATTTGGTCAGGCGCATTTGAAAATTTATTTTCACAAACTTCATTTTCACCTTCATCATCTTCAAATTCTTGTGTCTGTCATAAGTGTATCACTAAGAGCCTTTTCAAATCGTTTTTTACACAACTAGCCATCACAGATCCCCAACTCTCAACAATCCATTTACACATTTCTGCATAGGATGGTCTTTTCACTTTCTCGGTGTTAGTATATTAATGCACACCCACTAACATACAATCCTCCCACTTAGCTCGCAATTTTGATTTGAATGACTTGTTCACAGACAGATGTAGTGGTTGAAGTTTTTTGGTTAAACCACCGGGAATGATAGCTAGCTTTGAATATTTACCGACCACATTTTTAATTCCAGACGTCACATGGCAACGACATGAATCTATGACTAACAGTGACTTAAGATTAAAAAAAGGCAGATTTTCGGTTTCTGCACACACTGTCCAACCAAACCCTCATCATTTCTTGGTTCATCCTACCTTTCTCATTCACGGTTACTACAATGTCCATAGGAAAGCATTCTTTCGGCAGTCTTTCGTTTAAAAATCACCATTGGAGGAAGCTTAGAACCATCAGACATTGCACACAAAACAACTGTAAAATTCGATTTTTCATGCCCAGTAGTTGCTACAGAAACATCTTTCATCCCTTTAAGGTTCACAGTTCTAGCACAAGGAAGATCAAAACTCACCGGAACCTCGTCCATATTGCCGACATACATTGCATCAACTCCAGACATGTTTTCTTTCATATATTGTCTAAACAATCATTTTCGCCTCCCAGTCCATCGGTAATTTTTGGCTGATGCTTGTCGATGTACGAACACAGAAATTGTTCCTCCTCATGAAACGGAATTCCCAGGAAGGATATGCTTTGAAGCCCACGATGTCGATCTCTTGAGCAATGCATTTCGCTTACAATAAGACCCTCGTTGTTGAAATCCTAATGCCTTTTGCCCTTTCTCGTATCACCCACTCATACAGTTCTTCCTCGAGTTCTGGCCAAAAGCATTTTCTAAAACGCATTGCTCGTTTTTTCTGATGCAACTTTTCAGCACCAATTCGCCTTTATAACATTCTCGTACACTTGATTCTCCTACGTTAAACTTTCTTCCAGGCTCACGATTTCCTTTTTCTATAGAGAATTTTACAACTTCTAATTTACTGCGAAGTGTATGATTTTTGCTTTCGCATATTTTCGTTTTCCATGGTAAATTAAAAAACTTTTTCAATACTGACGCCAAGCTAATTCAAGGCTCAATAATACCATGTGGTGTACAGTGAAAACAACTGAATAACGGAAAGCCACAGCAAATTTTAACTGATTCATTTTTTTCAGGAAGCACTTGTTTCAAATAGATTTTTTTGACTGCACATTATCTATACATTTGTACCAGGTTTGAAGAAAGTCACTTGCGCGTTATCTATAAGATGCGCGTTATAGACCAGAAAATATGGTAGTTTTTTGAAAGAAAGACAAGGAATGAAGAAAATGTAAAAAACATTCAGGTAAGGTTAATGTTTCAGAAATTTGACCAGCTTGATCTCCAACGAATTTCCATAAAATTTTTTCGCACTCATCTTCATATATTGTGCAATAAAATAGTTTTTGACAGCTGGCCAATACATGAGCAAATGATCTAATGCTGTAACTAAAGACAACCATCTTGTGGTGACATGTCGGAAAATTAAATTGTAAAAAAATGATGAGCTACTTTTTTCGCACTTATTGAAAATTCCTTAAAAACTTTTAATATGAGAGTTTCGATATCATACGACATCGCCTTCACTGCATATCTTGCAGTGGTATGCACAATGTGGCAACTGCAACCAGATGATATTAAATTTTGTTTCATTTCTTTTAATTTTGTGAAAACTGATTACTTCTGTCCAAAATTAACTGGCGCATTATCTGCAGAATATGCAGTTAAATGTTTTATATCAATTCTTAAGGAATTTAACAAAAGCTTGGACACTCCTCCAGTTTCATCAGGTCGTTCACAAAAATCTATTAGGGCGTCGGTAATCCCATCTCCTTTAACATCGAAAAATTTAATTGCTATCGGAAAAAATTTCCGGTTGCCTTTATTAGAGGCATCTATACTGCCACTAAAAGGGAGATGTGATGACTTCATTAATTTGTTTAGTACAATTTCAACTGAATGTGGAGCCAGGATATTTTGCACAATACTTACAATTTTTGTTCTTCCTAATCTAATTTTTTTGCTAATATCCGAGTCTGGAAATGTTTACTATGTAATTTATTTTCACAATTCATCGATAAAAAGCTATGGTAATGTTTAACACCATGATAAATCAATGATAATTCTGTTGCTACTACATCATCTTCAAAAGTATTTCTCATCACAAAATAATTGGAAACATTATTTTGTTTGGATGCAGCAAATTGCGCCTTGTGTTTCTTTCATTGTGATGTTTGACAGCTTTCAATCCATAAAATTTTTCAAGAAATTGCAAATTACACAACTTACATTTAGCTCGATTAATGTTGGCTGTAATAGCTTGGAGCCAATCCTTAAGTTCAGGAAATTCCAACCATTTATTATTAAATGAACAATTTCTTGATTTTTGTTTTTTTCTTGGTGTTGGTGGAATTTGAGTAATATCATCATCCTCGGAAATCATGTTATGGTCGTTAAAGATGAAAAAATAAATTAAATGATTGTAAATATTAAAGGGAGTTATATATCATACAATATATACATTTATGTCTTCAGTACCGCATATACTATAAAAAATAAACAAACCTTACCAGTCTTAAGGCCTGTCTCCATTAAGCTGTCGTTTCATAGATCAACCTTCAAATCACGCTTTAAATAGATACAAAGCGGTATTGCGCAAGTACAAACAGCGAGCGCAGTGCTTGGTGCACTGTTTACATGCGCCTTTAAGTGACAAACACTGTTGCCATTGGCAACTTACCAAATAGTAACATTTCTTTACTTTTGTTTGAAATCATATGTTTTAACCGGTTATTTAGTTACCGGTCAGTTACGCTGACCGGCGACTGTTTACTATAAAAACCTGACAGACCAGTCAAAAACCGGTCAGTTGGCAACCCTAGTTACAAGTATACACATTTGCTGCCTTCCAAATGTTGGTGATACTTCCCCAGGAGCCAAATTTGTAATTTTAGTTATCTTATTTAACCCTCAAGTGGGTGCGCTGGTCTATAAAGTACACCAATTTTACTAATTTCATTGTGGCAACACTTCTTTGTGTTTGACATCATCTAGTCTTTGTGTATTCCTTCAGCGTCATTCTGACTTCCAATTGAAAAAAGCGTCACAATTCAAATATCTGTAGCAACGTTTAAAATCAGAGTGATAATAGTGGAAGTAATCTCTGTCATACAGAATATGCCATGTGCCTGGTCATGCAAATCTTTTTTTGCTTTATTTTTGTTCTTCTAACAGATGCAGCCGTGTATACAATAACCAATTTCATTAATTCGAATTGGTGTATTCTTTAAATCTTATTTTGTTGTTTTTGTTTTGTTTTTGTTAAATGTGTTATTTTTGAAAGTGCTGCTCTATCATAATTTATTAGGCACAATTCTTGATTCTTGCAATCATTTTTCTTGCAAGAAGCATGTTAAAGCGACGTATGTTTGTGATACATGTAATGCTGAAGACAGTACTTCATATTAATAGTGGTAATTTCGTAATGGATAATAAGATTTGTTTGTAAACAGTAAATTATTTTTAATTGGATTTCAATTTATGTTTAATCAAGAATTACCATTGTGAGTAATACTAATGAGAAATAAAACATCATTTTGATAAAAATAAACCAATAATTCCGTCAAACACAAGAGTTATTTTGTAAAAATTACACCATGTACGAAGTACACCACGTGCCCGGTCATGTAAAAGAAAAAAAGGGTCTGCTCGAGGGTTGAAATCACCTTAAAATAATAAAAAATGTTTTGGTTGATATTATGAATTTACTATTAAAATAACACACCTACTAAACAAAATAACATGTAAACAACTTCCTAACTAATCCAACTTCAAAATAAAGTTTCTCTATTTTTTTTTCAAAACTATGTGAAAAATTCTAAAAAGTGAGAAAAAGAATAGAAAGTTGTAACTAGTATCTGTTTAAAAAGGAAGATGCAAAATTTCCCAAAAAAATAATAGAAATATCATAAAAAATATATAATAACATTTAAAATCTTGCTTGAAGACTACTCGCAAAATCGGGATAAAAACACAATAAAAAGAAAAAAAATGTTTCTCACTTTAGATCTAAACTTGCACCGAGTGTCTTTCTTAGGGATGTAACCTTTGCCATAAAGCCAACGGATCCAACAGTATATGATGCACATGTGTATCGCCAGCCCACTATGGTCACTTGGCTTGATGTACGTGTGTGTCATAGGCACCGAACGTGTTAATTAAAATTTCCAGTAAGGCTGAAGCTTATACTATACCTAGTGTATGTACAGACTTCTGATTGTTTCAAATATTTCACTGTAGAGTTCCATTTACATATACACTTTTATTGGCATAGTTCACATTCAGAATTAAGGGAGTTCTTGAATATTCTGTAGAATGACTTAGAAATTTCAGAAAAATTTCAAATATAGGCCCCATCAGATTAAAATATTTTAGATTATGTTATGCTTAGAATTTATTCATTACTAGATAATTACCTGGGCTTTGCCCCGGGTTTACAGTTTCAAATTTTTCATGCACATTTCACTTGCTAATATTTTCATTCAAACTCAAGGTACTCTCAAGATAAATGACCAATATTCCCCCTTTATTGATATGAACAAATTAAATATAGATTCAAATTTGATACCCCCTCCCCCAAGTTCTGGCACCGAGGTGCACATCCTCAACATCTCTTTAGTATGTGCACCAAGTTTTAAATCTCTACTTTTCTTAGTTTAACATTGATATTGGTGGAGGATTCATCAGAATTGGACCCCTCGACCTCATGGGCCGATTTAAATTATATTTAACACCGCAACTATCATGATCAACCTGAAGCTGAATAGTTCTGGAGATAATCTGGAAGATCTATTCAGAATGTTAGGAACTTGAAAACGTGTCTCATCAAAACATTGATAATGGTGGAGGATTCCTCAAAATCTGTCAACTGGTTAATAAATAAGATATCTTTAAAAAAACGAAATTTGGACCATCCGTTCCATGAGTACCCCTTGGGCCCCTGTGTGCTGATTTAAATTATTTTTGGCACTGCAACTCTCATTATCAACCTGTAGCTGCTGTCAAGCTCCTACCTTTATTTTTTGAAGAGTTCCGACTGCCACAGACAGACATCTTCTTTTATTATTATAAATTATGGAAAACTTCTACGATTTCATAGTGCTTTGTAAAATTATAGCTGGGTGTTTCAAAATATGTTTACATAAATAGAGCCTTTGATATTGGATTTATTCTAAGAAATTCATATAGGGTTTAATTTAGATGAAGTAATATTTTTGCCACAAATTGGAAAATTTCTGTGGTATTCTTACATTGTTTTCATATGAAAATGTTATTTTCCACTATTTATTGCTTGCTTGAATAATGGGCAAAGTTAAGCTTCATTTGGAAGAATATGCTTCTGCTCTTTCAGCATAAAAATTTTAGTGTTGACAATACAGGCATGCCTTGCTTAGTGCAAGAGAGGCATTCTGAGCCATCGATGTGGTATCTGAATTTGCACTAAAAGAACAGTTTGTAGCATAGCACTTAACCCAGTTGATTTTTACTCTTCAGAAATTTTACCAGTTTTATCTCGCAAATTATATAATGATATGCCATTTTTATATACTAATTTAAAGTAAAGAAAATAATGTACCATATTTACTCATGTAATACCTGCACTTTTCCCCAACAAGCTCCCATTGAAATAGGGGATTGTAGACATCACACGATATTTGCCCCTTTATCTTTTGATATTAGGCCACCTGTGAAATGCCTACTAACACTGCTTGTCTGGCTTGAGATGAAGAGGGGTTTCCTTTGGTAGGTGCAGTATGCCGTGCATTTCCATGATTTATAACCAAGGTATTTTTAAAAAGTACATAGAATAATATAATAAGCATGGTATTTATCCGACATTTTTTAAAATTTCTTGCCAGCTGTCAGTAGTAAACCTAAATCACGTAAATATTCTATGTAAATAGAAGAGTGTCAGACATAGAAAAGGTGATGTAGGAGAAATAAACAACCGAATTGCATATATTTTTCATTAAATATAAATGAATTATGTTAGATTGCCTTGTAATTTGTGACATGCTCATCACATATTACCATAACTCATTTATTTTGGGTTTCTTTTACATAACACAATTCTAAAAGAATATCAGTGGTGTAATAATAGGGTGGCATGGATGGTCACAGGCCCAGGAACCCTTGGATTTTTCTGAATATAGAAAAAAAAATATTTTTTAGCAATTTCTCATTTTTATCCTTCAAAAAACTAATTTTTTATGATGGAAAATCAGTTTTCTAATAGCATTTGCCATGAAAAAACGTATAAAATGAATGAGATATAAAATATCATAGATATTTATGGTATATACTTGGTAAAATATCAATATTGACATGCTCCTAAAATTCTTCATGATTATGAATATCTTTGATTAGCCAGTGCAAAAGTAAACAAAAACGGTGTATGAGTGTTATTATGATTCAGTGGCACCACCGCAACTTCAGACACGTACCTAAGCATAAGTACCAATAGAAAAATAACGATAACAAATGACTAACGGTTGTGTAAGCTAAAGTTGTCATGAACCTAACCTAACCCAATCCCAAGCAAAAACCCATCCAAAGTGAACCCAACCCTGCACATTGCAACAGCAATGTTAACAAGCTTAAAACTTCCAATGTTAGCATCACTGCAAAAGGCTGGAATTGTGGCAAACCAATGCAAAAACATAGAAACAGTGAAGGAGTGAAATATAAATAAAGCTAATAAACGTATAACTAACTACAAATTTGTCTTTAATACGTGGAATGGCTATCACTGAACAGAGAGTGAAATATGAATGAAGGTGGGAAAAATGTTAGGACCATAATAAAGAACAGTAGCATTTATAGGAGCTCTCTTTTAAAAAATTTCAAAAACTTAAATTTTAATCCCGAGATGCCAACCGCGCTATGTTGAAAATGCATTAAACGAGGCATACTTGTACTCAAAACCAATTTGAATGCTCCTTGTATTTGATAGTAATATTTTTGTATTCTTTTTTTATTTTTTGCTATTATATTATATATGTATTCACCATTTCTCAAGTTTTTTTATTCAGAATTATTTGCCTAAGTAGTTATCATGTAGGTTACTTGAAATGTGCATTTAAAAAATTTGAATTTATAAGTATGATATAAACTCCCAAAATTTAGGCCAAAACCAATGAAATCGTTAAGTATACTGTAAAAGATGTTGAAATCGTGCCTTGCAACAAATTATCTCATGACTGTTATTTATTTAAACATTATTTAAAATATCTTTATCTTGCTCATATAATTTATTTATCTATGACTTTAACCATAGATATATAAAATGGAATGGATGTATGGCAGGGCTTGACAACTGAATTAACAACAAGAAGTCCAACCCAGGAGTAATTCAGGCTGGTTTCCCAAAGTTGACATCCCAAATTGATTACTTGTATTGATAGGAAATGTTTTATTATGTGTTAAGTCATTCCAAGGAATTCTCATACCATAAATACAATTTGTAATTCATAGTTTATCAATGATAGAGAAAAAATGGAAAACAAATTAATAGAGCATTATCAGGTTTAAAATACTAATAACAATGTCAAATTCTTTTTCTCACATTATATTTTTCATGTATTTCTTAAAATAAACTACTTTAATAAATGCTACTGTTTATACATTAATATATCTGGATCAACTCCATTATTGAAGAGTAGTCGAGTAGAAAAGTAAATAACCCATTTGTTAACTCATCTGTGCTCAAGCCTATTTCGGTAATAATCATCTCCATGGCAACAATCTGATAAATATGATTTAAAATGCAAAAACGCTATGTTTTAGTATCAATTCAAGAAAATACGACCAATTATCAAAATTCGGTGATTAGAATTAGAATCTGCTTTCTTTTCCCCTTAGAACAGTACAAACCTTGCTCCAATATAACAATTTTAAGATATTTTAAAGTATTAAAGAAAACATCTGCATGATGCATTTGAGAATTCCTATGTAAAACAAATATGGATAAAACGTTCCTGTAATTGAACCAGGGACTTCAATCTTAGCCAAATAAAATATAGCCCGGAGGTGGGCCCTGGCAGCACGAGCCTCATACCAAGTTTCAATGATGCAAAAGTTGTTAGTGGAGGACACAGATACATACATACAAACAGACAGGACCATTTCATAAGGCAATGTTTCCTTTGGAAACCAGCCTAAAAAGAGCCAGTGTTTTACAGTCCAATACACAAACCAAAGGGAGAAAAGTACAAGCAAATAAGATAGTTATTATAAAATATTCAATTCATATTTGAGAACATTCTCATATAAATTTGAATTTTCAGTAATTCAAGTTGAGAGTGTATTTTATTTTCAGGCATTCACGAGTTACAGGTTACTGACCCCTGGTTTAATAGTTGCAGACCCCTTCAGGCCAAAAATAAATCAGAAAAGAGTTCTTAAACACAGTAAAAATTATATAATTATCCTCTTGTCTGACTATTTTCTTTAATTTTCTTCTTCATCGATTAGGGTATTTAACATATGTTCTTACACAATATATCTTTCATAAATTTTTTCAGTTCTCAAATTTTTAAGGCTTTTGAACACCCATTACCTCTCCCATTGAGAAAATTTTATGTACTATTGACTTAAACCTCTAAATCAGGGGTTCTTGACCTTTTTCGTGCCATGTACCCCTTTGATTGTCCGGTGATGGCTACAGACCCCTTCTTAGAAAAAATGTACATAAACTCATAATTAAAAATTTTACATACAAATAATACATTTTATTACAAAGTAAAATCATCAATCTTACATATAGCCATACTAAATTATAAAAACAATCTGTAAAAACAATTTATTTCTTTAAATGCAAAAATCTATGAAAATTCCCCGAGTAAAATTAAATATTTAAAAATCATATAAATTAAAAATTAATTATTAATTCCATTTATAAGGACCTTTTAGTGAGAAGGCTGTTGCTGTTTGTCTTTAATAAGAAGATCAAACTGCGGAGAGGTCTTTGACAAGGCAACACGCATGTCATGTTTGACATCCGAACAATTTTGATATTTTGTCTCAATTGTTACAAGTGTTGAAAATCCTGACTCGCAAAGATATGTGGTTGCAAATGGAATTAGAGCCTCCATAGCTCACTTTACCAGACAAGGGTAGGCCTTTGTCAAGGAACACCAAAACTCTCCAATACTTTTTGAGTTAAATTCAAGTCGCGACAAGTTCTTTGTCCTTAGGTTAATAAGGTCATATTTTGCGAGGTCTGTATAATCAATACAGTTTAGCTCTGCAAGGAAGGGATTGCGAATCCACAGTTCAATTTTAATGTTGTCTAAGAAGAAGTAACCTTTGAAAGAGTTCTTCAGTATTTCCAGGTGTCCGCACATTTCTGCCTTCAAAGAAATTGACCGAGGCTTTTCTCTCTTAACTCCATCTTGAAAAAGCACTTCCTCAGGCATTGCAAAGTTAGCGTACAAAATCTTTTTAGTGAATAATTTCACTAAAGATTTTAGTGAAAATAAAATTCGAATTTTTAGGTTATGTACACGGACCACCTAGAATCCAATCACGGACCCCAGGTTAAGAATCCCTGCTCTAAATCATGGGTGGGGAACATTTTCTTGATGACAGGCCGCATTGGTGATTGTGAACCTTTCGGAGGGCTGCATTGGTCATTGCCACTGCTTTGGCGAGTCGGATTAGAGATTAAATGGAAAGTCACCTAGAGATTCTGTGATACCAGACAAGTGAAAATCAATTCCGAATGCAGTTTTATGGTTAAAGTTTCAATATTTAATGTTTTATCATTATAATTTGAATTAAAAATATGAATTTCTGTGTTCTAAATTTTTATGGATCTCTTTTTCATCATAGCTTCGTGGGCCACATTAAATGCTCTTGGGGGCTGCAAACGGGCTGTAGGTTCCTCACCTCTGCTCTAAATATTCATATTATTCAAGCCATGTATAGGAATGAAATGTTTGCAAACCTGAGTTTTGAAGAAATTATCTGTTATTTTAGTATCATTTTGAAGATTATTTGCTTTCTTCTAATAGAAATTGTTCAGTTTTTAGCTTCAAGAAGAGGGATGTCATTTAACGAGATACAAGTATACATTTATTTAAGTGCTTGTATAAAGTGGAAGTTATAATTGACGGATGAAGTTCAAAATCACAGTTGGGTGAAAAATATTAATAAGCAACATTACTATTACATTTACCATATATACTCGTGTATAAGTCGATCTCGTATATAGGTCGACCCTAGACTTTTTCATAAAAATTTTTATTTTTTCGTATTTCTCGTGTGTAAGTCGATTCCAGATTTTCAGGTGTTGTAGAACAAATTTTTTGTATTCAATACCTGTTGATCCATTAAGTTCCCTTTAGTCCGATATAAATACGTTGTGTCAAAGTAGCAGTGAAGCAGTCTGATGTCTTCTCCAGCACCACTGTATAACATCAAAGTCGTAACATTGTATATGCCTTTTTAATAGGTCGAATGACTCTGGATAGACTTCGTATTTCATCCCAGCTTTCATTCAGAAGCTATCTTTGTAAAGAACAGGTAACAAAACTGATGTTGGACAGCGGAGGATAGGTGACGCTGAAATTGATTATAAATCAGCGGAAAGATGACGTATGTGGTCCTAGGAAATCTGTTTGTCACGTTTTTGGGCAAGGAACGAAGGAATCTACACCTCAGAAAGTGCAAGTTTCGTACATGGAACAGTTGAGCAGCTTACTTTTAAAAAAGAGAAACGTAACGATAATGCTAATCATTGTTTACAATTGTAATTATATTTGATGAAATTCTAGTTTACAAAAATATCTACTTACAAAAATATATATTTACATTTGTCTTCTGTTTTTCCATCTTTCCTACTGGTACTTCCATTTCTTGTCGCTTTCTCGGCATTGCCATCACTAGCGTTGCCTTGTTTACCTTTGACCAGGTGATGCGCACAGTACCCAAATTTTTATACCACAAATACTTTGGCAGATATTAATTTAATCTGCGACGCATAGAGGTAGGCGTTGTATTTATGCGAATTATCGATTAGGTGTTTCTTTGTTTACATGTTACGGAGTTACCATATTGCACATGTCTTGCTGCCAGTGCTGCCATCATGTTACTGAATGTTAGGTTTACCAAAATTGCTTAATTATTTGCAAAGCATCTAAGATCAACTAAGGATCACAAAGTTATATAGTAAGTTATTTCATATACATTGGTATTTAAATATTCAATAGTTATCGATACAGTTCAAGTACAACAAGAGTGTAAATTCCATCTAATTTCAATAACCGCAGGGCAATTAGCGTCATGGGTTTAAACCTATCAAAAATATTTCTCGTGTATAAGTTGACCCCTGAGTTTTTCACAAAAAATGTGGTCTAAGAACCTTGACCTATACACTAGCATATACGGTAATTAAAATCTGCCCAGTAGTTTCGGAGATTAAACATGTGGATTGACAGATGGAGGCAACGTGCCCCATAAGATGTTCTGCTATCATCGTTTTACTCGTAAAGGATGCCTAATATAGCTAGGAAACCCCAGGAAAACTATTTCATTTTTACCCTCATCATGAAACAAAATGGCAGCTGTTTAAAATACTTAAATATTTATATTTCTGAAATGGTACATCAGAGAAAAAAACTTTATGAACCAAAAATATGCATTTTGATAAGAGCTGTCTCAATAATTAATTTCAGCCTAGTGAGGTGCATAGCACTGAAGCCTGGAGTGCGCAGAGGGCAGGGTTGACGTGCGTAGCTGGTAGGGGCAGTGCCTCTGGTACTGACATGGAGTGTGGAACAGCACGAGGTGTAAAGTATTTAACTAGAGAAGAAGCAATTATTAATTTTGAAGTGTTATTTCAAAACCAAGCAGCCTTTTTCGTGACGTGATGTGCTGTTCCTAAACTTATTTCTGCTCTACATTTTGCACAAATTGCAGAGTGAGATTAAAGAGTCCATATGAAAGTGGCGTTTCAAGTCAAGATGCTTTACTTCAAATTTTTCCTGTATAGGGGACATACAAATAAAAAAATTATTTTATGATGTAAGAGAATGTGCAGTATCAGTAGTTTTTTAAAGTTTTATAACTATATTTAAATATTGTAAAACCTCTTAAGTAAAGGCAATTACTACAGTAACACCTGGAGCCTGCTAGAAAAATGCCAGTCTAGCGGATATCAAGGCATTGTCACAATTTAGTCTCATATTCTGACAATTTGATCATCAGAAACATTTTGGTAGTGTTTCTTTCAGATTGTAAGTTTTTGCGATTTTTCGTTGCTTTTCACATGCAGTATGTTTGAGTAAAAGGCTGCACATTCTGAGATTTTTTGATAATATTGCCCTTTATATCCTGGAAATGAATATATTGCTGATTGGTTACAAATAATTCATCGAACCACTATCATAAACAATAACAAATAGGAATTCTACAGATTGAATGCAGGTGTTTGAAATTGTATGTGCTGCATAGAAAACCTCCCTCTATGCTGGAAAGTGTTGCGTGAATTTGAAATGTGTTTAAATTTTAAGTAAATATTGTATCACCATTTAAACCTTCATATTATAAGATGCAGCATGATTTTTGGACAATTTTGTGATGAAAAAGTTCTTTTACACAGGGAATTATGGTAGCCCACTTGTTTTTACTTTTCTATTAACCTCCATTGCTGAATGATTGAAATATTCTGATGTTAGAACTAAACTTGATGCATCTAAAGGTTAAGGCATGTTTGCATGGTTCAATACCATTGAACAATCTGATTGATTCAGCAGCATTGAATTTTCGCATTGAAATAGAAGTTGTTTACACAAATCAATGAAATTGATTTCACCAATTCAATTCAACATGGCACCAAGTGAAATAGTTTGTGTGGGTATTTGCATTATTTAAGATCATTTAATACATGAGTACTATAGAATACTATTAAAAATTTAAAAAAAATCTGCTAGTTTGTACCAAGACATCTTTGGTACATAAATACAGTCAACTCCACTTATAATGAATCACTATGGACTCAGGTATTTGGTTCACTATGTCTGTAGTTCACTAAAACTGAAATGTTTTTTCCCTTAACCTTAAGTGAGAGGGGTAGTGACAAACAAAACAAAAGATCAAAAACAGAATCAATTTTATTTAAATCTATTAATTAACATTGAAATAGTTGGTTTTGTGCTGCTGCTTGCTGTATACTGTTTTAATGAATATTTTTTCTAGATCCTTCTCTAGAGTGTGATTTTTCCACACTCGATTTCACATTGTGCATACATTAAAAAAACCTTAAAAGTCCTGACACCCTCAAACACCTCTTTCACTGTCACGACACTTTCTTCATTCCCGTCCTCGTCATCTTCACCCTCATTTTCTCCCGTGCTGGAACTGCCTTTCACAGCCTCAATGATGGCTTCATCCAATGGGATTTCATTCATTATAACTTCACAGTCTACATTGATCAAGACTTCGATTTCAACAGAACTGTCATTGACGTGTTGTAGCAGTTCCATGAGTGGCACATTGTCCTCTTCCTAGAACGCCACACATCCAGTAGCCAAACCAGCTTGCCAGAAGCAGTTCTGTATAGTGGCCATTGACACACTCCTCCATGCTTTGTTGGCAAAACGGATCATGCCTTGGTCCATGGGCTGGAGGACTGACATGGTGTTGGCAGGCAGGAACATCAGCTTGGTGTTGCTGACGTTTTCAACAAGAGGATGAGCTGGGCAGTTGTCTACCAGAAACAGGATCTTCCTTTCTTTCACTCTCAGCTCTCGATCCTACTGTTGGAGTTCTTAAAAAATGGACGATGTCATCCAGGCTTTGGCATAGGACTGATAGTTCATGGAGAGTCGCTTGACATTTTTGAAGCACCTCAGGTTCTTAAACTTCCCAATCAGCAGCAGTTTCCTCTTCTCTGACCCTAGCATGCTGGCACATATCCACAGCATTACTCAGTTTTTTTACAGCTTATCACCAACACATTTTCCCCCTTTAAATTTAATTGTTCTGTCTGGTGTCAATTGATAGAATAGTCTAGTCTCGTTGCCGTTGAAAATGTCATCAGGCGAGTAGCCGGCGCAAATTTTCGGCCACTCAACTCAACCATTCCGACGTCGTTTCTCGATCCACCGACTTCGCTTCCCCGCTTACCTTGATTCTCGTCTAGCAACTTGGCCAGCTGCTCAGCTTTGCTCTTCAGCACAGGCCCACTGAGAGCGACTCCTGAAGACCTCTGAACAGTGAACCATTTCAGCAATGCTTGCTCGACACCGTCCGCAGTTTCTTTGTTTGAGGCTTGTTTGTATCTAAGGCACTCAGTATTTTGTCCTTGTTTTTCATGACCTTATGGTTGATTTACTTAAACCATACTTTCGACACACGTCCTTTTGAGAAAGTTCACGCTCATTGTCACCGATAATATTCACCTTATCTTCCAAAGAAAACACTTTATGCATCGACATCTTGATGTTCACTATTCAAAACTTTTAACTAAACTTAGCAGCAAGGTCTGTTTCACTGTGACTGACTGCAAGGCCACTGTGTTGTATTGTTACTGCGCAGAAGCCTGTCTGCCTTTCTTTTCCACAACCGCGGTATGAAAACTTAAGCCCGGTACTCCTGTCTGTATGTGTATAGGCATGGACACTGCTCTCCAAAAACTACAACCTGGCCAGTAGGTTGCATTTATGTATGATGGAAAATGGTATATAGGACTCATATTAAAGCGATCAGATGAGAAAAATGATGTTGAAGTGAGTTGTATGTCACCCTCAGAATCTCAACTTCTATCATGGCCCAGCAAGAAGGACACAGTTTGGATTCTATTGATGAACATCATCTGTACAGTTCAAGTCCCATCACTGCAAAGTAATAGTGGACGATTATACAAACTAGAACAGGACTGCTACAAAAAGATTTTATTGCTTCTGTCAAAGTGAGCTAAATGTTACATTAAATGGTAATTCTCCCAAAGTGTTATTTCTATAAATTACTCTGCATTCCGGATTTTGAAAACCCTTAAGATATCTTAGATGCCCTTACAGGAGTACCTACACTTGTTTCATTGTTTGGAAGTAAGGGATTGAGTTAGGGTTTTGAAATTCATACCACATTTACCCTATATAAGTGTGAACATTTCTACAAAAGCTCAGCTTAATATGTCACTGACCACGTTACTAAACATTTGACTGAAAATAAGTTAAATTTGCAACTTTTCACTCTGCGTCTAACTTTAGAGCTTAGTAAGCCTTAGAAAAAGTCTGAATTCTTCACTATTCATTGTGTGTATTATACATTTCAAATCGCCTCTGTCTTCGGTTTTTTCAAACATTTTACCTAATATCTAGAACATTAGGTTTTTCTGTCCATTTGTATGGTTTGGTTGTCTTCTTTGTTTTGAAATTATTTAATCGCTCTTTTTCAATTCGTTGATTTTTAACTTGGCAACGTATGAGCTTACTTTGTAGTGATCGCGCCCGACGATCGTTACTGTTCCTACGGTTTCCACCTCCTTGGTTTTTATTTTGCATTGTTAATTATAATTTTGCCACTACCTCTTATTTTGACCTTAAGTTTTTACCTTTGCTTTTAACACAACGGTTGACAACTACATAGTCGTTTTTCATATATCCACTACCCTCCTTTACGGTTTTGAATTTTGACTACAATGTTCACCATTCCAATCGTTGAATTTTAAACCTTAATTACCTCTCCAGATCCTGCTTACATACTTTGTTCGTTTATTGTTCTTTTTACCTTTCTTGTTTTTATACACCATTGTGATTCTTATTCTTCTGGTTTTTATAATTTAGACATGTCTTTACATAAAGAGACACCAGTTTTCACATTATCGACTAAGGATCTCAACCGTTTTCACAATTTACATACTAGAATTAATAACATAGCAGCAGACATTAAATTTTTGAAACTATGTAGAGAACACAAAGTTATACCCAACTTTATGAACATTTTTTCCAAACTGAGAAAAGATCATATCACATCCACAGTAAAACAAATAGCCATCAACAAATGGTTTCAATTAGAAATTAGGAACCTATATGCTAAAAGGAGCTCTCTAGAAATTTCGGCCTATGAACTACACTTAAAAATTACAAAAAATTTACATCCTGTTGAATTTGAATTATGGAACAATTTTGAACATAATATGCATGAGACCAACACTCATAAGTTTCATATTAAATCCATAACTTTAGATAAAAAAATTAAAGTTTCTTAAGAAACAAGGGGATAAAACTATCAACAACATACCCAAAAAAAAAACAAATCAACCCAGTATTACTTCACATACTTCTGATTTCACTGAAAACTTGTCCAATCTACCTTTTTCTCAGGATGAATTGTCTCTTTTAGATAGGGGTTTGAAATTTGCTTTCCCACCAAGGAATCCACCTATAGATAATTTAATCACAGACATTGAAAAATCCATTGAATTTTTCGATGAAAACTCCAAAAATTATATCCGACAAGCTTGTTCAATACAAATCCAACACAACTTGAACAAATTAAATAAGTCTCATCCCAAAAACTATTCCAAAACCATGAAACAACTCAGAGATAAAGATTGTTTTTACATTAAGGCTGACAAGGGCCATAAAATAGTGATCATGGATAAGACACAATACTTTGACAATGTCCAAATTATGTTGAACAATGGACCTTACATTAAACTCAAGAAGAACCCATTAAATTCCATGATTCAAAAAACCAAAGACATCATTAAAGGATGTAAAACCATCATTGATAATAAATTAAGCTACAAGTTAAAAATTTCAAACCCAAACATACCTAAATTGTTCTGCCTCCCCAAAATACATAAAGATGACAAAGCCATGAGACCGATTGCATCAGGAATAAATAGCCCAACCTATAACTTGGCCAAATGGCTTACTAGTGAATTTAAACAGATGTCCTTTCCCGACAAACACTCTGTTAAAAATACCTATGACGTGATAAGTAAACTAAAAGACATAACATTAAAAGAGTCTGAGATTTTGGTCTCCTTTGACGTTAAAAGCCTCTTCCCAAGTGTACCTCTGGAAGAAACATCCCAAATTTTAAAATCATTGTTACTAAAACAAAATTTTTCTGATGAAATTGTCCTTGAATATTTACAACTTACTAATTTATGCATGTCACAGAACGTTTTTTTATTCAAAAATGAAATTTACAAACAAACACAAGGCACTTCTATGGGAAATCCTCGATCTCCTTTTTTAGCCAACATTTTTATGTCCTCTTTTGAAAACGATTGCAAAGAAAAATTTCATTATTTTCCAGATATATGGTTGAGGTACGTGGATGACATATTCACAATCTTTGATTTAAAGAAACAAAATGTAGATGAATTTGTTAATCAGTTAAACAACATATATCCTTCAATTAAGTTCTCTTATGAACTTCAAGAAAACAACACCTTGCCATTTTTGGACTTGCTTATCATAAATAATAGACAACACATTGAGTTTGACATTTTTAGAAAACCTACACATACTGATAACTTTATTCCTAACAACTCCTTTCACCCTATGAACCAAAAAATAGCTGTGTTGCAATTTTTAACACACAGATTATGTAACATCCCCCTCAATAAAATCAGATATGCAAAGGAACTCAAACACATAAAACAAATTGCCGCTAAACTTGGATACGATAATAATTTAATTAATAAATTAGTGAGAAAACATAACTTTAATAAAACTTTGTCCAATGCCACTTCCCTCAAATTAGACAACAAAAAAGAGGACAAATTTGTAAAATTGCCTTATTTTCCACCATTAAACAGAGACTTGAACAAAATTTTTAAACATAAGAATTATACCATAACATATACAAATCCTTATAATTTGAAAAATTTACTGGGCAGTACAAAAGACAGAACAGAATCTTTGAACAAGTCCGGTATTTATAAAATACAATGCTCACACTGCGACAAAAAGTACATAGGACAAACAAGAAGGAAACTAATAACACGCTTTAAGGAACACATGGCTCACTATAAATATAATCGTTTTGAAAAATCAAGCGCTGCCAACCACATTTTTGAAACAGGTCATAGTATACACGTAAACGATTTAACATTGATAACTTCAGCCAATAACTCATTAAACTCGTTAGAAAACCTTCACATTTACAAAAACCGCGATACACTTATGAACACGGACACAGATTTCAACAAGACCCTATACAAATTGACAGATTTAAATGACACACACGCCGAAAAATCTTTCCGCGTTTCGCTTGTTTCTCGGTCGTCTTCTTAATACTTTCCGTTTCAACCTGGCAGTTGGCTTCCAGTCACTGTTGAAACAGGTTCCACCCCTGACGATGCCCACCTTGTGGGCGAAATGCATTGGGTTTTGCAGCCCTCTGGTTGTTTTGGCTAAAGGAGTATTCCATTTTTGTTAGTTTTGGCCAAAGTTATTGAGCTACTATCAATTATGTCATATGCAGTCGATTGAAACTCATGATGCCAGTGTTACCTTCGATTACCCAGTACCCTTCCCCTTCCTCCGGATACCAGCTATCTTCTAAACATATTTTTGGTTTGCCTTGTAACTATTGAAAATTTACAGTTAAAGAAATTTTTAAAAAACTCACTCACATATTTTAGTACTACACACAAATTCTAAGGCCATCACAATATAAATTTAAGGGTTGTTAATTCGTTAGTTCCACTGCAAAGACATAAGCACAAAATTTGTGCTTTATCATTTAATGATGACAGACTACTCAATCGTTCGAACAAGTGTTGGTTGAACAAATTTCTGTATGAACAAAGTTCCGTGCGAAGAAATATTTTTCGAACAAATGCTGTTGAACAAATGTCCTTCGGACAAATATTGGAGAACAAATTTCCGAACACCATGCACTCATGCATGATAACTGTATTTCCTAACATTCCATCTTGTTATTCTTAAATATTTGTGGTTTCTAAAAAAATGTTAATATCAAGGTGGCTGGAATAAGATTGAACTCTTATAAGAGACTTGTCTCTCAAGTAACCATAAAAAGGTTGGGAAAAGCAGATGGTCATTTCATCTGTAAATCCACTATCATCATGGGTGATTAATTTATAATCTCCCAGTAAATCACTAGCTATTTTTTAGCTGAAATGCACATCTATTTTACTAATAGAATAGAATCTCAGTTTTGTATCTCCATATTTTATATGGGAGTTACGTTTATGAGCAGTAATACAGAATAACTTTCATTCGCATTTTAAAATTACTTGGAATCATTGTACGAATATGGTACTTGAACCAAACAATGCCTTAAAGATTGAAAATTCATTTTCTTACCATCTATTTTGAAATATGCATCAAATTGGATCATATACTCATTTTGAAGACAAAAATTTCACATTTTTTGGGCTAAAAATCTTCCGTCATCAAGGTCAGTTGCATTGTTGCTCCTTGAATAAATTTAGGACATCGCTTAGAGGTTCGCCACTTCTCCACCCTCTGGCACTGTCAGTCTCCGTACCGTCCAATTTGTTAACTACATACATGCAATAATAAGTACGAGAATTTAATTTTAATAACAAGAAATACACCCAATCCCCAACTAACATGATTTTAAAACTAGGGCAGGTTTTTGACTAAAATAACTGGTCGTTTGGTTTAGCACGATTTCTTCTCGACTTCTCTATGATCATGAAAAAGGTCTAGAAAGTGGAAACGGAAACAAACTTTAGCTCTGCTGTTCATTAATTGTGGATGACAAAAATCCTTGGTTTTTAAACTGCAATGTAGAAAAATACCATTCTTGAAATGTTTTTAAAACTTGTTGACCATTTTTGTAATTTTCTATAGATCGTTATTTTTTTAATTTATTGCATGCATTAAAACAAATGTATAATTCTTAGTTATTTGTTGTTTAAAATTATCATTTTACAAAGTTTCTAAATAATGTCTGATAAATAAATGGTGAGGAGTTGAACAGCTGTTTCAAAATGGCGGTTATCTACATTGAAAAATATTTATGATTCACATATTACTGGTGGCGGGAGTAAGAAACCGAGAAAAGTTATATCGCTAGAGCAAAAACTAGATTTACTTAAGCGCTATGAGAATAATGAACGAACATGTGATGTCGTTCATCATACATGTCTGAACGAAGCAACGCTATGAACCATGCTCATTATCATAGTTTCTTTTCTGTAAAAATGAGTTACAGCTATGACATATACATGAACAAATAAAAAAACAAAGCATTAATCAAAATTTAGTCATAATAAAGGAATAAAATTATAAATATGTCAATCAGGTTTGAATGCTGGAATGCATCACCCCCTATTACATGTCTGACTAACACGATTTCATCTTACACGAAATTTTTTAAGAATACATCTATTGTATTAGTCGGGGACTGGGGGTATATACCTTCCCATCATATGGATGGGCTTTTGCACTTGTCTGGAATAATTAACCCTTTTGTCTATTGGAGGGGCATAGTTGGTTAACTTCTATTATTACAATTTTTATTGTTTTAACTATATTGATAACATTTTTAAAAAATTCTGTTTATTCTTGCATAACTGAAAAACTTTTTATAATGTAGTATGGTGTATCCTTGATTAGTGTCGTTTAATTTGTTCCCAAAAATCGTGAAGTAGAATGAAACAGCATTAAATGAATCAATGTTTTCCCATAAGAAAGAACGTTATATATAATAATTGGTTCCAAAATCTTGGGTTCAAAGCCTCTTGAAACACAAAAAGTTGTTATATACTGTGTTTTATGGAGCTTTATGGTGCCGTGTATGATATGATGGTATCAGAACCTAAATAAATCAACAAAAATGTACATTAACATAGAAATGGCATAAAATAAACAAATAGTAAGACGACTTCATTTTAAGGAGCCCAATATCAAGAAAAGGCTACATTTCACAATAGTACCTGTAGTTACAAGAAAAATGAACTATGTATTATGAATCTGGCAAAATGAAGTCGTATGAACTATAGAGAATGATGAGTTTTTTATTAGAAAGTTTATCGAGAGCCACGAACACTTCTGTGAACCCGAGTTCATGAGTTGCATTGCTAGAAAAGAAATGCAACAAACAACTTATTTCTTGCAACATTTACTGTATAATCAATCTATCATAATAGAGGTAAATAAGACATTTATTTTATTGTTTTTATTGAACTGCGAATTCCATTAGGCCCAAAGAAGGATAACCACTCCGTTGAGGCACAACTGATACAAACAGTTGCCAATTATTTTTTTCAGCAAGTCGCTAGGTTGGTCACTAGAATTGGCTAGAGAATGAACAATTGTGCTCTCTGCAACTGAGTATGGAAACCTGTTACATTAGGCCATGGATTGTTTCGTTACTTAGGTTTAATATAATCTAACTCGCAAAATGTGCAATAAAATGTTTTAGGACTTTTGAAAATATGGTAGTTATCTTACGACAAAATTTTTTCTGAATGTAATGTTAGGTCAGTGTTATTCCAGAAAATTGTAACCATAGATATATACTTGACATGGTGTCTATAATAGAGTAAGTAGCTCATGCTGTCTGATGAAAACTTGCTTCCCTGATAGATTAATCCCTTTTTATTTTGAATAATTGTTCTCTCTCTCTTCCTTTATCCTTATAGTCAACAATACATCATTTTCGTAAATGATATTCAGTGCTCCAGTGTTACAGTTAATTTTTCAAATTACAAAAAAGAAAACAATAAAATGAAAAGTAAGAGACAATTGAAAAGAATATTCTGCTTATCCATATACATTTTTGTTATTCAATTTTCTTTTTTGTGTTTAGTTGGAGTGCATTTGCCATAATTTTAGCCGATAGCTAGATTGCTAAATCGATTTACTAGTTTTGTAAATGGTTCCTATAGTATTTTTTTAGTTGCTAGATCAAACTTAAAGTTGCTAGATTTAGCTAAAAATTTGCTATATTGGCAACACTGGATACAAACAACAATAAAATCGGGAGACGTTAAACTCAAGTTATTCCAATAGTGCAGAATAATTTCAAGTTTATAAATAGGTCAATCAGCAGATCTTCCTTTCTGCACAACTCGCGAAGCTTGTAAGGTTTCTATTAAAGGTGATTAAGAGGACTTTAAAGAATACTGAGGAGAATTCGAGGAGGAGGCCATTACTACCTCTCTTTGGACCCATTGCTACGAAATATCACCATGCTAATAATACAACTTTAATAAAAATGCATCAATCCAACACACTTTTTCCACTCAAATAATACAATTCACAGCAACTGGAGAAGTGCAGCACAACAGACGTGCCTGAGTGTCAGTATCAGTCAGTATTTTTTGTGTTATTTCAGCACCGAGTGAAAACGATGTTAACTCGTATCATCGACAATGTTAAGTCGAAGTCATTTTTGAATGACATTAATGGGAATGATCTTTAATCGAATCGACGTTAAGCCGAGGGCACACTGTATGTTTCCTGGAGGTGAAAACTTTTTATAATTAAGTATGTTTCCTGTAGGTGAAATTTGTAAGCTTGGATAATTTATTTAAGTTTTAACTTGGCTTCAGACATAAATTATTTGCAGATTTTCTTTATTTATTAGAAAAGATAAAAAGGATGATTTCATCTTTTAAAATTCTATTAGCAATTTTTCTTTGACTCTTTTTAAGTATGATATTTTGGGATATGGTTCTAATTTTATCTTTTTATTGCATGGAATTTTAATAGACTCCATTCAAAATTTCTAATTTACCAATATAGCATACCTCTTAAAAGTTATTTTTGTAATACTCATTTTTTGTGGTGTGAAACTTCTTTGTGATATATTATACTACTTTCGAGGTAATAGAGTATAGTAATTGATCTAGAAATGGTTTGAGTAGTAATGCTATTCATAATAGTTAGCATTCATGCCTAATTACATTTTTCTCTTGTATCTTTTTGTCAATATTATGTATCAAGGTCTGCCCTGTTAAGGCATGATAGCATGAAACCTAATGGTTTTGTTTGCATAATTTGGCATTTATTTTAATTTAATACTGAGATCATTAGGTTAATAATATTGGAGTCCTTAAGTTTTTCAAACTAGAAATGTTTTCAAGGTGATGTTGCTGAAAGTTTTCCATATTTTTTATAAATTAATTAAAGTTCTTCTGCAGTTTTATAAATCACCCACTATCTTTTATACTAAGTATGTCTAATAAAGTTATCTATTTCTTTTACAATTCATGTAAACATAAGAGTTTTTGTCTTATTATAGGAAACCATTGCCAAGAATTACCACAGCATCTCCCTCTATCCACAAAAGTTCACGCAGTATCTGCTTTCTGAGGTTGGTTTTAAGAAGTGCGAGATTCTTGGCATGCCTCAACACCCATCGAAAGGATTCCAGAGGCCCATTCAACTCTTCTATAAGGGAGGTGCATCTCCACTTAGAGAAGGTGATGAAGGCCCCTCCGAATCTGCAGAGCAGGGACCATCTGCTTCCTCATTCCAATGCTCTCCAAATACGACGTCCAAGGATAACGATGTCAGTGAGACAAGTAGTGGGATGGTTGGGAATGAGGACCAATCAAAAGGCATTATGGGATGCTCCCCAGAGGGGGCAGCACCTTCTGAGGAGAAGACGGACGAATGTGTGCTCGGAGAGCCAGAACGAGAGACAGAGAGTTCATCATCTGAGAAAACCAAAAGTAGTTCTGAACCGAAAGAAATTCTTTCGGCAGATCCTTCTTCGCACACTGTTGAACTGTGCGATGCAAAATCAGGTCACTTAGAAACAGATTCTCGTTCTGACTCCGATAGTGGAGGTAAGTCGATGGAGATAGATGCTGGTAAACCTTGTGCAAGAAAAACTGTGGAGGATTCATTGGTTTGTTCAGAAGCAACAATGGAAGTAAATGACACGCATTCTCCTGTGGCTGAAGGAGAGAAAGAGCATTCCGAAGTTTCACTGTGATTGGTTGAATAGATCAGCTGCTCAAGAGAAGCCATGGGAGTGGCTATGAATAGGCTAGCTTTTGAGTAGTTTCAAGTATAAATAATGTCAGTATCACTAATCCCGGGCAGGACTCACAGAATTTGGTCTTCATGTGAGATGCAACTAATTGTGTTCTGGTTGCCATGCACAAATATGTTTGGAGTGCCAGAATTTGGTTTGATCTGGCTGCTGGGTCAATGTTAGTGTGTTATCTTGCACAAAATCCCCAGTAGTAGCTGGTTAATCAAAGAACTACGAAAAGTAGAAATTCCTTCAAAAAGACTTTTTATTGTTATATTTGAAAGGGTTATTTTCTTACCTTTCAAACTAAAAGTTACAGTAAGAAATGTGTAGTTTACCCTCAACCTTGAGGAAATTGGACAATTCTATTTACTTGTAGTGTGTATCTAAAAAAATCCCCTACTTTGTGTATGTTTTTCCCTATAAAGCTTTGTATGTCAGTAACACTGGGGTGAAGAAATGTAACATTATATGCACAATATTTGAGAGGAGGTTGGTTATTTATGTTTCAGGGTAAGCAGTTCTTGATTGCATCAAATATTTTCTTCAAAGAAGAAAAAAAAATTCTTTAACACTTATTCAAGATTAAACTTATTTATTTAAGCTATTTATGTCATTTAAAAATTATATTGATTGTTTATTGTTTAAGTTCAACAAGATATTGAGGTAGGTGCTGGTGATTTGAACATGGTTAATTTTTACTGCGTTAATCTTTCTTGAAAATATCCATCATTTAGACTGTTTACTCTTGCCGATTATTTTGTAAATGTTCATTTCCCTTTCAACCCAGTTTGTTTGCCTGTTGTTTTTTTCCAGTTGTGTTAGTCATTAGCTGTGTAGTTGCTTCATAAAGGTCTGCTTCTCTTTCCCCGTCTGACCTATATCATGTATATATGATAAAAAGTGGTCATGATAGTGACCTGACAATACAAAGTGATTGATTGCGTGCCTTGAACTTTTTATTTATAGTCTATATAATATATATATATATGTTTTGGAATTGTTTCGGAAATACTAAACCAGAATTTCCAAATTATTTTTACAACAAAAATAGTTGTTGTTAATTCACTTCAACTATGATTTCATTTTTCCAATACATTAAAGTTTTTGCCATTTCTTATTAGTTAATGCAGTGGTGATATTTTATATTCAACCATTTTAAATTGCATTGATATTAAAAATTGGTAGAATAGTTTGGAAAAATATGTTAGCACAAACATAAACATTATGCTTGTACTAATTTTTGCTGTGCAGGACAAATGCACATTTTAAAAAATGTATTATTTTACAGTTTTTATTTGCGTGAAATAGTTTAAAGTCCCAAATCATGTATATCTCGAACTACCAATTTTCTGGGATTTAAACGACTTTGAAATCCTTCTGGATTCGTGTGGGATGCAATTAGAGCATTTCTTGCCATTGGAATGAACTTATTTTAATTTGCTTCTCTTCAGTTTCTTTCAAAGACATTTTCTCCTTGTGTTCACTGATCGCTTGGTAGAAATAGTTCTATTCCTCCCATTCATGGGCAGTTGCAAGTCTCCTCACATTAAGTTGGTTTGCCACCACCTTAATCATCAACAACTTCCCACAGCATTGCAGCTGCATCTGTTCCGCCGACAGACACCACACTCCTGTCATGGAACATGAAACGAGCTGAGGCTACGTGTGAGCTGAGGGCTTTCTCTTCATTGTACTCTGCTCGTGGACTTATGCAGGGGTACCTGTAATGAAAATGCGTTTTTTTTAGAAGGCTAACAAGAAGGCCTTGGAAATCAGCAGTCAAAGAATATCCTTCTGAAAAATTTCTTTCTCTCAATATTGTAAATAATTACAAAAACAATTGCTATTAGCTCACCTAAATAGACGTAGATGTCCGTCAGCATCTCCTGATACCAAAAGGTCATGACCTGTTGATCTGTGTGTGGTGACAATGACGGATGTCATTGGGTAGTACCGGTTGTTCCACATACCTTGAAACAAGAATATGCATAAGTATGTTGCTCTATATCATTAATTTGCTGCTTATAATGTATGATACAAATACAGCTCATAATTAGTTCTCTATTCATACTGCTTGTTTATTCAGTCAAAAAGTTATAAATTTCATATTGCAAAACTACAAGACAGGATATTATTAATTGAGCTGAATTTTAACAGATTCGTCATTTTTTTATGAAACCATATTCTCCCAAACATAATGCGTACTTTTAGTTACCTCTAATTACTCCCTTAAAAATCTACGTCACATTATAATGGCGCATTTTCTATTTCACATACCTTGGGAGGCAAATTTGATAATTTAAAACACAACACTGGCAATGACAAAGATATATGCAAATGTGAATGATTAGCTTATTAGATACTTCTATAAATTTTGTAAACCAAAATGTTAATGAGAATTTTTCAGAATTTATTGAATATAATATTTAGGTTTTAAAATTTTTTCTAAAGTTCGCATATTTAGGCAAATACAGTAGCTAAATAGAAGTGAAGCCCTCAATCAAGCTGAAATGGCTCAAAATGTCATGTAATATTTTGTATGTTTTATATAAAGTAATGCGATTTATAGTTCTAATATGGTCATATGGTACATTTCAAACATTTACCTGCTACCAAAAATCCTACAACACATGTCTGAGTGTACCACTTCACGTCTTTCATAGCCAGGGCACTCTTCTCAGGAGATAGAGCTCTGACATCCCCTAAGTAAGAAAAAAAGCATTAATATCCAATCAAAACTTAAGCTAATATTTGTAAAACTCCTAAATAAGACAATAAATTGTTACAATTTTCCATCAAGAATATTACATTTGGAATATATAAATACATAAAGCAGAAAATGTTAAAAACGGAAATATTGTGTCATAAGCATAAGTTATATAGTAATACAAATGTCATTCATTTCATTATCACTTTAAATCTATTAGCGAGTATGTAATCTTTAAAAGGATGCTTAAAGGGGTATATCAGCAAACAAAGTAGAAAAGCCCTGGTATAGTGGATTATCCTCGAGTTTCTATGCCATATTATCTTAAAGACAGTTAATTGATATTTTAATTATATGACTTTTCTTTGTTCTTTAATTAATTTTAAAAATGTGAAAAAATTTGGCATTTTTGTGAGAATCTTTATTTATTTTTTGTTTATTTATTTCTTAATACGGCGAGGTTGAGGCCCCTTCTTCCACCTAACCATTATGATACACAATATGATAAATTTAAATGTACAGAATTCAATACAAATCAATATAGTGAAATGAAAATCATTTCAAGGTATTCATAAATAATAAAAAAATAAGAAGAGTACAGCACAAATATACACAAAGTAAAATAATAAAAATCATCATCACTGTCCTGTTTGCTGATGGATATAGTGATGTGCTGATATTTAAATGAAGGATAGAAGGAAAAATACAGAGGAAAATATTACATTTTTATGAGGACCTAATGCTGGCTAAGTATTTAGCACAATGATTCTTAAATTGGTTAATACCGTTGACAGAGTAAAAGTAAAAGCGGAGATAGTTCCAAAGATTGCAGGCGGTAACGGTGAAGGATTTATTATAGAAACTGCTACGATGAGTGGGAATAAGTAGTTTGGATGATCCTCGGGTATTCAGGGAGTGGCCAGAATTAAGGGGTTTGAAGTTGTAGCTTAGGTATTTAGGCGAGGAAGAGGTGAGGATACTTCTTAGCTGCGTTAGGATATGCATCTTCCTACGTTCTTCCAAGAACAGCCAGCCCAATTCTTTGAATGCGTTTGTTATATGGCAACTTTTGCTCATATTAAAAATGTATCTAACACAAGAGTTATATGAGTCCTCTGGAGCTTTTGTAACAAATCTTGTTTTAGATCTAGAAAAACGGAATCACAATAATCGAAATGAGGAATTACAAGCGAATTTATAAGTAAAATTTTTAGTTTTACTGGAAGAATGTTTTTAAGTAGCCTAAGTGAATACTAAAAAAACTATTAGAACAAGTATATTACAGTTAATAAGTAAAAAATATTAGTAAAAATACCACTATTGAAAACCACAGTCCAGGTTTCAATGTAACAACATCATGATGATGATGCTGTTGTTACGTTGAAATCTGGTCTGTTTTTTAGTAGTTTTATAGAGCATTATTTTTCCTTTTTACTTAAATATGGAATTCTGAAAAACTATAACTTCTCTAGTGGGTTATAAGTATATTTAACTTTACTGTACCAACAAAGAATCTGAAAACATGTTATTCACATGATTTTTAACTTCACTTGGCCAAAGAGTGATATTTGCAGCAGTGCAATGTTTCCTTATGTATATTTTTTAATGTATTGAGTACAAAAATAAGCTGTAGTTAAACAAGATAGTGGATCAATATTGGTTTGCTGTATACATCCACCTATATCAAAGAAAATTGGCTGTTAAAGGTTTATTTTTGTTGTACAAGTGAACATTGTAAATAACTAGTCATCATCTTAACTTTTAGTTCATGTCTTCACAATATGTAGAGCAATTTGTCCTTAAAAGCACAGATTCGGGAACATTTTACTTAAGTGGCGAGAGACTAGATATTTCATCGTTTAGTAGGTATGGGCTACATTGGTTGGCTTCTCTATCACTGGCAATAACACAGTGCTTCCATTTAAAAAAATCGAACTTTTTTCGTTATCAAATTTATATAAGGGTAGAATCGGGAGAAATTGGATTTTCCTTGCTGCCTACAAAAGATGAATTTTGTTTTAAAATGTATCCCATTTAGTTAACCAAGTGATTCCCAAACCACGAAGAGGGACTTTTTATTTAATTTTTTACTTTTATGCATGGATATATTTAAAATTAAATCTATTTTTTGTGCAAATAAAATAGATATAATAGTTTGCATTTAATATTACATTTTATTTTCACAAATAGTGGCCAGAACTATGTTCATTATTACAGTATTTTCTGTTGCACTGAAAACTGAATAACAGAATTTGATGTTTGGATTCTAGGTGTTGTTTAAAAACCTCATATTAATAATATTTTTATTTACTTGAACATTAACTTTCAGAAACTATGGATGACGTGATTACGTGCTATTTAATATGCATTTTTATGTATGAGTGTCTAGCTATTTCCAGTATCTAGTATGTTTTTATTTATTGGCGATGAAACTTAGGAATAGCATAGAGCAAACTGCTAGGCAGTGTCTCACGTTCAATGTGTTGCCCATGAGGTATTTATATAGTTCTTCATACTTACTCCGTGGCTCTTCAAATAACTTATTTTTTTTTGCTATTATTTCATAATTTTTAAAAAAGACTTGAGATATTAATTTGTCGTTAATAGTATGATAGCTTACAGTTTAAAAAAATTTAAATCAAGTTTTATGAATAAGATATTTGGCTGGGCAAATCCTTTTCCAGATGTTAGTGATATGGCCTACAAGTGCTTTCAAACAACATTGTGTAGAGCTAGATATCGTGGAACTGATAACAGACATTTCGTTGGACCTACAACCATCACAGCCTAACTTGTCAATCATACTAACTATTGAGAAATACCCACAGTTAAATCCCACATTTCTTTTACTGATATTCTTGTGGTTCGACGCAATATAATATGGATTTTTTGGTATTATAATTATTAATTCAAGGTCTAAATCACCTCTTGACAACCAAATATTTGGGTGGCAGAATGAAGATAGCTTTGACCATATATACCTTCATTCATAAAGCCAGATGATAAAACTCGATGTCACATTCCATATTAAAATTATAGAAAATAATTTAACTTTGTTTTTCAGGGAATTATTTTTTAGAGGCATGTAAAGTTTTTAGCAATACGAAAATGGTGCGGGGAATTAATTAAGTGCCTTTTACCCATGCATTGAACTTTTCCTAAGGTAGTTTTCTGGGTAACAGGAACATGAGCAAAGAGTTTGGCTATACTCATTGAAATAAAACCTATGAATGTAATCTATTTTTGTTGAAGTAACTGTAAATCATAATGTAATATATAAAATTTCTTTCACGATAGTCTATAATTTACCTTTGAGAAAAGTGCTCGATATTTAAATCCAACAGCTCTTCCCAACTAATTTACTTATGTAATGTTGATATTGAGTTTAACTCATTACCAAGAAAGACTGCGAAGTCTCGCTTTTTTATGTAATGTTTTAATGAGAATGTAGTTTTATTTGATAAATGGGAATGACTTATTATGAAATTATAAAAAACGATTGGTAATGCAATACAGACTTAAAACTAATTCATTTCCTTAAATGCATCCTAATTTTAGCATATGAAAATAAAATTTCTATACCAATTACAAAGCAAAATTCTGTGAGATAGCGTTTGATGTTGAGACTAACCGCTCTTCGGGAACTATTCCTCAAAGCTTCAGAACGATCTTAGAAGCTTCGAATCGATAAGAAATGCCTTTTTCTTTAACACAATCATACTTGTATTTTTCGGTAAATTTTAAATAAAATTCTGGTTGAATCGCCAATTTCGTTTTTTTTTCTGAAAACGAATTTTTACCGAGTGAGTTTGTTTCGGACATATTTCGTAAAAGCGGGATTTTACCGTAATTCAAAAATGCTGCAACAGTTACTTGATTTGGAATAATGCGGCAGTAAATACTCCTGTAATGCTCACTTGGATATTTCGCATTTTCGATTTATATCAGCAACTTAACAGGAAATGTCTCATGCAAGGCATCGGAAGTGCCATAGAAAAAAGTAAACTTATAAACTTGACATCGATGGCGCTGATATGTTAAATCGAATACGGCAACTTGCTCTGTTTATCAAGCAATCCCACTTGCTACAGTCCCTCGACTTTAATATCTTTTCAAATATTCTCACTTACAAAAGGCTAGGTCATAATCGGCAGTTGCTGTCTGTAGAAAATTGCCATCAGTGCTCCAGTCGAGATGAGTGAGTGGTTGAGTTCCTCTCATTTTGTTTAACTTTTTATAAGAAAAACCATCCCGTGACACTCGGAACAGATACACGCTTCCATTTTGAGATCCAATGGCAACTGCGTCTCCCACTGCAAAGATTAATGGAAAATAAATAAGGTGTAATACTTTTACACGAAACGAATATTAAATATATAAATCAAACATCGGAACAGTGAAAAGCTTTGAATAAAGATAAAGAAACTTTAGTAATTGAAGATTTTAAAAAATTTTCTTGGTCTATTACAATTATTTTTCTTTTTTGACTTTAAAGTATTCAATTATGAATATCTCTAGAAATAAATGTTTATTGAAGTTTTATGTTGCTTTAGAGATCAAGGTCAACCTTTTCACTGACATAGTTTCATTACTACTTGCACGCAGGGCTTTAAATGGAAAAAATAACTACCGGTACTCTTAATGCTCGGGACACGACGGTGAACCACGTTTGCAACTAATATAAAGAAACATTCAGTTACTCAGCTAAACGTAAAAATAAATAGGCAACAAAACTCAAAAGAAACAAAAAGCAGAAAACAAAAATATTTTGTTACATGAGTTTCCACATCGATCGGTGTGTTTTCCTCCTTTTGTTCCTTTTTGCGACAAGTCATCTCGTCTGCCGGCCTTCTTCCCTTCAAAATCCACGATTCTACGTATGGTTGAGGATTGAATAGGTGCAGTGGCTGCCCACGCTAAAAATTGAAATTAAAACTGGCGGTACGCTAAAAATTGAAGTTTAGTGTCGGTACTGCGTACCGGGCAGTACCGGCCCATTTAAAGCACTGCTTGCACGAGTCCCTGTGTTATTGTTAACAACTTTGAGTTGTCAAAAGATTATTAGGATCACCATATGGCTTAAGTAAAATTGAAAAACTTAAGTTTCTACATAAGGCATAACAATGCCGAATATATTATCGATAAATCTCCATTGATGACGGATGCTTAGTAGCCAAAATACGCATTTGTTTTTTTAACCTTTTTATTGTTATTTGAGAAACATAGTTTTTCAATTCATTTTGAATTATGGTCCGTCAAAAGAGCATTTCAAAAGCATGCAATCTTCATCTTAGACATTCAATATCAATTTCGCGTATTTCGTAATATTGACTGGTTGGCTCTTGAATGCCAGTGACGTCACTCACCTGGGTTGAACGCAAGACATGTAAGGGGAGAGCCGCACACTCGGACGGTGGCCATGTGACTGCCCGTTTCCGCATTGAGGATCACAAGGTGTCCTTCGGAACTACCGGCGGCCAGGGCCATACCAAATGGATGGAAGCTTATTGACACCAACTCGTACTGGACCTGTTAATAATGGCCAATCAATCGCATAACTTAGTTTAATGGCAAAACTTCATTGTTGATTTTCGAAAGGAAACAGGAAATTCGCCACGTGCGCTGGCAAATTTCGGAAATTTTTAAACATCTAGTGAGATTAAATATTCACAAGGAAATTTTAGGTTTACTATTAAATAGAAAAACTACGGTTATGAAAATTCTAATTTTGTTTTTTCTTCGATTTTTTGGTAAATCATTCTCATCGAATATATTCCACGAAGGAAATAACGCTCCTTTTTTGTTAAACTCAGTTGAAATATTTCCATTCCCACAAGGGTTCTGTTTTTAATTCAATTGAACATTAGAAAATACGCTTTACTTTGTGGGATGGAAAACATGTTAACATGATGAAGTGTCGGAAATTTGACAATTGAACACACGCACAATCCTGCAACAGCACGCGTTTAGTCCAGGAGATTGCTCCATTGGTTATTGTCCTTCTGCCATGGTTTATTCAATAAAACTGAATAAAATTTTTTAAATATCCGCTCAGAATCAATCGCTGTAGGCTGCGTTTCTGCGACCGCCTTTATACAAATGTTTGTCTCGTACGCGGATCACCTTGTCTAGAGGCTATACTTTATGGACATGCTCGCAGAGACGCGCTTACAGAGAGACACGTTTATAATTCTCGCGCATTAATATAGACAGAGATATTTACGATTGCCATAGATACTTCCGCCATCTGCTAACACTTGCTACTAACTCAGCTTAGAAAAAATTAACTTCTGTTTATACGAATAGCGGTAGGTTTGCATTACGAGCAGAATGACGCGAAAATTGGCTAAATACGTCAGGACACTGCTATAGGAATTTTATAGGGACTGGTCAATTATTTTATTTATATAGGATTTTTTAACTGACCTAGTTGCTCGATAAAGCTTAAAGTGATACGATGTCGGATTTATAGACAGGTAAATGGAAAACAGCAATTTACAGAATTTAAAACAGAAGGATGAGTACCAAGCAATATTATTACGTTTGCTTGAAAATTCATATTTTATTTCTTGGGGCGTAGTGAAACGTAACAGAAACTAAATATTTACCCTTACATTTCACTTTTTCGTGTTAACAGTGGTTGCTATTGTCCACTATTTTTATATTTTCCAAAATTTAAGCGAGGAAATATTCAGTTATCTGCTGAAAATGTTCTTGAGAAGATAAAGTCTCCTTATGAATTATTACGACAAAATTCGTCTCACGCTAAAATAGTAAAATATTCAAAATTTTCAGCCTAATCTGCAATAAGACGCACGTTTTACTCGATAGTTAGTAATATTTTGACTGAGGCTGTTGATTGCTAAAATGAGTTCGAAATAATTATTTTTGTCTTAAACGTTTGAGAGTTTAAAGTTTTGCTGATATGGAGTAAAACTTCAATTTCCTGCCTTGTATATATTATTCGAGAAAACTTTATGCACTGTTCAGTGTTATGGGACAACACACAAATTAGTTTGGAGGCTATTCTGAGATGAAATAAAATGGATTGTTCCCTCAGTAACTTGCGTTAATTTTTCTTAAAGAGCGCAATCAAATAACGAATAATTTCTTTCGTTGGAATTCAGATATGTTGGCTTGTCACGGCGGCCGCGGAACTCACCTGTGTATTCCATACGAGTTTATGTTTTCTCCAAAGAGCGACATACTTGTCATGTCCAGCCGTTGCAAACACCTCATCGTCAGGGTGGACAGCTAGACCCCAGAGTTGCCGACTGTGTCCGAAAACAACCTGTGGAAATTGTAAACATTATTTCATCCATAATCATGTATCGACATCGCTCTTTTGCCATTTATAAAATATTCTATCCAAACTATATGTATGTGAAATTGCACTTGACCAGTGAGAAATTCATGTTTCTCCATATAAAACCTGATGAATTTTCTAAAGAGCAAAAATATTATGCCAACAGAGATATTATTAACTTAATTAGATGAAACCTATCGTGAAAATTAAAATAGCTATTTTAAAATTATTTTCATTTGTCAATAGTCAATTTAAATTCAAATTCCAACATTTCCCACCGTGTTTTAACATACCTGGTTAAATCTCCTTTGCAGAGAACCTTCTAAAATGTTGTTCTTAGTAGTTCCGACGTATATGTTGCCGTCGTTTCTACCTGGTCTCTGTGGATAGATTGTACGCACACCTCCAGCTGCTTCTGGTAGCTGCAAGCAAGACAAAATCGAAGCTATAATAAGTGTCTCAAAATTAAATGAATGTATGTATTGTAATAATTTTTAGTGCTTTTCGTCATTGCTGAAAAGCACTATTATCTTCGTGATGTCCGTCCGTCCGTACGCATACAACAGAGGAAAATTGACTGAACCGATTTCAACCAAATTTGGTAAATAGAATTTTCACATATGTGCATGACCAAGATGACACATTTGAACCGGATCGACTTAGCAGAGGTGCCACAATTACAAAAGAAAACTTTTCAGTAATTATGAATTTGGAAGGAATTGACCCAACCGATTTCAACTAAATTTTGTATGAAGGAAGTGTGCAACATATAAAAAATCAAGAGTTTTGGTATAGATATCAAAAGCACTGCCACAATACAAGGAATAAAAAATTCTTTTTATGCGTAATTGTGTTAAACTGTCCGCATCAGTTTTAACCAAATTTAATATTTATAATGTGCACATATATACAACACCATAATAGCATATTTGGACCGGAGCAGCATAACAGGGGTGCCAGAATTACATATTAATGTCTTTAAGTAACTACGGATTTGGAAGGAATGGGCGAACGGATTTCAACTAAATTTTGTTTATAAGATTTGTACAACATACCATAATAAAATGAAGATGTTTAAAGCGGAGCAGGGTTAACACAGTAAAAAGTATAATAGTATTTCTTTTACACGTATTTCTGGAGAACTCACGGTATGGATTTTAACCAAATATGTTATATATAACTCACGACATGGATTTTAACCAAATATGTTATATATAATCTTCATAAAAATAAATAACCAAAATAGCATATTTCAACCACAATATCAAGGTTAGAATTTTTCTGTAACTATGAATTTCGAAGGTATTGGCTGAACGGATTTCAAAGAAATTTTGTGAGTAGGGCGAGTATAGAATAGCAAACCGAACCAAGCATGTTTAGAACGGATCTAAAAAGCAGGGTTACTACAATGTAAGGAAAAATAATTTTCTGATTTCAAAGCAAAACATTAATATACGATTATACTAGGCGAATTTGACGAAAAGCTCTTCTGTACCACGGGAAGCCCGTATACATCCCTACTTGTTCTAAAATACATAACAGCCTGTCTCGTTCTATATTTAAGATTGCATTATCTACTTGACGCGTTTTGTCGTTCTTTAAATAGCCAAATAATCACTTTCTCATTCCCATTATCAATCAAAGATTTGAACAATCTATGTTCATTAATGGACAACATATATTTACAAAGAAAGAAAGAAACGAGGTTAAGTTTGTTTATCTTTGACGGTGAATATTGAAGATAATGCAAACATCTTCGGTCCTATATCAGTAGTTTTCAGAAACAAGTTTTTAATAATAATTGATACTTAGAAAATGATTATGGAAGCGAAAAAATTATAAACGTAATAATTAATAAAAGTATAATAAAATATATTACATTGGTTTAGCATCTTTAATATACTAGCGTAATACTTGATTCACGGTCTCCAGTCATTTTTTGTGACCTGTTAACTTAGTGTATTTATATTCGCTCATTATTTATTATAGTGACCGCGGTATATATGCCTTTAAAATTTAATAAAGCAAAAATTTAAGCTGTTATTTTAAAAGATTTCCTGGTATTAAGCAAATGAGATTATAAAGGGGTATTTAAGGCTGTGCTAATAAAATTCGCGGCTCTACGAATTATAATTGTCTGTTTAGTTTCATCTATACCTCGACCCTAAAAAATTTGACGGTTTTTATTTGTCATGTTGTCCCCTTTTGTGGAATAAAATATTTTGGATCCATTAAAAGGCTTCTGGAAGGCTTTTCAAACATTACCTTCAGTTAAACGCAGAAGAAAAGAGTGTTTTCTTATCATAGATGGCTTCGGTTGTCACTGAGTCACGCGATCTCTGGGAACTCACTGCAAACGGGTCAGCACGCTACTAACCAAGTTGGCCGTATGTGAGTAACATGCAGTTAAGCAGATTGTGAATTTTGGTTAACAAGCGTGAGAATTGAGAAAAAAAGGTTAGTTTTGCCTATCAAGTAGTTGAGTTACGTTTTAAGTTAATAGATGCATAGAAAATATGCCAAGAACTACAAAGTGTGTATAATCTTATCGCTTTGGGAATAAAAACGTCAGATAAAATAATTAGTTTCATGAGAGAAAACGAGAGAGTTATTGTAATTACTGCTTAAAATCGCTTATGGTCGTTTATATTTCGCGGAAATTAGGTTAATATTATCGAAAAATCCTTTTTAGTGCAAAAGAAAACTACCAATTAACAATTTAATGTCATTACTTAATCTTATGAATCAGTTCTTAGTTTTTACTTGAATGATGTATACGCGGAAATATCGCACCAATGTTAATATTCACATAAGTGACTCAATGTTTATTTGAGAGTTTAAAAAAAATGAGTTATATTAACTGAGTTGTTTCTTCGGCGTACTAAATGAGAATGAAGTCGGTTAAATATTTGAGACAGCAAACTCGAAAATGCTTTCAGACAAGTATGAAATATAAAAAATGACTCTCTTTACGAAAAGGCTGAGATTAATTCTAAAAAAGTAAAGTTAAATAAATTTTTAATTATCTGCCAATAAAATAAAGCAATGAATATCTGAACAACCAGCGATATTTAGAAAAAGTCATTCAAAATGTTGCTTCGGCGTAAACACTGAGCAAGATAAATGCTAAAGATGTTTACTTGGTCAAAGGCAACTAATACAAAACGTGTCGCTTGCGTGCGTAATTGAGCTTTCGCTTCGATCCACTAACCTTCGTCTCCGTTATCTTCTTGTAGTTCTGTAGAGAGTCCCACGCGCAGATTTTCCTGTCTCTCTCTCCGCCAGAGAGTAAGGTCCCTTCTGACAGCATCACTAGAGACCCGATCCCCTTGTTATGGGCCTGAAAGGAGTGTTTTATTTTGATTCCGTGCACAGTTCAGACAGTCCCAGACATCAGTTATGAGTAAACGAATCCTGGGAATTTGGAAATGATGACGGAACATAGAAGAGGAAGACTGACCGAATGACTTGTTTTTATAGCGATATCAATTGTCGCATCAACAGTTCTATGCCTATTTGTTTTGAGCATGAATATTTCACGATTTCTTATGTGAACATCATTCGTCAAGGGCAATCACATTGTTGTTCGTGTCGCGAATTCATGTGCACTAAATTGGATGAAACAGAAAAAGAGAAAATTTTCTTGAATTTATGCTCAAAAGGATTTTATTTAAAGAATATTCGGTACTTTTCGGTTATAGAGGATATTTTTTTAAAGCAAAACATTGAAACGCTTGGAGTCGAAAAAATATGGGCATTAGAATATCGAAAGAGCGGGCTGACAATTACTTATGTTGGTGAAATACGACAGCAACAGTTAATGTCTTTATGGAAGAAAATCCTTGTCATAAAGCTGCGTTGAAGTTAGCTGCAGGAGCTAACAAAGACATGCTAGAGAGTGCATGTATGAAATCACTATCTCGCGAGAAAAGATAATTGCGAAAAAAACTTTCATTAGGCTCGCAAAGTGGCGAAAAATCAACCATTCAATAATTATGAAGTTGAAATTGGTTTACGAGAATTTAATGATTTTGACATGGGCCGCATATTCAAAAAATTTTAATTGCTAATCATACTGCTAATGAAATGAGAGATAGGTTGGTTCAAAAAATTGCAAGTTCTGAAGATAAAAATCTCGAATAATAATTAACGAATCGATCTCTCTCAGTAAAAAATCTACATTAATTTTGTACGTTCGAGTATTTATTTCAGGTTGTGGAATGACCGCACTAGTAAATCTATTTATCGATTTCATTGAGTTAAAAGTTGTAATGGTAAAAATTATTTTAAGCTCTTTACTTCGTCACATCCAGTCTAACGGAATTGCAGAAGAATAATTGAAATCATTACCTATTTTTAGTTACTCCCGATGCTGAGAATTTTTGGTGTAGTTAAAAATTATTGAAGGAAAAATTTCCTCCAGTTACCGTATGGCCAGGACCGTCCCGACAGTTTTTTTGAGTGTGGGCAAGAATTATTTTGGCCGCCCCTAATATAAGTCACTTAATATCCATCAGCACACGAAGGGTAGCCTTTCATTCAAAATCACAAGATTTTACTCCATGAAGTTCATACCAGTAGTTTTTTAGCAATTATTACAAAACAATCTTGTACTTTAAATGCAGCAGAAATATATTTTAAAATACATGTATTCTATTATAAGGAATTCGTTGAAGTATTCACACAGGAAAATGCACAGAGAAATAAAAAAACAAACATTACAAAAAATGTATAATTAGATACATTTTTGAAACATTTTCCACCAAGTACGATATTTCTTAAGGTATTTACATAAAGATGTGTTGATAAATGATAAAATATACACATTTAGAAAATGGACTAAAGATTTAAGTTAAATACAATCTTAAAATAATACAAACTTAGATAGCGAAAATAAATAATGCTACAGATCTTCTTGGCTTTCAATGCAACAAAATCTCTAACAGTTTCTTCAAAAATTGTTTTCAAATATGAACAGCAATATTTCATTGGGCGAAGGATTCGGAATCCTTCGGGATAAGGCTTTCAATTCATCGAACAGGTAAAGTGATACTATGTCTCTTTTCGTGCTATCTGCTAAAGTGGCTTTCAGATTCATAAAACATTTCCTAAAATAATCATCTTCGAAATTAGTTTGAAGCGAAGGCTTTCACGGCGTTCTGATGTAGGCTGCATGGCTTTTGGTTTCACTGCGTAGATCGGCTTTGTAGACGACGTTTCTCCGTCGGCGCTAGAGTCGGCGTCCTCAGGTCAGATGAGTTCGAAATTACTTAACTTCTCTAAATTGAACAAAATTCCAAAAACGGAATTATATTCTTCTAACTGTTGAATTCTTTCAGAGACGGATGAAATTACTGTATCGAGAATGGTGTTAAGGAAGTTAACCCTAAATTGCTTCTCAGAATTGTTGATTGGGTCATCGGGTGTTTCATATACGAACTGTGCTTTTGTACGACGGTTCCTATTATTTCCTTCTTGGGAAAATTCCTCTGTTAACGCTTGAATCTTCAGAAAATTTACCAGCTGTTCCTTGTAATTTGAAGAAATTTTCATCCGTTCTACATGTCTCTAAAAAGACTCTAATGAATGCCGCAGATACCACTATGTAAAAGTCTATTCGGAAACTGTAGTAGACTAGATTAGGCAAAAATTGTCATATGTGAAGTGATTTACCTGCGCTAGGTCCGCTTTGAAAATTTACAGGGTCCGGGTTAACTTCTTTGAATGGACCTCCTATTTATATTTCTATATTGTCCATCATTTATGATTTCATATGTATATACTAGCGTAATTTCTCGTCAAATATGACTGGTATATGCAGATTATGTATTAAAATTTAGGTACTTCTCATTCTTTTACACCTCTCTTCTCTTCGTAGGTGTTTTCCGCAGTGGGAAATTTTTTGTGTTAAAATGTAACTGATACACAGTTTTTTTCGACCCACAAAACTAACAATATTCTTTGGTAATACTCTGTCATCTATTAACCAATATATAATTAACTTGTAATTTGTATATATTTTACTGTAATTTTTATGTAATTTATTTTTTAAATATGTAAATATTGTAACTACTTATATGACGAAAGGGTTAAATGTAAGAAGGGACTATATAGTCTCAATTTCGCCCTAAATAAAGTCGTTTGTCTGTCTATCTCTCTGACTTCCTCCCTCTCTCCCTCGTATTTTATCTCTTGTTCTTCACATTTTCATCCCTTTCTCCCTTCTATTCTTACCCTCTTCTTCCCATCCTTCCTCTTCCTCTCATCCTCCCTCTTCCTCTCATCCTCCCTCCCATTTCCCTCTCTTCATCCATCACATTCTCCTTCTCTTTCCCCCCTCAAAAATGTAGCTCTCTGAGCGTACACACAAATCTTACATACAAAACGAATAAGTATTTCTCAAACATTATGCTAGACAACTATAGCTGGCCAAAATTATTTTAATTCTCTGGAACATACTATAATGTGAGTTATATATTTTTAATATTCGGTCCACATAAAATATTGTTTCAATAAATTTAAATTTATTAGTTTTATTCGGAGGAAGTGCAATATATCCCCCCTCAAAATAGTGCCAAAAGCGGGCATTTATTTCATAAATTACCATGTCAACCCTAAATAAGCTAATTCTGAATTTCTGCCAAATTTAAATTTTCTATCTACATCCTTGATCAAGTTATTCGTGTCTTAATAGCTTTACACATAGACCAACGGGCAACATAGCCTTTTATTATTATTTTTGTGATTTTTTAAACCTCTCTTTCTCTCCCTACTTCCCAAACCGTCCTCAAAACCTCCATTCTTTTATCAACTCCTGTCCCTTTTACAAAAATATCAAATATAAAATTTTGCGTTGATCTGATTAATAGGTTTTGAGTTAGAGCACCCGCATAATTCCTATCACATACACACACAATCATCAAGAAAATGATCAAAACGTGTTTGGGGGATCTCGGAACGTGTATTTTCGTTGAAATCTCGAAATTGATTTTTTCATGAAAACAATACTTTCCCCTATAATACATATGTAGAAAGTAATAATACAAATAAGATAAAAACAGCGAGAACGGACTGACTTGATGTTAGATACCAGCAAGAAGATGCGCGAAGATGCTCGATCGGGAATAAGCGAAACCGAGATTTGATGTGCGGAAACGGAGGGATGACTGTTTACGTGAACTCATGCAAACCTCACGTTACTTCACATACCTAGACCAGCAGAGGAAAATCCTAACCACGATCCCGGAATTCGTTAAGAAAATGTCACATTTTGTTCGTTTTCTGGACGAAGAACGAAATATTCACATTCCTCAAAATGACTTAGGAACAATTTACTTCGCTTATGGATGTACATAGTTTGTAAATTTTTATATCAACTCGCTCATTTTATAATAAAAAATAATAATATCAAAATATTTGAAAAAATACACGAGCATTAATACGCTTGTAACACCGGTTTAAATATTGAACGCACTACATGGAAATATAGTTGTTATGAGAAAATACCCCATTAAAAATATGTACTTGCACTTATGCAGAATATCCAAAATGCCAATCCCAGTTCTAAGACGGTACCACTTTCCCCACTCAAGGCAATGAAAGAACGGAATGATTGTGACGATAAAAGAGAATTTGATTGCGTGAGACGAAAAGAGCGATGAGATTCACACAACGCATTTGTTTATTCTTTCAATAAAATTATGCCCTGAGTATGATTCATGCACTGAGCGAACCCCTGGCTCAGTGTAGAAGTGGCGAAGCACTTGAAACCATAGTGAGACTACATTTAAAAACAAATCTATGAGAGTCCGAAAGTTCCCTTTCGACCCTTACCCTCTACATATTAATAGACACCTTAGTTTCCGTTTGTCCGCAGAATGGTGGCCGCCCTCGCATTCGGCCGCCCGTGGCTTTTGCCCACGCCTTGGGCCGGCCCTGCGTATGGTACTAAGCCAATAACATATTAGAATTATTGGTGCATGACTCTGTAAAAACATTTTCAGGAATCAACAAATTCAAATCATTTAGTGATGCGCTGTACCTGATGTATCATGCATAGCATTTTTGGTCAATTACTGCAGTGTGGCAGGGTTATGAAGCATTAGTGTTTCGTTTTGAAGAAGCTAAGAATGACTGCAAGCAGAGAGAAGAACGAAATAAGTATGTATCTAGGTTTACGAAGAAAACAACTTGTGTAGTTATAGTTTTTGATTTAGGATTGATATGAGGCACGCTTTAAGAACTGTCTAAAACAAGCCAAGACTTGCAAGAACGTTAGATAAATTTATACGGATCTAATGAAAATATTTAAAATCCTGATCCACTTTTTGAAGAATGACGAGAAAATCCTGGACCATCTTACGAAAAATCCATCACTGCTGCCAATTTTCTCAAATTCCAATGAGTTCCTCTTCACAAAAATAAAAAAGACGACTCTACAATCTGTACAAATGAATTTTATGAAAATTGGAGAATATCTTCAGAAAAGAGACTCAGTGATGATATCCCGAAATGAGTAATAGATCCAAAACAGTGACCAGAAGGGATTCACATGCATTTAGAAATCGGCGAGACAGCTGTCTGAAAATTTTTCCTCGAGGGAAAAATTCCAGACAAATTATGACTACTGATGCATCTACTACTCTTAGATAGCATTCATATTTCCTCAAGCAAACTTCACCGATGGATCTCATAACGACTCCAACAGGATCTTCTTTGTTGATAAACAGGACATCGGCACTGACTATTATTAAAATCGTTGGACATCCTATTACTCGTTTCGATCCGGTAAAATACCTACGTTTAATCATGGCTGCTTCGTCGGCAACATTCTGCAGTGGATGCAAAAAGCAAACAGCGGAATAGAGACAATGACTCCTATGAAAACATGAGCCGGATTTGGAACCGCTTATAAAATTTACTGTGGAAATTTGTTTAATTTTAATTTTAATAATTCATATTGTTATTTTTCTAAAACTTGTCAAAATAAAAATAGTGAATTCGATATTTTCAAGTTTTTTAAAGAAAATGAGATGCTTCTTATTTCGGAGAATGTGATATTCGAATAAGTGCGGCAATATGGTTATATCCAGAATAAAACTATTTGTTAACTAACAATATCTTTCAATTCAGGTAGAACGGAAGCCAATAGGCCAAGCTCATGACTTTTTTGTAGAAATATTCTCCACGGTTCTCCCTTTTAACGGAAGATGTCACTGCACTCACTTCAAATTCTAGTCGCACGAAGTACGAACCATCCGCATCCACGGAGTATATGGTGATGAAACCGTCGCCGTCTCCAGCCACCACGTCACCGTCTGCCTCGAACTGCAGGCAAGTCACGTGGGTCCGCGAAGACGCCTGGTCCTTCGGAATGAGAGGAACAGTGTGTTACAAGTGCGCAGATGATCCAAATTAAACTTTTGGATTTGCATTGGGTTGGATCAAGCACCTTACTTGCGAAAAGGGAGGTTGGAATCAGAGAGCGAGTCTGGGAAAAAATGGAATTTTAAGCAGGATAACAATGTGGCCGTCCGGGGCATCGTATCATGGGAGAAGAGGGCGGAATCGAACGATAGAAAGGTCAGATCTCTTAGCCGTTTCATGGGAGAAATATTAATGTAGGTAAATTAGGCAAAAGCCATTTGTATTATTAAAATCGATCAGTAATTATAAATTTCGCGAATTTTATGTTTTACTCGAAAATTCCTCCGCCAATTAGTACTCACCGGTTTAACAATGTCCGTCCTTTCAAAGAATCCGTCCTTGCGCCTCGTCCAGAAGGCCAAGTGTCCCTTTCCGTGGGTGATGATCAAGTTGTCGTCCAGCGGATGGAACTCCGCTCCCGTTAACTCGTCTTGGTGGGTCTAAAAAAAGCAAAACGGAACGGTTAATGTCAGAAAGAGATTTTGACATTGTTTTTAGTATTTTAAACGTAATGCTATATTAGTTTGTTTTCCAATTTTTCTCTATCATTGATAAATCATAGTATGAGAATTCCTTGGAATGACTAACACATACTGAAACATTTCCTGTCAATTTGGGACGTCAACTTTGGGAAACCAGCCAGCATTAATCCTGATTTGAACTTCTTGTTTGATTTTTCTTTTAAAAGAAATATTACATTCATTTGACATAGATGAATTTTGCTTAAATGTTAAAAATTACTCGCAATAAATATAGTTTTTGGCCTTTTTTGCAACCATAAGTTGGATCTTTATTTGCTATAGTGTGAGGTAAAAACAATGCATTTTTACTTTTTAGACATTGTTCATTGATTATATAGAAAAAACGTAACTATATAGCTTACTATTCATTAAATTTGAAATTACATGCATTATTTTTTGCTCATGGCAATTTTTTATGCATCAAATTGTTCCTTTTATAAAGATTTTGGGAAGTAAAAAAGTATAAAAACATATTTTATTGAATTCTAGTGATGGAAAATATATAATTATTTTTATTTCCAAGAATATTTTTTGTTGCTTTTAGAGCTACAAAAGATCTTCTTGCTTCGACTGGAATATAAATGTGGTTATTTCGAAAGACACAGTTGGCGTACAAATAAAACCTGTCGTAAAAATAAATCTGTGCCGAAATTCATTTAACCCTAAGATTTGCGAGTCCAATCCGAAGTTTGAAAATTCTGTTTCTAACCCGAAGATGTGGCAAAAAGGAATACGAATCATAGGCCAGAAGTAAGTTTTGTCGAAATACACCTATACGTCATTTTTCGCAACCGTTGACGAACTTAACACTCACGGGTAACGGAATGTAAAAAAGGTGAATGGCATGGAATGACCGGCAGTTAGATTCTAGGGCCGGATACTCGGATAAAATATTAGTTTTCACTGCAATAGAAGCCGGGAAGGAAACCATTACGGTTTATTTTTTATTTGTATGAATTCCGTAGTGAAATGCTATGCAAAGGGGGAATACGAGGAATTAGCTTTGATAGAGCGGAAAAGAGGGCGGAGAAAGTTTCCTATAAGAAGCGCGCCTTTGGAAAGAAATGAAAGCGTTGGGAAATTTAGATGTGGGGCACGCAAAAATGGCGAAGATTTTTGAAGAAAGGAAAAGAGAGAAGAGACTTAAAACAAGCAAACATCTGTAAACAACGACTTTGAATTGTTCATGCGTATAGTAGCGATCTTCTTACAAAAAGGGTATTAATTAAATGCTCGATCTCGAATTTCATTTCATGTGATTAATCTAATTAAACTCTAACATAAGTTATTCCGCTCTTAATTATACGCAAACGCGTATGTGTTACAACCTTAGTTAGATATATGCGCAAATGTCACGCGAAGCTGTTTGAGAAACTAATGATTAATTTAAGAAATGTTCAACGAGTTACTTCAGCAACCAGAAAATTCTTTCCACAATTCCTTGTCCTCATTACGGTTATGATATCCTTAACCCTTTTAGTTCCACGATTCATTTTTTTGACAAACTCTGGTAATTAATTTTTCAACTTCCATTTTCAAAGATTACAGAAATATTCATTTAAAAATACTTTAATCACATGACAATGAATGGAAAAACAAAACATTTTTTAAGGGTATTAAAAAAAATGTTCTTATGCTTTGGCATCTGTCTGTCCGTCCGTTCACTTGCTTAAATTAAAATTGTGATGAAACCGTAAACGATAGGGAGCTGAAACTTGGAGTGCAGATTTCTGTACTGCTGTCATTTGTTTTTATTTAGATTTGGGGTTTAAAAATATATACAGGATTGGATAGAAACCCATTAAAATAAAAAAGTCTCTGAAGATATAAAAGACGGAAAGCTGAACTTTTGAGCGTACTTACAAACGAGGCTCTAACGACATAACCACATAAGAAATTAAATTAAGATAACCTGAATTTACGTTAACAGATGATGAAATTTAAAATCTCCTTAGATCGTCGATTAGGTTATTGGGAGAAATCCTTACAGCGAAATAAAACAAAAAATCCAAATTTATTAATAGAAGAAAAAAGGAACGCGCTAATTGTATCCGCGTTCATGGATAACATTCCACTTGTTTTGTTGTGGACACGTATGGCCACCTAAAGTTCGCGCACGACTACTACGCAACTAGTGTGGCTAATGTCTTTGTTTTTGTCGTATTTGCACCTGCGTGCACGCAACATAGATTATGAGCACGAATATGAATCCAACATAAGCGCAGCCTTAATTGTGATACAGTTGGTCCCCTGTATTCGTGGATTCGGTATTCGTCATTTCACTCATTCGTCATTCATGTATTATGGAATAATGTTTCGGTATCCGCGGTTTTTGTTTTCGCTTATTCCTCACTCGGACTACTTGCCATGGCTGATTAAGAAGTCAACACGCACGCTACTTGTTCAATAGTGACTGACTCATTAAACTCGTTTCATTTTATTTTCTGGCCTATTTTGTTTATTTTTTGCTATTGATAATGAATATACTAGGTTGATAATTACTTTTTTATTCGTTGTAACTAGCGTAAAGCCGGCTTCACACATTTGTTATCCGCCGAGTGCCGAACATTCGTGATCACTAGCCGAGTGACGAGTAAATATTTTCTTCCCTACTTGCAGCTGCCTCCACACCAATCTTCCATCGCCGAATCCCGAGTATTCGTATCGACTTGCGGGAAAAGGTGTAAATATTCATAGTAATGAAATTTTACCGATGGATTTGGACGGTGAAGATACTTTTATCGCTGCAAATGCCGCTTTTGTTGTCATGAGCTGCCCCTATTTGAAAATGAAGCTGAAAAAGAAGAAACCGCGGAAAAGAAGATGGTGGATGTGATTGTACGATATACACTTTACGACTGACTGGCGGCACTGAGTACAGGTTGCTGCCAGATCCGCATGAAATTTCCCGCAAATAGGGAAAATTCCCACGATTTTGTAGCAATGCGGAGAGACATTCGTAAATCGGCGAATAACGTATGTGTGGAGGGGTTAAAAACACCGCGGCTTGCCGAATATTCGTCCCTTCGACTCGTGCTCTTGTACTGGCTCTCGACGGGAAAGAATCGTGGTTCGCCGAGTGACGAACATCGGCACTCGTTCCATCCTCAGTACTAGATATTTGGCGAGTGACGAGAATTCGTGTCTCGGCACTTGGAGAATAACGAATGTGTGGAGCCATCTTTTGTGTGTTATTACGCACCAGCGCCACGTGATTTGTTTTGGAATTGTGCCGTTAACATCGTATCCGAGATTCTAGCGGGTTTTACTCCGCAATATCTGTTTTCATATTTATCATGTTTTTCATTCGTAATTATGTAATTTAAAGTTAATTTCATTTATATTAACAATTGGCAATGTTTAGTATATGTGCTGTCCTGTATAAAATTTTAACGACCAGAACGCCCGTAAACGACTTGTTTTCTTAGTTTGGATGTCATAGTATACAGTGGCAACTACTTAAAACCTAACCTCCCTTATTACATGAAATCTTATGAGAGAATATTCCCATTTCTTTCGTCACATGAGTGATTTTAGTGGCGAATCGGAACGTAACCCCCCTTACATAATGTATTTTTATGGGAAATATTCCCCGGTATTCGCTATTTCGATGTTCGCGGCCATTTTATGGTACGTAACCCCCGCGAATAACGGGAACCAACTGTATTTGTATAACTATGATGCAGCGGAGAAACGAGTCTTCTAAATAACAATGAATACTCCTTGCATTGTGAAAAGGTCTCTAACACAATCCTAAAATAAATCAAATTGTATGCATTTATTCATGTAAAGACGCTAGCAGCTGATGCGTGTCGCATTTTCCACGAAAGTGTTTTTCAGTATTAAGTATAAGACTCAGAAAAATGACTAATCGGTGTAAAGAAGAACGATAGAGGTTTTGGGATTGCGTGCTTAAGCTAAAAAATTATTTTCCGATTTATATCATATTGAAAAGGTAGACATGATTGGAATTCTCTACAGAAAAACATGAACACGTCAAGACAAACATTGTCTCCACGCGAAATTAAACAAGTTTCTATCCGTTTCTTATATAAACATCTTTTAGTTTATCAACATTCAAAGTGGTCAGTGGTCAGTTTATTAAAATTACATCTGCGGCAATTTTTGTAAATACGTACTCAACTTTACTATTATGAATACAACAAATACATAATATTCGCATTTTTTGTCTCGGAATTAATTAAGAAATTTGAAAATCCTTAAACTATCCGTTGTTACCACAGTCAATTCTACAAACTGCGACGAAAAATACAATAAACCTATTTCTGGAGCCATTTTTGCAAAAAGACAGAGTTATCTGATCACAGGCGACGCCCAGGGAAAAATATTATTGCGGTGGCCATTTAAAAAAATTAAGAGCTCGATATTACTTTTTCAGAAATTTTTTCATTTACTCACAAAGGAAGATTAAATGTTTGCTCTGTTTGTAAAAAACGATTCACACTTTCAAATTGCTATAGCATAAGATTTAATTTGGCGCTGTTCGTTTGAAATTGTTCTTTCGCATATTCACCGAAATAATGGAAATTTTATATGGTAATCATTGATTCATAAATCGCATTTGGAAAGTGTCTAATTTATAAAATTTTAAAATGATATAACGAGTTTTTCTTGGAGAATAGGATTTCGTATATTTCTTTCAACAGATTGTCTTATGAGTTTGGCGGGAGAAATACGTAAAGGAGAACTAAAAGCGAACAAAGAATAGAACATGAGAAAACGGTTGAGCGATAAAAATTGCATTTTTCACATCTCATGATCGAAGGTCTGATATTTGCAAGGCAGCGTTTTGGGAAGTCTTGCCGATTCAAAGTCATGGCCTCAGAGAGAATAGACGAATATCCCCTAAAACCTCTCTTACACCCTTCCCCTCTCTCGAAATTTCCACTCATCCGCGGAAGACAGTCTTGCCGGCCACTAGACAAAAGAGCACGATTTAATGGAAACGGGAGAGATAATTGCTGGTATGAGAATTGGGAGGTCAGGGGCGTTGTTTAGAGAAGAGAGAGAGAAGGGAAAAGGGAAGGGATGGAGAAGGGAGAGAGAGAGGAGAAAGGGATGGAGAAGGGAGAGAGAGAGGAGAAAGGGATGGAGAAGGGAGAGAGAGAGGAGAAAGGGATGGAGAAGGGAGAGAGAGAGGAAAAGGGATGGAGAAGGGAGATAGAGGGGGAAATTATGTAGAAAGGAGAGAGGAGAAAGGGATGGAGAAGGGAGAGAGAGAGGAAAAAGGGATGGAGAAGGGAGATAGAGGGGGAAATTATGTAGAAAGGAGAGAGAGGGGGAGAAGGGGAGAGAGGAGAAAGCGAGGGCGGGGAGATCAGAGTTGGGATGGGAATTTTGGAATTGGAATTGACTTGGAAAGAGGAGGAACCTTGGAATGGGAGAGAAGGGGAAAAGGAAGGAGATTTGGGAGGTGGAAGGAGTAGCAGCTTTGTCGTGCTTCGCGACACTTCCTCCGGGATCTGTTAGAGATTCGAGATTTGGGGGTTCTGGTCGTTGGGCGTGCGTGTCGACCGCCGAGTCCATGGCCTCTCCATATCTCTCTCGCGTTTTCTGATTTGGATCGCTCCCTTATGCTAATCCTTCCACGGCCCCAGAGGGGGAGTTTGGGGCCGAGGCGGGGAAAGGGGAGGGGCGGAGGACGGCCGGCGACGAAGTGACCAGGGCGGCAGGGGAAGGGTCTTTTGTTATTAATCATTCCAGAATTCTATCCGCGTTGGGTGTGAGGTAAGCGCAGAGAACTGTTGGACTCGGGCGAGGAGGGTTTTTAATTGTCAGTTTCGCAGAATTTTATACCGCAATGAATGAATTTGGTGGTGCCAAAGTCGAGCGCGATTCTTGCTTTGGCCTTAACTCGCGTTATCTATCGTTTTATTAGTTCGTCGTTGAGGACGATGGACGATTGTGAAAGGAAATAGTCGCTTTTCGGGTCCACGTCCCCGATCTCTTAAGTCAAGGATACCAGCAAATGAAAAAACCACCCTATTTATTCGAGGCTGCGGAAACAGCCTCGAGGATTAAGGGCCCGAGGGTTATGATGGAGGGCGATAAAGGTATTCTAAACCGCATGAACTGAAAAGGCTCTCCAAACTGCCCAAAAATCGGTTGCTAAGCTACCGTCGTCCTGGGGATGTGACGTCAAAGGAGAAAGGTGGTTTTATCGCATTAAGGTGGCTTATACGTGCCTAGATGACTTGGTTTAGCTTAGCGGAGTTTCTTTAAGCACCATTAAAAACAATCTTTAGGAAAATTTATCATAAAGTGCTTGATATTGTAGGAAACCTACCGTCGTCCTGGGGATGTGACGTCAAAGGAGAAAGGTGATTTTATCGCATTAAAGTGGTTCATACGTGCCTAGATGACTTGGTTTAGCTAAGCGGAGTTTCTTTAAGCACCATTAAAAACAATGTTTAGGATAATTTATCATAAAGTGCTTGATATTTTAGGAAAGTTGGAAAGTAATGGTTAACGAAGCTTTTTGTTATTGTTCTTGCAGACCTAGAGGATAAGGTGTCAGAAGTACATTAGATAGAGGATATAGAATTAATTTCCCATTCGCACTTTTTGATACGACTATTGACTATGAACACGAATACAAATATCTTTTTAACTACATATTCATAATATTAATTGCTCCATCATATTGTTTAAAAAATCACACTGCTTCCCTTGTTGTTATTGCAAAAAACAAAAACAAAAAAACTATAAATAAAATTTCTTTCGACGATACCTTGAATGTTACAATTAGAAATAGAATGAGAAATAAATTTGCAAAATCAATCCGAAAACAATTAAATCGCTGCTATGCCAGACATAAAGGCCTACCGTGCTCGACGCAGGGTAATTTGCTTTACATATATACTCAATCCAAAAACGCCTCGTCATAAAATATGGCCAAAATGTATTCTTTCCTCCTTTATTCGTTTCCTCTGGAAAATCATAAATGCTGGAAAATATTAAAGTATAAAGAAGTTTTTGAAAAATTGAGTTTTTCGAATAAACGCCAAGGGTGGAAGCAGAGGAATGCGAATTGAATATGCAGTTTAAGACTAAAAAACGTACACAGTGGTCTGCCAATCCTTTGTCGGCTTTCCAAATCCCAAAAATGAATTCATGGCCCAACCTCGCTCCGTGTCACACACCGAGAGCCAAATTGATATTTTTCATTCTCCCATCACGATATCTACTCTCTCATTATTTTTGATTGCGCGTTGAATAATTTATAAATCTCAAAAGCCTTGGTGCGTCGTCAGTTATGACATTGAATTCTCCTTTGGCATTCGGTGATCCGTTTTATTGCTGTCTTCTTAACCGGTAACTGTTTTCATTCATGCATAGAAACGAATTATTCATATATATGTGTGTGTGTGTGTTTGTCACTGCGGTATGACGTCACGAAAATACGCAAGACCGAAAAACAAACTGAATTAGTGTCTCATTGTCCCTCCTACCCGTTGGTTCAAAATAATTATTTTATCTTTTTATTAATTTTTTATAAAACATTCGATTACATAAAATACAGTATCTTGAGTGAGATCGTTGAAGTTAAATAATATCCTGAAAAAGTACATATTTTAAAAGTGTACATCAATAAAGGAAAATGACGTATCTCATTCATAGCAATTTAAAAACAACGTCCTTATCGATCAGGGAATGAAATATGGTCTTTCTTAATGCATGGAAAAGTGCTACACTAAAAAAGTGGCGGTGTAGTAATTATCCTCGTAAAAGAAGTGACAGTGTGACATACCTCAACATAAAAGTCTTGCTTCAACTCTTGTTCCTGGTCTTTCCTTCCCTTCATTGTTTTCCCTTTGTCCCCATCCTTTCCTCCTCCCCCAGCCTCTCCTCCCCTCTCTGCCTTCTCTTCCCCTCCAATTTCTCCCCGCCTCTCATTCTCCTATTTTCCTCCCCTCCAACTTCTCCCCGCCTCTCCTCATCCCAGCCTCTCCTTCTCCCAGCCTCTCCTCCTCTCTGCTTCTCCAATTCCTCCCTCACCTCTCCTTTTCCTGTTCTCCTCCCCTCTTTTCTGAACGCTCTGGAATTGGACTTCCGCTCGCATGACGGACACACGTTACACTCTCCACTTAGTTCCTCGAGCTATTCGTTACTAACGAATCAGTGGTGACGCGCACCGGCGTCAGTTACAGGGCGCTAGGCCTAATTGGCGTCCTTCGCTAATTTCATTCCCTGAAATCCAATGAGAGACCGACCAGAACCCGTTTTAACTCTATTACAGATCCTAAAATATGCTATAGGATACAATTGGGACCCGAGACGAAGGATTCCCTCCTCTTAACCTCAATTACAAGCCTCAAATTATAAAGTAAATAAATGATCCATATCTGGAAGATGGGATCGATTGGAAGCCCTTTAATCTATTGACCTAAATTCGCGTTGCTGTAACTACGATTGAAATCTGGTGTTACGATCGATAAGTTACCTCGCTATGAATATCAAAGTTTAAATGAAGACACCTTCTAATGTAATTTTAAATTGATATTAATTTAATTATCTTTGAAAATTCTGCTTTACTCATAAAATATTAAACATCATAAATAAGATGGGATTATAAATGCTTTGATTCCTTAAAAATATAGATTTTTGAAGAGAAAAAATCGAGAAGATCAATTTTAAAATTGACCAAAACAAGTAATTCGATACTTTTTTTGCAATATCGCATGCTTCATCCAAAATGACGCGAAGGTATGCTTTTTTCTCTTCCCTCCAGTCGTTTACCGTTGACGATTTATACATTCGCAGCGACGCTTTTCCACCATTTACTTCCGAGTTGAAATCGATGAGGAGAAATTGAGCAGCAAAAATATATTTGAGGAGCTTTATCTGGAGAAAATCTCTCTAAACTTCATTGTGAATTGTTTTGTGTACTAAACCTTCCCTTTTATCCTCCTCCCTCCCATTCTCCCTCCCTCTCCCCCTCTATCCTTCTCTGGAAAAATAGACTTCCTAGTCTTAATCTCGCCCTAATAAAGACCATTATCTATATATCTCTCCCCCTCTCCCTCCTCTGTCTCCTTCCCTCTCTCTGCCTCCCTCTCTCTCCCTCCCTCTCTTCTTCTAGCCTACTCCCTAAACTCTCGAAAATTTAACCAGAAATCATCTCTCAACGAAATTTTAAAAACCTTTATTATGATAGTCTAACTGCCGAAGCGGCGCGTCTTTCGTGGCACACCATTGAATATGCTGACGACATAGACGCAAAAGTTGAATCATTTTACACTTTTCTTATACATTTACTCGATAAATACGCGCCCATCAAAACTACACGTGTCTCTAAACCTCGCGCCCCGTGGATAACGACCGACTTAAAACTGGTGATGGCACGACGCGATTCAATTTTCCGTCTCTTCAAATCAAATAAATGCCCAATTACGTTCAATGCCTACAAAAGTATTGGAAACAAAACCAAGCAGCAGATTAGAAAAGCCAAAATAAAATTTCCTTATTCTATATCAGGCTCCAATGTAACAACATCCGCCCTATGGAACAACCTCCGAAACCTCAGTATTGGTAAGCACAAGGATTCTTCCTTACCACAAAACATATCACTAGATTCCCTTAATAAAAGCTTCTCGACTAACCCAACAACAATCGACACAGAACGAAAACGCAAAGTCATTAGTAGTCTTACGGTAAAAGCGAACGAGTCTTTCTGTTTTCCACAATTCCACTTTAAAGCTGTTTCGCAATTTAACGTACTTTCAGCAATAAGCAGAATCAAAACTAAAGCCCAGGGTGCTGATCATGATCATAAACAAATTAATACATCTAATACTCCCAGTGCTCACTAACATTTTCAACCACTCCTTATTACAGTGAAAATTCCCATCGCAATGGAAACGCGCGTTAGTCCGCCCAATCCCGAAGAAATCAAACAATGACTACCGGCCGATTAGCTTCCTTCCCACTTTATCAAAAGCTCTTGAGCGACTTGCGCATGAACAAGTAACAGATTTTCTCAAGGCAAATAATCTACTTGACTCCCGTCAATCTGGTTTTCGGAAGTCACATAACACCAACACCGCGCTAATTAAAATCACCGATGATATACGCAGACACATGGATGACAGAAAACTTACAGTACTAGTGTTGCTTGACTTTAGCAAAGCGTTCAACTCAGTAGACAAAGACATACTCATAGTAAAACTCCGCTGCATGCGATTATCTTCACCTTCAATTTTCCAAAAAGTCTTCTCCAACGACTCCTCGTCTTCATGGCTTAATGTTAACCAAAGCGTTCCGCACGGCTCAATTTTAGGTCCCCTATTGTTCTCTCTATTTATTAATGATTGTTCTCAATATTTAACCTACTCCAAGCATCATCTTTATGCCGATGATCTCCAATTATACTTAGACACCAAACCAAGTAACTTATCTCTTTTCATTGCCAACATAAATCATGACTTGGCTCAACTCCAAGAATGGAGCTATGATAATCTTCTGAACATAAACTCCTTGAAATCTCAGGCCATTTTAATCGGTTATTCAAAACTACTGGCTTCTGTTAACCTTGCGGAATCAGTTCCTCTGTCTTTGAATGGCTCAGTTATTCCCTATTGCAAAATCATAAAAAATCTCGTTATTCTAATTAATGAAACACTAACCTGGAATAATCATGTAATAAAAGTCTGCAAGACGGTAAACTCTTGCTTACACACTCTAAGGCCTCTCACTAACATTCTTCCCTCTTCACTAAAAATACAGCTAGTGATCTCTCTAATTCTTCCTCACTTCGACTATTGTGATACTGTATACCAGGACTTATCAAAGGATCTCGCGATTAAGCTACAATGTTCTCATAATGCCTGCATCAGATTCATTTTTAATCTTAAAAAGTCTGGCCATGTCTCAAAATACTTCCGTCGACTCTCCTGGCTAAAACTTGAATCCAGAAGCAACCTTCACCTCCTCTCCCTATTGTACCAAGTTCTTAATAATTACAATTATCTTTCTTCTCAGTTCGCCGCCATTTATACAGTTAACCAATTCAATACCAGAGGACGCGATAAATTACTAACTCCCCTTCATAGAACAGAAATATACAACAAATCCTTTACCGCCACTGCTTGCAAACTCTGGAATGACCTTACAACATTAATAAAAAAAACTCTAGGCACTTTTAAACACTTGTATTACAAATATCTCCTCTCACTCTCCATGCATTGAACCACTCCCTATCTTCTCTTTCAGGTTGTCAGAAGGATGCGCTTACTAGGCATAAACTCATAATTTTATTATACTTAAATATACAAATATTCAGAATTTAATAACGGGAAGCCACCTTTCTTCCTAAAATTTTTAAACTGACCAGCTATTCATTGCACTACCTCTCAGATACCATTGCGCGTAGTCAAGAGGTAATCAGCAGGTCAAAAAAAATTTACTTTATTTTCCTGTATCATAATTACGATGTAATCTCCCAGGCATATCTTAACCTGTAATCCCTATTTCTCTCTCACCCCCTCCCTTGTATGGATATTAATGTATGTATTTATAAATGATTTTTTCTCTCGTTCTCAAATTGGTTTTTTTCTCTTTCTCTGAACTATTTAGGAATTTTTTGCGGTTTTTTACGCCTCACTTCTCTTCGTAGGTGTTTTTCGCAGTGGGAAATTATTTCTGTGTTAAAATATAACTGATACACAGATTTTTCGACCCACAAAACTAACAATATTCTTTGGTAATACTCTGTCATCTATTAACCAATATATAATTAACTTGTAATTTGTATATATTTTACTGTAATTTTTAAGTAATTTAATTTCTTATAATGTGTAAATATTGTAACTACTTATATGCCGAAAGGGTTAAATGTAAGAAGGGACTATATAGTCTCAATTTTACCCTAAATAAAGTCGTTTGTCTGTCTGTTTGTCTTCTCTCTTACTCTCCCTCCTCTCTCTCTCTCTCTCTCCTGTCTCTCTCCTTTTTCTTCCTCTCTTTCCTTTTCTATCTCTCTCTCCTATGAAAGCAATCAAAGCTCGCTTTCCTTACGTATATAGTATAAGAATTGAGACGACAATAAAATTTTGAGGTTTAACAATGACACGGCCATTAAGGCCACATATCGTTAAAAAGCTTAAAAATTTCCAATAAATATGATTTAAACGTATAACGTGAACTATTTCAAATTGTAGGCGTAATATGATGAAAAAAATAAGAAACGGTATTTATTTTTCTTTAAAATGGTTTAAGTTTGATGATCATAGGTCACTTATTTCTAATTTTAATTTGCAAAAAAGTAAAAGCCAGCAAATCGAAAAATCGATTTTTACGTGTTATCGTATGGGAAATATAAATTATCTACTGGAGTCGAACCCGGGTCTTTTTTGGATATTGTTTCGTGAATAGCTTTTACTATAAGATACAAACATTCCTGCAAAATTTCAATCTTCTACCTACTCGGAAAATCTGTTAAAAATACCATTGCAGTCAGTCATGATAAATAGTTCATATTAGTCGAACGTGACCGGATTTCTTAGCTAATTATTTAAAGAGATTGGTAGACTTCATCTTTCGGTTAAAAGTCAAAGACATTGTAAAAATTTATTCATGTATTGGGCACGAATTAAGTATCAGTTAATAGGAAATAAATTATCTTTTCCCTTTATTATGTTTTATAATGTTTACGTTTGAATGAAATTTTTACGTGCGCTGAAACAAGGAACTTCACTAAATTTGTGTTGTTATATAAGAAGTTCGCCATTATCTCCGTTGTCGTTAAATCTCTCTCAACCTCTTTTACTACTTAATATAGGAGTGCGCGCAGAAATTAGTCCAAAATTAAAATGATCAATTCTCTTTTTTAACGAATGGCAGTCCACAAAATTTGATCGGTTGATAAACTATCTGACGATGGTTTGCTTGTCGCACTACAGCAGATTTTTTATGAATTTATTTTTGGAGTTCCATTTCACTTTTAATCTCTATTTCTCTAAATTATGGTTAGGTACGCAACATATTTCATAAAAATCGTCCACAACTTCTCACCGTCTGATTTTTCCCACAACCTCTCTCCCATTGACCTATATTTTCATCCTTTACTACTTTGGGTCCATAACCCGATTCCATAAATGCCTGTGCACACCGCTTATCATGATGATATTTCACGTACCTCACCAACAAAATCTGTTAAAATTTATCTTTTTAAAGTTATAGATCATTCCTAAACATCTAACAAGTAAGATATCCTTGCAAAAGCAAGAGGTGAATGCACGTTTTCTTGAGTATTTCCAGGGTTCTGGTTTGCTTCCCCTTTTGGAATGGAGCAACCCGCACCTTTAAAATGTAGATCCTTTACTAGACCTGTCCAATCCGTAAAAACTTCACTCCTCTTGGATTAGTAGTTTGGCAACAATACGAGTTTTCCGAATTTGGGAGCCATATAGCGGAAAATCTACGAACTACCGATAATTTCCAATCGGTGGAAAATTCATAGACTGGTAAAAGCTACATAATAAAAAAAAATTCAAATGTCTTTTAAAGCAAAAACGTTGGTTGTCCACAAAGAGACGTTCAGGCAAAGTTATCACATCAGCACGTTTTTTAAGGAAACACGCCTAAAAGTAATTATCAGAAAATTAATAATACATCTTACTGTATAGTAGGGTCTATCGAAAAAATCGAAAGTTTGAATTTGAATTAGGCACTATGCGGAAAAGTTGTTAGGTTATAGTAGTACCTCGTACAAAAAATTTGGGCTCGATCGGATAAATTTTGCTATCCCCGAACGAGCCTCAAAGTTTCGAGAATTTGACTAAAATTGAGGTTTTGTATAATAAAGTTTGGATGGACTTTCCGCGTGTATATTTTGATGCATGTGCAATCTAAAGTCACTAGATACTAGATTAAGCCTAGTCAGAGACATAATGAGAGGTTTTGGGTACTTTGGGGGGTGCTCCGCCCCCTCGAAAAGTCTTTAAAATTTCGCTGTTTTTCACCCAAATGCGACATTTGTCAGTACTGGAGAGTGCAGCTCTTCGCCCGGTTCCTAAAGGAATAAAGATGAAACCGACTCAGAACTCACCACGAGAAGGTGGCTGCACATCTAGTTCCACCCTAACCCATCCCAACCAACCAACCAATGATGGGCTTAATGCCTACAGACAATGACAATTGTATTGGTAAGTACCAAAAATGAGACTTGTGAAGGCTACTAGACAAATCGTTTGAAGAAACAAGAGTTTGTTTAAGAAGTGTCACTATCAGTGTCAATGCCTCGAAACTGGTTTTTGGTGTCAAACGATGGCATCACTTGCCTTGATCTTAAAGCTTTTTTGTGTCAGCCTCAGGCCGTGGAGCGTACAGTTAAGGTGGTCACAAAAGCTTCATTAAGCGTCTGCGGAACTGAAAATCGTGATGGCTTAATTCGAAATGCTTTAAGATCAAGGCAAGTGATGCCATCGTTTGACACCAAAAACCAGTTTCGAGGCATTGACACTGATAGTGACACTTCTTAAACAAACACTTGTTTCTTCAAACGATTTGTCTAGTAGCCTTCACAAGTCTCATTTTTGGTACTTACCAATACAATTGTCAGTCTGTAGGCATTAAGCCCATCATTGGTTGGTTGGTTGGGATGGGTTAGGGCGGAACTAGATGTGCAGCCACCTTCTCGTGGTGAGTTCTGAGTCGGTTTCATCTTTATTCCTTTAGGAACCGGGCGAAGAGCTGCACTCTCCAGTACTGACAAATGTCGCATTTGGGTGAAAAACAGCGAAATTTTAAAGACTTTTCGAGGGGGCGGAGCACCCCCCAAAGTACCCAAAACCTCTCATTATGTCTCTGACTAGGCTTAATCTAGTATCTAGTGACTTTAGATTGCACATGCATCAAAATATACACGCGGAAAGTCCATCCAAACTTTATTATACAAAACCTCAATTTTAGTCAAATTCTCGAAACTTTGAGGCTCGTTCGGGGATAGCAAAATTTATCCGATCGAGCCCAAATTTTTTGTACGAGGTACTACTATAAGCTCACAACTTTTCCGCATAGTGCCTAATTCAAATTCAAACTTTCGATTTTTTCGATACAACCTACTGTACAGTCGGCCTAGAGCTGAAAAACTTAGCTAAACGATTAGGTACTTAAGAGGTTTCGCCAATACTGATCAAGGATTTCTTTATTAATTTCTCCATATACGTAGTATAGGGGAAAGTATTGTATTCATGAAAAAAATCGACATCGAGATTTCAACGGAAATACACGTTTTGAGGTCCCCTGAACACGTTTTGACCATTTTCTCGATGATGTCTGTGTGTATGTGATAGCTATTTGTAGGTGCTCTAACTCAAAAACTATTAATCTTATCAACGCGAAATTTTATATTTAACATTTTTATGACAGTCACAAGAACTGATTAGATTTTGGTAAAAATCGGTCAATCGAAAGTGGGTGTTTACTCTTGTCACTTATTCGTTATTTTGATATATTTCCTTTAATATTTGATAAATGTCTCGCAGTTTCTTAAAATATTTATTATTATGTAACCTATTTGGAATTTTTAGAACTATTACAGATATGGAGAAAGTCACGTGGTGGCCACATCAGATTTTTTTGTATTAACTCTGCATAATATAAGGTAGGAAGAAATTAATTCTTCGATTTTAGCCTCTGGTATAATCATAATTTTATACAATTTGCTTTCCGGAGGCATTTTAATTGTTAGACCGTGCCTGAAATTACATTGACCAAAATTTAATGCCTTCATCCTTCAGAAAAAATAACAATGATATTTCTGAATGAAGTGCTAGGGAGTTTTTAAAGATACCGTCTGAAATTTTGTAACGTTTAGAATAAAGAAAATGCTCCAAAAATTGATCTTTACAAATTTAATTTTTAGGCATTCCTGAATAAAATAAATGGTAGTTTAAATTGCACAATCTTTCTCGTATACTTATACGTTGATCTCACTACAGTAGTCTTTCCTGACTGGAAGGATCTCCTACTGTTACAAAACCGCGGAAAATGTCTTCTGCACGTAAATGGTATTAATATATTGATAACCTCATATATGTGAAAACCAAACATGGTAAATTTCAAGTATTATATGGATTAGCGAAGCCATGCAGGACTGAAGCATTATTGCTGGACGAATATTGCTGAGAGGATTGGGGAGAGCTGAGTGGTAGCTGGGCCTACAAATCGATATATTATAATTTCGCTGGGAGCTATTTAACTATGTTTTTAGAAATATGGCTTATGCAGTATTATTTATGACTCCAAGCTCTATAACTAAGTGAATTTTAATCGAAATCATTATAGCCATTTTTTAATAAATCGTTAATCTACAAGAATAAACTACTCTTTATTGGTGCGCTATAGCGTTCATCTCTTTCTTAGTTCAATTTTGAATAATAATATGCCAAATTCGAAACATCATTTGATTTCGTTTAATCGTTTAGTGTCTAGGGCCGCGCACAGTCAGAAAGATGGCGAAAACAACATTTTTCGGCTCGTGAATCATTTTGTATATAAACGCTATTTTACGCCTTCAGCCCATTCCAAATTTACCTCTGCTCTAAAACATGAGAATTGGACAAAAGTCTATCAGTCAACTTCAGTCAATGATAAATTTGACAGTTTCTTGTCTACCTTCCTTTCCTATTTCAATGACTGCTTTCCTCTCAGATGTGTGAGGATCAACAATTACCTTAATAGTAGTAACCCTTGGGTCACTGATGAAGTTAGGTCTGAATCAGTTAAACTGAAACAAATGTTTCAAAAACTGACTCTCACCAATAACTCTATTGACAAAAAAGTCTACCTTGAGCACAAAAAGAATTTTGCAAACCTAGTAAAGGATGCTAAAAGGAACTTCAACATCAATCTAATTAACTCTTCCAGTAACAAAACTAAATCTGCCTGGAATATTATAAAAAAATCTACATCTTTGAGTACAAATAAATATTCCATCAATGAAATTTCTGTCAACGGTAAGATAGTGACTCATCCATTATCCATAGCCAATGAGCTCAATAATTACTTTCTAGGAGCTGTTAATCAACTTGTTAACCCAAAGATAATAGATAATTCAGTCAACATCCCAACTCTATCCTACTCTAATGTTACCTCTATATTTCTCCAACCTGTTAATGAAAATGAAATTAAATCAATAATTAGTAAAATAAGTCTTAAAAATTCATCTGGGTGGGATGACATCCCATGCTCTCTTCTTAGAAGTGATGTCATCCAATATCTTCTTTCTCCAATTACCCATATTGTTAACGAATCATTAAGTTCCGGAACTTTTCCCCAAAAATTAAAAATTGCCAAAGTGATTCCTGTTCCCAAAAAAGGTAACACCTGCACTATGGAGAACTTTAGACCAATTTCCACCTTATCTGTCTTTTCCAAAATCCTTGAAAGCGTTATGTATATTACCTCATGCTTGGACAAGCATAATATTCTTTCCGAATACCAATATGGATTTCGCAAAGGTAGATCCACCGAAATGGCCATAGCAAAGTTTGTTCATGCTGTGCTAGATGGATTGAATAATCGAATTAATGTTATTGGGTTTTTTTATGACCTATCAAAGGCTTTTGATCAACCATAAAATTCTCCTCTTATGGGATCTCTGGACTAGCTAATAAATGGATAGAATCTTTTCTCATTGACAGACAACAAGCTGTAACTATCTACTCTGAAGCTGATGATTGTAAAATTTCCTCTGAACTCCACTATGTTACTAGAGGCATCCCTCAAGGGTCAATTCTTGGACCTTTGTTATTCCTACTATTCATTAATGATCTCCCCTCCTACCTTAAAGGAGGTGATCTATACATGTTTGCTGATGATACTAACCATCTACTGATAAACCCCTGTGATTCCTTCAGCCCACAAAATTCAATAAGCGAAATGGAAAGTTGGTACACCAAAAACAAGGTCTTCTTAAATAATAACAAATCCACATTCATACAATTTCACTTCTCCCAAAAGATAATAACTCAAACTCCTTGGTTAAAAGTTTCAGACAATTCTCTGAAGAATTCGGCAGTTGTAAAATTTTTAGGAGTTCATTTAAGTGAAACACTAAACTGGGAAGCACATATTGATGCCACATGCAAGAAAGTTAGTGTAGGATGCTTCCTCCTCAAAAGAGTGATGCAGATCACTAACCTACACACAGTACTTACAATATGCTATGCCTATATTAATTGCCATCTAAAATATGGAATTATGGTATGGGGTCACTCTCACTATTCCCTACGTCTGTTTAAACTACAAAAGTGGGCTGTAAGAATCTTAGCTAAGGCAAAAAGACGAGATAGTTGCCGTAACTTATCCAAAAACCTAAACATTCTCACTGTCCTCAGTGTATACATTTTTTACTCAATTCTGTTTATTAAAAATAATGCATCAATTCTTAATTTAAAATCTAATTCTGATATACATGATCATAATACGAGAAGTAAACAGGACTGTCACCTTTCGTCACAGACCTTGAAAATGTGTGCTAACAGTCCAATTTATGCTGGATCAATATTCTTTAATAAGCTCCCTGCTATGCTAAAAAAAGAGTCAAAAAACAGATCCTTTAAGCATAAACTTAAGGAGTATCTTGTAAAAGGCTGTTTTTACTCAACTGACGAATTATTGTATAACTAGATCATGACTAACTTTGTATGTTTTATTGTGACTTATTCTGCATTTTTATGAATAATCTATACATATATATATATATATATATATATATATATATATAATCATTGACTTATCCTATATTTGTATTAACAGATAACTTGGACGAATATTATTATTGTTATTGTTTACGCGATTACAATTCTTGTTATACTTCGAATACGAGGAAGTAAAAACTTGAGTTTTTCATACTCTCCGGAGCAAATAAACTCAAAATTCTCCGCAAGATTTAAACATCTCAGTGAGATTTTTCCATCCTTTAAAACTATAGATCAAATCAAATTTAAAAAAAGAATATTTCAAATTTTTAAGTTTGCATTCAATATCTCTTGCCGATATATGACCTATTCGGGAAACTGCCACGTCGTTCGGGAAAAAAGGAATATTTTTTGAAAAATATCTATAATAATAAAAGTTTAACGGGCGCGGACTAACAGGAAAATAAAGGAGTCGATAATATAAACATATTAACCAAACGATCGTTATTTACTGCAAGAATATCCTCAGTTGAACATATGTAGGAGATCTAATAATGATATGAAAGTAAACATAATTTTGCATACTATTTCGAGAAATTGTTATTTTTTGTCAAATAAAAGACGAAAAAATAATGCTGTCATCTATTTTAAGTATTGTTTTCATGAAAAAAATCGATTTCGAGATTTCAACGGAAATACACGTTTTGAGGTCCTCTGAACACGTTTTGACCATTTTCTCGATGATGTCTGTGTGTGTTTGTATGTGAGAGTTTTTTGTGGGTACTCTTAACTCAAAAACTGTTAATGAGGTAAACGCGAAATTTTATATTTCACATTTTTATTACAGTTACAATAACAGATTAGTTTTTGGTAAAGATCGGCCAATCGGAAGTGGGTGTTTACTCTTGTCACTTATCCGTTTTTTTGGAATATTTTCTTTAATATTTGATAAATATAAAAAATATTAGAATAAATGTTGTAGGAAATTTAATTTTCTACAACATTTGTTTGAAATATTTTCCCATATAATGCATTAATGCATTGTTTAAGAGATATTTAAAAAATAATTTTTTAGCTGCTACCAGCTACCGGCGACTATTGTTAACAATTGACGCTTAGTTACGTCTTAGTAACGCTCCTTTTTATTTTATTAATCGTTGGAGCTTTATGGCAATATCCAATATCAGTATGTCTATTTCTACTTTGTAAATTTTTTAAATTTTTCTCGCATTTCCTTAAAATGTTCATTATCATTTAACCTATATGGAATTTTTAGAAATATTACAGGTATGGAGAAAGTCATGTGGTGGCCACATCAGATTTTTCAAAATTGTAGTTGCAGAGAAGGAACAAATGAGTTAAAGGGCACTATAACTACAACGCTAAAATTAGAATAAAAACCAAAGTTTTAGGTATATTAATTATGTAAATAGACTTAAAAAGATAAAGCTGCTGAAAGTACAACACGCCACTAAATTTGTATATATGTATATATTAATTATATTATAATCATCATTATAATAATAGTCTACTCAGGTTGAGCTGCAATAATGCGTTCTTATTGTTATAATCTTCATTGGTGTGAGAATCGAATGCTTCGAGATAGTTCGATGTTGATCGTGCATTCAGGAGACTTCAACGGCAGAATCATACCGCAGCAGAGGGAGACATCTTTCGGCAGCTGTAGCGACTTCCGGTTTTATTTTTTTCTTCGCGGATAACTGCATTTTTTTTAAATGTGAAAGTACGCGCGCCATGCGAGTTGGGTCGATCACGTTTTCAAACCGGTTGAAATTATGGTTTTAACGACGAAGCTTTACTTATAAACAAAATAGCTTACTTCCTCATGAGCTCGTGTGCATGAATAATGGGAGAAAGGGACCCTTGAAGCGAATCGGTTACTCCCTTAATTTTCCTTATCTTATCCGAACGGTCTCGTTGACCTAAATAATTAGGAGGGTCTTAATTAAAATAACTTTTACTCTAAATTGTTCTTTTAGAGTTAACCGAAAAGCACGCTATTCTTCTTATCTCGTAGACCGCGGCTGCTCTATCCATATCGCAGTGAGGTTTTCAAGAGTCTCGCCCTCTCTTTCTCTGCCATTTTCTACCTTCGCACGGACTCTATATGTAAATTCCAGCAAATTGACTCGCGACGTTTCCAAGAGCACTGTGGTCGTTATGGAATTCGATCGAAAAGGCAGCGATGATTCACGAAAACAATTACAGCAAAGCTCAAAAAAGTGCTTATTTTCAGGCATAACAGTATGGCTCAGGTGAACATCTACAGCGCTCCTTTTAGAAAAAATAATTAACCGCGGTTTTTATTTTAATTTTCCAACTCGAATATGTATTTCGGTGCTGTGAGTACATTTCCTACTTCACGCTCTTGAATTTCAGCACACTTCAAAATTAACTAATTTTAAGATTGAATTTAAAGATGTCAGATCCTAAACATGTTAATCTTATGTAAAATATATATAAACGTTATTTTTATTCGCGGTTGAAATGTCAATCTGGCGGCAATCGCCAGAAAGTGAATTTGCAACAAATTTTTTCCTTCGAACCCTTCTCATTTTTTATCATTCCCATTCTCTCCCTTATTTTCATTCCTTCCACCTTTTGGATAATTTATGCCGGTGCCTAAATATCTCTGTGGCACAATCTCAAAACAACACTAACGGCAGTATGAGATTTACTCTTAACAATACTTTTGGTCGAATGTCTGTATATCTAATTAGAACCGAAGAACTTTATTATTATTATTTTATTACAGCTGCTTAGCAACCATTTCCAGTCAACACAGCCGAAGCTGCTTAGCAACCTTGATTTTAATTATTTAGTATTTTAATTGAATACGATTTGGTGTTAAAATGTTTTCAAAATCTTAGCCAGTAAAATTTATTTTTGCGCAAAAGATATTTGTGATAGAGCCTCAGAGCTTACTGATTATGATTATCTAATTGACTATATTGATAGATTAAAAATGTCTAAGTCCTCGACGGTTCCTTAGATCTTGAGAGGTGTATCGATTGAAGAATATGCGCACGGCGGGATCATGACAGTAAGACCAATGTGTAGGACTCATTGCCAGACACAATAAGAGTAATCCACGAAATGTCTATATTTCAGATAAGTTGGTGCAAAGTTGTCTGTACCCAGTGAATCCACTTAATGAAGAGATGTTGCCACGTTTAAAATGCAGTTGAGGAAGGCAACATGAAAACACCTCTGATCTTCTTTCATAGCATATCATGGCCCGGTCAATAGTAAGCGAAAGACCTAAAATATACTTTATAATAGAAAGGCCATGATTATATGGCTAACAGATCTTCTTAGCAGGATTATCGATAGACGGTCCATTTTCACAATTTAATGGTAAAAGGAGCTCAGCATATCAGTTGAATCGATAAAGTCTAGCCAACATTTTTATTTTTGTAAATGTGTGTAAATTTGTAAATGGATTTTATTCCATCGTAGAAGGGCATCAAAACCCTGTGACGGTGTATGATTTGGAAATCCAACGCAAGATGAGCATTGAAACAGTGAAATGACAAATAATTTCATATGCATTACTTTGCCGGGTGAATGCTTGGTTTCCTTCTCAAGATAAAATAATTTACAGTTAAGATTGCGCATTAACATAAGAGGCAAATTGTTATTAAGATATTCTTAATATTGTAAGAAGACACAGATGAGGTATTAAAATTGTTATCAAGATATGAAATTATTAATAGAGTGCATACGAATTAGTTTATCATAGAGCTCTCTAAATCCCCAACGTACATCATTCTTCAAAACGGTCGTTGTGGTTTCCGGTAACTAATAACCTCTATAAGCAAAATTATTAGCATATTCTTTAAGATGTACGACAATGATGACCAACTAGAAACCCGCAATGAGTGGCCGGATCTTACTTCCGGAATAGATTATTTTCATTTCTCCTATAAATTAAAATGAGAACGCGACAAAGAGTTCCGTTTCACTCTCTTTGGTTACGAGAATTAAAAAACCCGATATCGATATTTCTTTTTACTGCTCCTTTCCATTATGACTTTTTATGTTCATTTCCTAGAGGTCCGCTTGCAAACAAAATGTTCTCTCTCGAACCGTTGGTAATAAAAGGCCCCTTAGTTATAATGCAGACGATATGCAAAAACATAAGAACAACAAATTAACCAAACCCATAGCATAAATAAACAAGCAGCGTTAATTACTCCCACTTTTCAAGAGAGCGCAAAGCCGCCTCTCATCGTATTCTCTCATTCGCTCGAATAAAATGCGTGCTTTATACACAGTTCGGAGGTTACTATCAAATTTTTGTGATTCATTGCATGTTATTTCATTCGCTACGGAAGTTATAAATTGAATTCATTCTCTTTCGCTGGGAGGCGTTATCATGAAATTACCGCATAATAAAAAAATATATCGTGCAAATTCTCTAGCTTTCGTAAAAGTATTTTACTGTCGCTCTTTCTCTTCCTTTCTCCCCGCATGGGAGATAGGACATCAATCCTCTGCGTAGTTACGCCATTGCAGCAGTTTTTAGAGGTCGCTTTTTTAAACAACTAAACGAATAATGAAATTTTGTTTACGCCGAAAAAAGACATGCTATTTTGTCTGTTATTTCGTGAGAATATTCGTTATAGGTTCCTTTATATAGTTTAATTAAATCTGATTTTTTGCAAGTTTACTTAAAAAGGCGTCAAATATTTGGTATTGGATGCGAGGGGTCTCACTTCATGAAAATGACGCATAATCAATGTTTAAAGTATTATTATTAAATCTTTTAGTAGATTTCTTGTGGTTTGTGCTTTGCAAGGAACATGGGAGAGTTTAATTCATCCGGGCTACGCACTGCTTCATTGAAACTTTCACCTAAATCACCCCCTCTCTCTCTAGAACAAGTAAATATTGTTCTTTCATTCGCGTATCCTAGCAACTAAAATGTTCTTGCTCTTCATCCCAGGTTGGGTGCTAAGTGGCAAGAGACGAACGACACATTGCAATTAAATATATCGATTGAAAATGTAATTTAGTCTGTATCGAAGTGGATGTGATTGGACTGAACTATATTCGCATTTCCATAGTCATGCCTGATCCGGATTTACGACTATTCCAACGATTTCGTACCATTATGATAAAGCGGTCCAAGCGTCCTTGTTTATATAGAAATCATTTAGTCTATCGTTAATATCAGATCGAAAAAAGAAAAAACTTTCTACATGGAACTTTAGGTCGTGGCATTCTTTTGCTTTTCCAACATGCTAATTCCTTATTAGCCCGAATATAGTGCGACCCCAAGCATTTTGAAAGGAATTTTAGAAAAAGATAAAAAAACATTTAATTTTCTCTATTTTACAGATTTAAATTATCTGTAAACTCATGAATTATGTACTAAAGGGGGGTAATGTGACGTCACGTTTAGACGGTCCTCGTTTTATAACGTTGAGTGTCGCAACCCTGCGTGAAGTTGTGCCGGTATTGTGGTTGTTCCAATTTCACCTTGATCTATTTTCAAGTCTCCTCAGACCCCTACCGAGTATATTTGTGCAATGTAGCATCGTAACATGAACACCCAATTCACTTACAATGTAGGAATTATAAACAGATGCGCTGAAACACGCGTCATGAAAAGCGCCAATACGCAGTTATTTTTTTAAAGCCACAAGTACTCGAATATAGCGCGAATGTGACTTTTAAAGGTATATATTGAGGAAAAAACATCGCACTATATTCGAGTCAATGCGTAGATTTGTGGCCTCTAATACTTCGTCAACCGTTTCCTGCGAAAGCTTTTAGATATTTATCGACTTCCAAGCCTAGTTTCTGATCCTTTTGCTCCTCTTATTTGAAACTTTAACAAGTGGTGAATGAATCAGGCTCAATATTTAATGGAGAAGGTGAAGCATTCACGGGCGACAGAGGCAAACCGACGAAAGGCGCACGCGCTCGCCGTCAACCAATGGCAACGAGCGATTTTCTGAAGAATTAAAAGAGTTCCTGTATGAATAGGAATTCCATTTAGAAAATGCCGGTGCGCATGCGGCAGTTTTATTGGATTGAAAATTTATGGAAATTTTTCGTGGAATGTTGCCACGGAGTGTCGCATTGCTATTTATCGATTTTTTCAATTCTTTACGGAAGAAAAATTTTAATCAGTCTTCCTTGTTATTTAGTTTACACTTTTCACTAGAAAAATAACAAAGCAAGGGTGTAAATAGGCACGTTTTATAAAGTTTTGCGATCCCGAAGTTGGTTTCTTTAGCCTTAGTTGTTCGTCGTGCGAGGAAACATAAAAGTACAATTGCTTTCGAAGTGATCGAATTTTTCAAAATGCTTGAAAAATAAGATAGACAGAGCGTTGTCGAAAATACTAAGATATCGGTAGCAAGTTTTATTTCATTGATGGATGATATCGTAACGGTTTCTGTGTGACCTTCTTGCTTTCTCTCGTTGGGAACCTTGGAATATATAATATGGGAATACATTTTTTATTTCCCGGAAATTTTCTCATTCTACCTTGCATATATATTGTGGAGTTCTTAACCTGCCTAATTTTTTAAAATGTTCTCCCAGAACCATATTTTATGTATGTGCAGACAAGTTTTCTGTATCCTGGCATTATTTATCATTCCCATATAATCCGCCATTTATATTGGTTATTAACTCGGTCAGTAATTAACTCTTGCAAATTCTTATTTACGATGCTTGACTATTTCTACCGCAGTTCCTAACCTTTTCTCTTAAATAACAATTTTGTAACCCTAAATTTTGACTTGTCTATTCAATTTTTTTAAATTCTTGCATCGGATGAAACGCCTAAAAAGTCAGTTATTTATTCTAATCATAGTCAAGCTACGAAAATATTCAATTGGCTATATTTAAGACGCAATTATTCATAAAAGATTATAGAAAGTGGAGATTGTGTATAAATCTGTTTTTAAAGTACGATTCGTTATTTTTTGTATTTTCAAGTACCATTTGTTATCTCAACAAATATTTCCAATCTATGAATCTAATTTTATTTAAATTTCGCTCACAAACTTAGTGTTTATGCATTTTACGCTGATATTATGCCATTCTCAAACGAAACGAGCTTTTTCACATATTTGGAAATATCGCTACAGATAATATCCACCAAAACTTGATATAATCCCTTACATGTTTTAGATATAAAATATTTTCATCATGAATTTTAGTAGATATTTTTTATGCGTATGTGAGTAGCTATGGGCCTGTAAATCAATTCTAATCATATTCTTTCCGGCTGATAATTGGATGAACGACGCTCATTTCTCTCGAACAACGCATACATTAGGTTTTGTGACAGCATTTGGCGTGTTCTTCATGAATACTAGTCACGTTCTGCCCAATCTATCCCATTGAGTTCAGAAAGAGATCATATGTCTTAATTTACTAAGCTCAAACATATTGTCAAGTTAACAGTTAATTAATAGTAGAAACAATTGATGGAAAATTTGAAGAAAAATTTTTATTGCATATTTGTATAACATCCACAAATCAGTTCCAGTGTGGCTATGGTTTCGACTTACAAAGTAATAATAGTAGTAGTAGTAATAGTCAAACCCTGTGAATTATTGTTTATGTGAATTATTGTTTATGTGAATTTAAATTTAAAATTTTTCTAAATTTATCAAATTTCGAAAAGCTATCACTCCCTTTATTGACTTTATTCATTAGTTCTCTAGAGCTGGTAGTTAAATAGCTACCTGGTGTTAATTAATTTTACAAAGAGAAAATAAATGTAAAAATAAATGAAGATTAAAAATAGTTTTACCTCTGTCATAAATTTGAAATATTATTTAACATATATGGTGGAATCACATATTTAAATGTATTTATATTTAAATTATTTATTATGCCAGTATACACCCATTAGAATTTTATTAGGTTGAATGACATCTACTGGTAAGGTCGCCAGTTTGACTACAGTCAGAAAAAATGACTTTCGTCTTCCTTTATATAATTTTTAAGTTAATGAATGTAAAATTTCTCTTTAAATTTTTTCATACTATGATATATTAATGAATACATTCACTCACCGCCACTTTTCCCAATAGGTGTCCCCACTGCCACTGCCATACCGATAAGATTCTTTCCCTTCCGCCATCAACAGCCAAAACATAACTGCCACCATTCTGTCAAAGGAGAAGATGAAAAGATATTGCTATGAGTGTTGGAGTTGGTACATTGCTAATGTTTTTTGATGTGTCTGAGACTCTAACACAACGATATATAGTCTTATAATGGGAAGATTTCATAAAATTTATTATCATATGTCGTGAACATTATAGCTATTCATTGCAGATTGCACTACCTCTTATATAGCCATTGCGCGTAGGCAAGAGGGAATCAGCAGATCATGAACTTCTTTAGAATATTCTATTCATTGCACTACCTCTTGTATGCCCATTGCGCGTAGGCAAGAGGGAATCAGCAGATCGTATTTTTTTTAGAATATTCTAATTGTCTCATTTTCTCTGAAAATTCCCACGATATTCTGTTGATTTTTTCAAAAATCTTCATATTTTTTCAGAAGCACTCATTGATTTTTCAAAGTTCTGCAAAAATTATTTTTATCGACCATTAAATGAAGGATGTGTCGGAAGTGTACAAAAAGGCGACATTCGTAAGAATGGAATTTATTCGGCTAACGGATATTACGGACGTTTTTTTGTTCCACAAATAATGCAAGTAATCACAAACACAGGAAAAAGGTGTTAAACTCAATTGCTTAAGTGCTAAGGAATAAGGGCTGCGGAGATTTCTCACCAGCTGGGAGAAGGCGATGGCTGATACTCCTAATTCGAACTCTCCCATTCCAAAGACGTAAAGCGTTTGCAGCGTCTCTGTACTCCATATCCTTATGTGAGCCTGCGTCTTCCTATTTCGACCCGCCCTCTGCCCGGAGGCCACCATTTCGCGGGACGGGTGCAGCGCCATGCTGCGGGGAAAGGGAAAATCACCCAATGAGGACAAAGTTCGTCAAAATAATCAGATTTAAAACGTATTTAAGTGTAAATTACGAATAAAAATGCTGGAGTCTGAGATACATTTAATCTCGTTTTCACAATAAACTATAAATGGTTCGTTTATGCAAACATTTTTAATAAGGACAAGTTATGTATTTGTAATTGAAAAAATATTTACAGTGAAGTTTTTATGGATATTCTAAAAAATTTCATCACGTAGGATTATATTTAACTTTAATTAGCGTACTAAAACATATGAGTTGTGTTTTTTAGAAAAAACTCGCGCCGCAAGTTACTTACGGGAAACTTAATCCTGTTTGCATATCATGCGCAGACAGAAAATATGGTCTCAATACACGATAATATGATCTCAGTGCAATTTTACGCTTCCCTTACCATTGGATATCTTCTGAGTGGGCAACATAGTGCCTCTGAGAGTCTTCTTCCCTGTCGTAGAGAACGGCCACTGCGGCCACATAGTAAAGCAGCTCCCCTGTCGGCAGCACCCAGAGGTTCCTGCGGGAGTCCGTTCCTCTGTATCCGTATCTGCACCAGGGTGAAGGAATTACTCACAGGACAATGATTGATTTTGATCAGCTTTCTTCTGGATGGGAGAGGAATTTAATTGTTTCGGCACTCGAAATAAGTCAGTTTCTTTCTCCGTCGATATTTAGTTACATATTCATTTCCTCAAATGACTCACACCTTTTGTTGCTCAAAAAACAATTTAAAATTCCCTATTGAAATAGTATACAGTTCGTCTAGAGTGCGTTTATTCAATTAACCTCCAATATATGCATTAACACACCAATCATTTTATTCTTCATTGCACTCAAACTTCAATTTTGCATAATCATATCTATGCCATCAATGTCAATGTTCACATTAAAATAATAAATGCCTATGATTGTCACATTTAGTTTCATCTCTTTCCAATTTCGGTTAAAACTTTGCCATGATAAAATTTCTCATAAAAGAATGAAGGTTTTGCTTAAAGCATCACGCTATATACCAGTAACGCGCAATTGCGGCTCTCATGGGATTTCACCGATGAAACAAGTAAATTACCGATATATGAACTTTAATTGCCATTCGTTTTTGTAAAGGAACGAAATCAATTAAGATATGAAATAAGCATGAATATATAACAATTTTCGCTATACAGACAACACAAGGATGGCATTGTGTACGTTAAATTTGCATTTGAGGATAACAGCACGATGCTGATGTTTTATTCTACAGATTGGGAGAGACCCTTATACAATCTCTTACCATCTGTTTTTAACTTCATTTATTTATCTGTTTTATCTATTTATCTATCTGTTTTATCTATTTATTTATTAATTTATTTATATATTTATTGTGTGTCTGGTGCTATGGTTAGTTTGCCACAAATGGGTTGAGGTTAAAAGTGCATATTATGGCGATAATAGCCCAAGAGGCTGATTCGCCTTAAATTACACACACACACACACACACAACAGCACGAATTAGGGACGTAAATGGAAGAACAAATGAAAGAATGAAATTTTATTCTTAATGATAAAGTTGGTTCTGATATATAACTGTTGTTTTCTTTGGAAAATATATAAAGATTTAGTTAATTTATGTTTCTAGGTATTTTGAATCAAAGTTTTACATTTTAAAGATATGAATAAATTATTTCAAAGAATAATAAATGCAAAAATTTCATTTAAATAACAAGTAACATATTCCTTCCTGTCATATTGACAGGATTTTGTACTGGTCACCAATATTACAGAAAATGCATGAGCGCGGCCACCAAGAATTATTCCTGAGAACCGTTATATTGCTCCTCGTTTATTTTTTCTCTGCCTGATTTATCAGCTTTCATCTTCGAAAAGGTAAGTTCTGTTTCTAAATGACGGTGGTGTTAGTATTGATATTCCTTATAAAATAGTTTTTATTTTTTAGGTACATTAAAAGATTCGCATATCAATTATATGGAGGATGACAATGAAGAATTTGATCTCTGCTCCATCTGTCCCCTTATAAGAGATGAGAAATGGGAATTTGTTTCTGATGTACAAGCTTCATGACACTCACGCCACTCTCTTGGTGATATTTTTCAGAGGAATAAGGCGAGACTATCTTCTCTAACGAAGAAGAGAAGCCCACCCGGATGTGCCTCAGCTATCTCAGTTGTAACTGAGACGCGGGAAAATTAGCATTGAAGATTGTGGAAGAGTGCTCCTATGATAATGAAATCCCTGACTTTATGCTCATTAGCATGGCTTCAAAATTTTACTCTAAACGAACGCCATTCAAAACTTTTAAAGTCTTTTTGGAGAAATGCTAATGAGTTTAATGACAGAGCAAGGCCAAATTATTTCTACTGGATCTCTAATTATGATTAGTAAGGACATTAAAATTTTAACATCAATGAAAAGTTGCATGGAAGATAAAAATAAAGTTATATTACCTTCGGATGAAAAAAATACTGAGCATCAATTGCGTTGCGTTTTTCTCCATAAAATAACAGGATCAGATATGGCTCTTATGTTTGGGCGCAACATGAACTATTTGCTATTCAGACTGGGATGTGTGCTGTGCACTTTTAAATATATATGCTGATGATTTAAAAAATTCTCAACAGGATCAGAAGGTATAAGAAGTGATCTGTTTCGCCCGCGAACGATGGGTACTTCAAAATATGAAATTTTAGTTTAATTTAAACCTGTAACTGCCTGAAAATGTTAAGCATCTTTCCTCATAAATTACTTCACGCTTTATAAATGTTCAAAGGCCAAGGTTACTGCAAGTATGTTGTATGTGTGTCAAAGTGTATGATATTCTATGTATTTCTGTTTTTATTTATTGTTATTATTTGATAAATAAAATTTATATGATGAGTCCATATATTTTTACTATATTTTTTTCAGAAAAAACATTATTCAATATTAACTTGTAAAAATTGATCCTTATTGTGTGAAGCACGTTGTATAGTATTGACCATCAAGATTACCATCGCTACGTTTTGGCTAAAGGGTCTATTTTGAATAACAAATAAATTCAAACCATGATATGATTTCGATAATTCATTTTCGAATTTTGCAGGATTTGGTCAACACTGAGACACGTTTCCCCTTTATGATAACGAACTATCTTGAGGGCGAGTACCGCGGAATGTTAATAGAATCATGGCAAACTTTAGCATCGTATATCAAAAGATACGGCAACATTTTTAGTACTATGTGACATTTGTTATTTTATTTTATTGCGTTATGATGGCAGAATCTCATAGTCAGTGCTTCTTCATGTTTCAAAACTTTTAAGTTCTTAACATTTAAAAATGCTAAAATGAGGAATTCTCTAAAGAATAATTAAAATTGACTACATTACTAATGTATCAGTCTTATTTCGCAGACCCCATTTATCTTCCCGCAGCAAGATAATACAAAATGGACATTTTATGTGCAGAAGACGCATTTATGATCATAAAAATCTTTTTATGCCTTTTGGAGAGAGAGAGAGAGAGAGAGAGAGAGAGCAGAGTGTTAGAACTGTTAAAGCGCTGCCCTGAAGATCAGACTTCCGTAGTTTTAATCCTCACGTCTCTCGCGTTTCAACCTTGAACCGATAGTGTGTCGTGCGGCGTATAGCGTCATGTCCTTGGGAAGGGACTATATGTGCGTGCGGCTAGAAGGCCTTCCCTCATACCCTTTGCTTCGTGGAGGGGGTGCGTGTGAGGAAAGATTTACTGTCTGACAGAGGTAAGGGCAACCAACTTCCTACCCAAGAATAATGGCAAACGATTAAGTGATATACACTATTGGCACGTTACCAGCCAATGGCCCTCGAGACCCGTAGCGCCGCGTGTAAAGTGATTATCCTTTTCGTATTGCTTTCATGTCCGTTTCCGATAAAAACTTCTGAAATTTTACCGTTCTCTGGAAATTAAGAATTCAGTCGACAAGATGGCGATTATCGACGCGTGTCCCGATTGAAAGGATACACCCATTCGAGCTGCAGTCTCTTGTCTGGTGGAGAGTTGTCTGCAGGCGGATGGTGCAACGGTGGGTAGAAGGTCCTCTTGAGTCCTCGTATGATCAACCTCAATGGCTCCTCCTTTAGCACCTCGACGAGAGAGTAGTCTGCAAAATAAAATGAAAAGTTTTTGAAATTTAATGAGTGAATGCGGGCTTGCGTGCTTATATGAATGGAGCAGTGTCGGTAATAGTGCATTTCACAGTTATTGCAATATCGAATGGAACGCTCCATTCTCCTATTTGATGTTAATTCTGCAGAAAATCACATGACTGCCATACGAATCCATGATAAATTTCTTCACATCATATATTTTCGTTTCCTTTGCAGTTTTAATAGAATTGCAAGATTCTTTTACGATTACAATGAGATGTACCGAATTAATGGAATATATCCGGAATATATAAGCTTTAGAACGAATCTCGAACCTATTGACTGAATTTAGGCTGCCTGAAGTTTTACATGAGCACTTTGTTCAGAAATACTTTTCTAACAACTGACATTTCGGACACAAATATTGTTTTTGGTAAAATATATTTACGTAGTTATCATTTTCCTATAATTTTATTTATTTATTTAAAAATAGGTTTTCCGAAGTTTAAATTTGGTATCAACGCATCAAGTCATTGAAATGTGTCCTTCAATTTATTATAATTTATTTTCCTGATGTTGCTATACAAGGCGTAACCGGTCGATTAAAGGATCTTTTCCTGTGAAAGTTACAAATTGTATTATTACTATTAACATCATTTCCGCTTTAATTTCGTTAAACTATTGCTATCATCGTAATTTAGGCCAAACTAAACTCTTCTTCACTAGACATTTTCGTTACTTTTCGCTTAAATATAGTCTTCCTGATGTAAGAAAGAGAATCTTGGGGTTTGGAAATCCGTTCTCGTTCCAAAACCATCGACTTAAAGTAGCAGCGCTTTAAATAAAGGGAAAAGTTTGGCCTTTAATCCTTAAACGCTCGCATTTCCTGAGGATACCTTTTCGAAGATGAATGGTTGCTAAATATTTAGCCATTTTATATTAGGAAGAATACTGAACATTTATTATGTGTTCTTTGCACGAAGTGAACGCATATAGGGGAGGTGGTTTCCATCCGTCCGTCCGTCAGCATGTTAAAACTCGGAAACCGCTGGTCGTATTATGATGAAATTTGGTATTGGGGAGTTTTGCTAAAATTTATCGACCGATTTCAATTTTGGTCAAACTCGGAGAACAATGATGATCACTTTACATGAAGACCTAGAATGTTCCTTTGTTTCAACTTGGGAAACGTTGGGCGTATTTTGATGAAATTTGGTATTGGGTAGTTTTACTAAAATTGGTCGACTGGTTCCAATTTTGGTTAAAATCAGACAAAAATTACGACCACTTTTCCTGACCTAAAAATAGTTGAAAATGTTCCTTTGTTTCAACTCAAGAACCGCTGGACGTATTTTGATGAAATTTGGTATTGGGGAGTTTTGCTAAAATTAATTCCGATTCCAATTTTGGTTAAAATCGGACAAAAATTATGACCACTTTACATTAACACCTGCATGTAGTTTACAATGTTCCTTTGTTTCAACTCAGGAACCAATCGACGTATTTTAATAAAATATGGTAGAAAGATTCCAATTTTGGTTAAAATCGGACAAAAATTACGACCCCTTTACATGAAGACCTACAATGCTCCTTTGTTTCAACTCGGGAACCGCTGGACGTATTTTGATGATATTAGATATTTGGTAGTTTTGCTAACGTTTGTCGATCGATTCCAATTTTGGTTAAAATCGGACAAAAATTACGACTACTTTACATGAAGACTTACATGTATTTTACAACGTAACTATCTTCTCGTTAAATACTCGTCTGAGCGAAAATATTGAGAACATTGTGTAATCTCAAAGAACGCATTTGGAAACTCGGTGTACTCCGACATAGAGTACACCTTTCCAATCTTGTTAAATATTGAACAATTTGTGGCTAAATATTTAGCAACCTATAAATATTTTTAACTATGTAAAGGATTTGTCAAAAACTACTTCTGTGCAATGATTTAAACATTATGTACGAGTCCTATAAGAAACCTATCCAATTTAGCTGAAAAAGTATGTTAGCACTCAGAGAAAAATGTGGTGGATAAATATTTAGTCACAAAGCGTTAAAGGGTTAAAAACCATACAATATTCTTCCGATCAAATCTAGTATTTGCGTTTCAAAAAGATTGAATCGCCATTTTAAGTATTCTTCGTGCATAGAGCGGCACTTCACATCCCGCGGCAATCCCTCTCGCTCGCCGCACGCAATGCAGACGCGAGTGCGCTCGTGTTTCTCCCGCACCCCGCCGCGTGGCGCCCCGAACTCACCTCTCGCGTCCGTGTCGCCGTAGGTGACCGAACGCCTTCCCTTGCTCCTCGAGCGCCTCCTGCGGTCGGCGTCCGCCACGCTCCCGGCCCTGCTCCTTCGACCGCCCTCGACGCCGTTGAGGGCGGAGGTGCGGCCCAGAAGAGGGGAGCCGCCGTGACACAGGTAAAAAGTCTCAACGTCCGCGAACTCGTTGCGGAGTTGAGAGAAACTGCGAACCTAAAAAATCGAAGGAAGGTGGCGCTAGTTAGAAAAAGTGACAACCGTATGCTATCATTAATAAAAAGCGAAGGGTTTTCGGCACAAAAACAATGGAGATAAAACCAAAGTTTCGAGTTCTTTGTAGGGTAAAAAAGAGTAGGTTAAAAGTATAGATGAGCCGCTTCATGTGTTAAAATTTTTAGCTCTATTTTCTTTTCATATTTATATTTTTTCAATGGCTCTAAATTTTAAATTATCCCACTTTTCTACGTTTACCCAAAAGAGACTGTAAAACAGCCTCTTTGACTATAAACAGTAAATCCTCAATAGTACAAAATTCGTTAATAAAAACGCTTCTTGGTGAAAAATATTTCAGTTCCCAGCGAAATCTAAGTTAAGTATATGTGGTTAATTATAACAACCTCGTTATTACAAATCTAATTATTACAAATAAAGAAAATTTAAGTCCTTTGAAGACTTTTCTAACGATATTACACTGTATTCTCTTAAAAACTGATTTTTTTCATGCAGATTAAATTTCTAGATGTCTGTAAAATTAGGGTGATTCTGTGCGCAAGGAATTTTGTTGGTAAAGGTCGCTAAGGACTTAACAAACGTGCGCTGCGTATCTTTTGTATGGTACTTGTTTGTATCTTAATTTATTTAAAAGTTGAAATTGTAATAGTGTAGCAAAAGTATGCACAGGGTCTGTTACTAGCTACCACGGTTGAAGTGAATTCACAATAGAAAGCGAATAGGATCATAGTATGCGGAGAAAATTGAATGTTTTAAAACTAGATTTGGTTTAGGAATTCTGTATTTGATTGCAATAAGCGATATATATATATATATATATATATATATATATATATATATATATATATATATATATATATATATATATATAGTACTTGCGTTGAAGCAAACAGTTTAAATGGTTAAGAATCGTATACGAAATCAGATTCACAAAACCAATATACGTATTTAGAAGCATTTGTAGTTAGGCGGGATTTAAGAAGTGGAAATAATTGTCTCTGGAAGTAATTTGATTGCATTATACTCAACATTTTTAGGCATTAAAGGGTTTCGCATAATAGAGTTAGAAAAACAATGAAGAAAATGAAAAACGGCATAAATATATCTGTTTTATGTTAATGACTGCATTAAAATATGTAAAAACACAATTTTGAGGCATACGCTTGTGTAGGAATGGTCTTACCTTTGATTCCGGAGCGAATCAAACAAACAATTTTCAATTATTTTTTTCCTATGCCGTCGCTTTCTTCTTTTTATGATACGCCTTTCGTCGCAATGAATGGAAATTTGAATGACAGTTGACATTTACAACGAAGGTAAATCCCAACTAAAATAAAAAAATGGAAACCATAATGAGTTCATTACTATAGTTATTCATTAATAAAATATACGAAAATAAATAGTGGTTAACATAAGGAGAACATTAAAGAAATAAAATTTACTAATTGCAGTGATGTTTTTAAGAAAAGTAAAACGGATCTCGTAAAGTGTAATGGAGGTGGATATAAACATTTGTAATTGGTCTATTTCTCCATAACTAACCCTACTTTTTCTGTGAAAAATATCTTTGGATTGCCTGGAAAATCGTGGCCACGAAACGGAATAGAATTTTAAAAGGCGAGCGCGCTGTTAACAAGAAGAAGATAATTTTTGACGAGACAATTATAAGATGTGGTTGGTTCAGTACTTCTGATGCATTTTGTTCTAAGGAACTACTGGAGCCGAGATGAATATCAGCTAATTACGTAGCTGGTTCTTTTCCGTAATGATTTCCCTATTATGTAAAATTGGCTTTATTCAAAACAAGGAAATGCCTTTTAATTTCCTCTTCGCCAATTTTCAGCTCGAATTAAAACTTTAAAAATTTACATCTATGAAATGACGCTCAAAATCTACTCTAATATTTTGACAAACTAATAATTTTTTGTTTAATTATAATTCAATGCACCATTCTATATGCACTTGTTTGACAGTACTACATTGAACACAATATTATATAAAACTATTCGCGAAGTAAGATTAGGTTAATAGGAAGAGTGTTTCATGAATTAAATGTGAATTCGGTGAATATTGAACTAAAAATGATGATTGAAATTATTCTCACGACTTAATAGATAATTGACAATCTATTGCTTCCAAATCATTGAAGTCAACTCACCTCATGCCCAGACAATGTGTACATCTGTTTGGCCCCAGACATTTTGAGAACTTGGCCGAGGTCCTCAAGCACCTCTTCGAACGGTTGGGTCGTCCTCAAGTTGAGCAGTACACGACACTGTCGAAAGAAACAGAAATATGATCTCCGCATAAGAGAAATTGAAGAACTCGAAATATGATTTCATTTTATTTTTTACTTAGAAAGTCGTATATTTCAACATTTTAATACGATATGTTCAAAAACAGCAAATGGTTCGAGGAATTTTTGTGTTGTGTTTTTAAATAAATTTCTAATGTGGAATCGAAAAAAGTTTTCTCTTTATTTCCTTAAACATGAAGGCATTCCACAAAGTGACGCTTAAAACCATTAACTTATTGGTTCGAAGAAGTTTATTAATAAATTTTTTCTTGTATTGAATCTCGTTTAGGGGAACCATTTTCGTGCCTACTTAGATGTAGAGAACTGCAAGATATTAACGAACGTGTTAACCTTTTAGCAAAGAAATATTCTAAATACATTAATAGTTTGATTCAGAATGTGTAAATACTGATTAGATTATGCGTGTCCGCTTTATCAATGAATGTTGAGGTAAAAAATCTCGTTCAAGATGATTTTTTACAATGCTGTAGTCTCTCTTTGCTAAGCACGAACTCTTTTGTATTCTCAGTAAATAATTTTAGCGATTGAAAAGTAATTAATTTTGTATTTTTGTTGAATACTGTTATTTATTTCAAATTACTTTTTTTGCTGGACCCTAAATTGAGGGTGAAAAATGGCAGATTCAAATAACGATTCAGTGCTTTCATGAGAATTTTTTAAGGAATGAAGACTGACTTAACCCATCAATTGATAGCCACAAATTCAATGGGATTCAATTCGTCAGACATTCTATTAGAAAATGTCCGCCTTGAGCACTCGCCTTAGAAAAGGAGCCTGATTTTATTTATGATCACGTTGCGCAAATTCTGCTTTGACATCTATGATAAGATTTGATTTAAATTACGGTGTATTTAAAATTGTGGATAAAATTCAAAATATTTCGTGTGAGATGGATTCTATGAAGGAAACAAAACATATGTGTCTGAAAAATGTTGTAGGAAGCAATAAAACATTTTGGTGCACTGCAACATCTTGAAATAACGCCATATAATACGTTGAATTTTAGTTAACATACTAGATGAATTAGCCCGTTTAAAACGGCCTTTGTAATAAAACAATATAAACAATAAAACTAGAAAATTTTATTATAAAATTATAGTATAGCAATTCTATCAAATTTGGTTGAACTGGCTGAAGAAACGGTTAAGATATTGAGCGTTACGGACAGAATGACCAAGAGAACAAGAGTTTTATGATTGCTCTTTGCTTTAGCCGTCGTTGGTATGTGTAACCCTTACCAAATCAATTGTAAATTTTGATATTTTTCAGTGTTCCTGAAAAATAATTGATTTATACACGCTAGAATCTGTTGTTGTGCGTCAAACAAAATCCACTTTTACTCATATTCGCGGGGATATCATGACTATTTAAACAGATGTTAGAACCGAGCTTTTACTGTGATCATTTTTAAAATTCCACTTTTTTGCAAAGTTGCTACGAAATCGGATAGCGACATCGGGCAAATTTTCAAAAAGTAGCAAAAAGGCTATAAATAATTCCATTTTTCCAAGCGGTGACTTAGGCGGACGTGACCCGTTGAAGGTTTTCGCTCGATCCAATCTCGCCTCGATGCTTTTATTTCTCATACACGTACGATGAAATCGCAGAAAAATCAAATTTATTAGTTTAAAAGTTAACATTGCGGTATTAAGCGTCCTGTGTCATATTTTCATTTTCGGCGGTCATTATAAATATTTATTCAATAATTTAAGACTGACTGCGTTTATAAATCTATGGTTGGTATTGACGATCAATCCAACCTACTCTCTACTCATCATAGATAAGGAAACACATCACGTAGCGTAACAACTTAAAGGCACCTTAAACGTAAATAATTATTTTCCTCGCACTGATTAAGGCATTATGATCTTTTTTTAATAGGTAAGATTTCTCGGGGAAGCGATAGCGTACGGATTTATCAATATGCCGTGCATAACAGTTAAGTAAGGAAACAGAAAAAATTCGTTTGGTTTTCATTTAGCTTTTTCAAGCAGTACGACTCATTTGATTTGAATCAGTCAATAAAAAGTGAAATTAAAAAATAAATTATTTTAAAATGAACCGTGGAAATTTTTACCGATAAATATGGCTATCACCAAGGACACTTACGTAAGTAAACTTTTTATGAATATATAAACATGCCAGCGTAATTGCCCGTCAAATATGTCGGGTATGCGTGAATTAAGTAATAAGTTAAAATTGAAATAATAATTAATGAAACCAAATTTTATATGCACTAACAAGTAAGCAATAAATATAAAAGTCACGTAATTGAGTGTTCCAGAGAGTAAAAATAATTTTGGGCGAATAGTTGTTTGAAAAAGAAATACATTACGCTATACAATTCTTATAAGCCCAAAATTATTTTTAATCTATGTAACATTTAATTTTGTCTCTCTCTCTCTCTCTCCCTCTCTGTCTCTCTCCACCCCTCTCTCGTATTAAAGCATTCAAAGCACGCATTCCTTACGCATATATTATAAGGATTAAGGCGATAATACAATCTCGAGGTTTAACAATGACGAGGTTGGCAAGGCAACATATTGTTAAAAAAACTTAAAAATTTCAAATAAATATGATTTAAACGTAGAACTTGAGCGATTTTGTATCGTATACAAAATACGATGATAAGAATAAGAAACGTTGTTTATTTCTCTTTAGAACGGTCTATGTTCGAAGATGGTAGGTTAATTATTTCTAATTATAATTTGCAAGATAGTAAAAGTCTGTAAGTCCAAATTCGATTTTTACGTGTTATCTTATGGGAAATAGAAATTATCTACTGGAGTCGAACCCGGGTCTTTTCTTGGGATTTTGTTTCGTAAATATCTTTTACTATAAGAAAAAACATTCCTACAAAATTTAAATATTCTACCTACTCGGAATGTTTGTTAGAAATAGCATTACAGTCAGTCGGTGGCGCGTTGTGGAAGTTGTTGCAGACGCAGTAAGAGAAATATATATATACAGATAATGAATGATAATTTTTGATTCGTCAAATGAATAATATATAAAGTTTATTGAGCAACACGGAATAAAGTGTACCGTTATTTGTTCTATTAATATCAAGTAATATTAATAACCTTGTTTCTATCATTGCAGAACTCTGGAAAAAAACATCTCAGCTGAGGGATAAAAGTCGTGGTGAGGCGTCGCGTAATGGGAGATGAATTTCTTCATTGGCAATTATTATATTTTAGGAATCAAAAGAAAAGGTCAATATTATCCTATAAGAGGAAAATTTTCGAGACTACCCTTCGCAATTTATTTACACGAGTTGCAAGATTTAGTCTGTGGGATTAAAATGAGTGATAAAATTAACGGAAGAGCTTACTTTGGCGTTCGTGCATTGAACTTCCAAAAGAAAAAGACGAAAAATTACCTTTCATCTCTAAACTAGGTAAATCATAAATAGAAAATAAATAATCTCCATAAAATACGTGTGAAAATATTTATAAGTAATAGTTGTGGACAAAATTGGGAAAAGGAACTGTGAAAGAGTCGCAATTGACTACAGGTGCAACGTTCAAAATTAACCATGTATCAATTTTGCGGCAGAATTAATATTCTTTTTCTTTCGTCTTAATATTTTACAAGATGCTTATGCAATATCCATTCATGACGATACGCGATAAAACGTGCCTATGACCTAACCTTCCACAAACAATACGAAGTAAATGGAGGGTCGTAACGAACTCTGAAACGGCGATGAAAAACTGCGCAACAACCGGAAAAGGAGCGAGTAAAGGTTGCCCACGTAGTTCAAATTGGTCAAAGAATAACTAACACGCGAGAGGGAGATTACGGTGAGAGTCTAGTCGGCGAAAGATATTCTCTTGGCCTTTTTATTTCAGATTGAAATTCCGTTCCGTGCTTACGTTCAACATGACATTCCATCTTCTTTCAATTGGAACATAGGTTTATGTTTTACCCTTGGTTTTTGTCGCTTTTACGGTCGTAACAATCATATTTATTAAGATTATAGGTCAATAAATTAAAATTTTCCACCCAAATATTTTCTAATGCTTATAATTTGTATTTTTTTCTATTTTATTTTAGTGACTTCATCAGCCGTTGCTCAGCGACATCTGATTACCTGACTTTCCTTTGACAAATCCTCTATTCCAGGGGGTTGACGACCATTTCTGCATGGCGGGCCACATTCGCAGTCGTGAATGCTTCGTAGGGCCGCATTGGATGTCTCGAGAGCTTCGGTGGGCCGGATGGGCATTTACATTGGAAGTTATCTAAAGATTCTGTGGACTCATAGCAGTGAAATTTATGTCTAAATAGTTTACTAAAGTTCAAACTTCATCAGAAAACGTTGTGACCATAATTTTGCTGAAAATATATGTAATTTTCTATGTTAAATTTTACCGATCACTTTTTTATGACAGGTGAATGAGCCGCATGGAGCGTTCTTGCGGTGCCACATGCGGCCCGCGGGATGTAGTTTGCCGACCTCTGCTCTGTTTGGTGCAACGTTTGCGCTAATTTAATCTTACAATTAGACGTTTCTCACCTAAACTATCTCTCTATGGATTTCTACTTACACTATTCTTCTACTTGTATCTTTATATTAATTAAGGAAGTGATTTGGTCTGTGATCCTAAGGAGCGATTTCCTTCACCTTAGATCAAAAACATATGTCCATTCCATCATGTGAATCAATATTTATTTTTCAAAGGCTTAAATATTTACCTTTGATATGCACCATAGTTCTCGTATCTTAGCTAAGCTTTTTAATGCCTTTTTGGAGTTTTATACAGTATTAACTATTTATACCGGGCATTTGAGCAGACGTTAACTTAGTGTTTTTGAACGTTGAGAAATTAGTTTTATTTTTCTTCGCTATGGGAATTTTTAATGCGCAGGTTTATCGAGTGTATTTTTTCGATCTCAGAAAGAGGTTGCGCTAATAGAGAGGGGAATTCCATATGCTGAGCGTTTAAAAAGCGTTAATTGAGTAATATTATATGAGATGGGAGTCATATTTATTGGTGGAATTAATCATTGCATCAACTAGAGGAAGTAGGGTGAGGACTTTCGTTAACTCTCGCGGAAAAACATGCTAATGACATGCGGTTATCGTGTTATCAAAGTAGTTCTCAACCACGAAATGAGGGGACTGGCCGATGGTTTCTAAAGTCAATGAAATAATTTAACTTTCATTAGTTCAAGGCTAGAAGTATTTATTAATTTTAAGTCTGCAGACTCCGACTTGTTTTTGCACTATCAGATCTTACAAAAGTACTATCAAAAGCGGAGAATTTTTCGTTTCATGCTGTCGGCGCCAAAATGGCAAAGATGTAAAGCATTTCAGTATATTATGTAGTTAATGAGAAATTTCAGATTAATTTTGACAGCCTCTCGCACTCGGCAAAGTGCTCTTGTTACGAAGCTTACTGCGTTTCTAATGTGTTTATTATATTCAATGAAATTAGCGCCGTTGCTTTACATATATTTTTTTGCTGTTATGAAAGTTATGTAATTGATTCATTCAGTTACATCTATACTTATGGTTTCTCCTCTTAAATTAAAAGATGAATTTTCATTTTCATCGAATAACCGTTTATACGACGAAATGTTTTATGGCGATGATAAATATGAAATCCGCAACGCGGCCACGCGATCACTGCCCACTGCATGGTCAATAACGCTTCGCTCCGTTCGTGAAAGGAAAAAATAAGATAAGGTCTGCGTCGCCGGGCTCCGGCGGTGGCCTTGTGTGTTTTTTTTCGATTTATTGGCGTCGATTTCGGGTTTTTTATGCATACGAATGGGGCAGCCGAGAAAGAAGGAGACGGGTTCTCAATAATTTTCTCGAATCGAAAATGTTAATCGATTCCAGGCTGGCATCGATCCTGTGACTCAGCTCCACTTAAGCGTTTTGGTGAGTTTGAGATGTGATATGAACGCCTATTTAAGAGATTTGACCTTTTTAACTTTAAAACAAAAACAGGATGGCCATTGTTTCCTTTTCTCCTGATAAAAAAAATTAATTCGACGCGGAATCACAATTTATGAATTTCGGAATTGGAAGGTTTCGAAAGTCCTTTTAAAACTGGAGCTAATGAGATTAATTCTTATAAAAAGGAAAATTAATAGCTGCTAAATGGAGAAATTTCATGCATAACCATAAGAAAATTGTTGGGTGCTATTAAACAGCACACATGTATGAAAAAAGTTTTTGAATTACCTCTTGATTTCTTTAAAAATTATTTCTTCTTAAAAACCAATAAGGAACATTCCAAAATAAGCATTTGATCCGGATAAATGGAAAATATATTTTATTGTCAGCTAAAAGAATAGCACTACTTTGTTAGTAAGGTTCGCCTGATTAATTTACATCAAACGCACAGACATACTGAATGATCCAATTTCGATGGAAAATTATTATTTCAAAAATGAATTATCGAGATCTAATTAATAATAAAGGTTGGAACAATTTTGAAACGAGAAAAAAGTCTGCTATGACCGGGAATTGAACCCGGGTCTTCCAACTTGCCGGGCGGATATTCTACCTCTGAACTATCGTAGCAGAACACTTTCAGGAGAGAAAGTGTTCTGCTACGATAGTTCAGAGGTAGAATATCCGCCCGGCAAGTGGAAGACCCGGGTTCAATTCCCGGTCATAGCAGACTTTTTTCTCGTTTCAAAATTGTTCCAACTTTTACAGCTTATGCCTGTCTGCATAGGATCTTCGGATCATATTATTCCATCAATAATAAAGGTGGTTATGAGTCTTAAACCTTAATTATAAATTGGAAACGCTACAAGCAAACTTTTGAACGCAAACAATTATTTTCTGCTCACAAATAAAAGAGTGACAAACTTTCTAATAAAAAACTTCCAACAATGAGCTCATTTCAGAAAGACCAGTTTTAAAAATGGGATAAAGTATTATCCCTAGATATCCATTGAATCGTTTTCTTCATCTTTTATACAGGAAATTGGTCTAGATTGTTCTCAGCAAAAGGCATAACAATTAAGGAATTTTAAATTTGTTTTTAATCTTATCGAAAATTCTATCTAGAATCAAAACTTTGGACTATGACTGACTTCGTCGACGTGTTCTTTAGTTGAGGGTCCAACGTGTTTTTGTCATAGTTAATCTTCTTTTTCTTAAACAGTTGTACAAGAAATTTTGCAAAACTAAAAAAAATAAAAGACTGCATTTACATATCCACCAGGATATATAAGAACAGATGCACCTAAACAACCTTTTTTGATATGTTGCGTATCGGGGCAAGGGTTTCTCGATTAAACATTAACTGGGATCTAATGTGCCAAAGGACTTGTATCGACTTCTCGTTCTCCTGATATTCTTGATAATATGTAATCACATAATTCTACATTGCTACTGGAATTTCTTATTTCTCCATTTAAGTTACAATGGTAACGATTTTCAATAAAACATGGTTTACTGAATTATGCTCTGGAGAATTTCGCTTAAATACGCCTTAGGCGTCGGAATGATAAGTCGATCGCATCGACGGAGCAAAGTGATCTCAGAGTAAAAGTTAATTAAAAATAGTTGAATATTCTTTTTAAAATATATAAATAATGCTGAAAAATGAAATTTGCGATCAAATTCTCATTCGATTGCTCCTTTATCATAGTACTCGCCAAAGTCATCCGCCGCCATTTCGGATACACAGCCGTGAACGTCGAAGCAAACTGAAAACTTTTCGTGACAGAGACGAAATTGTTTCTTTCCACATCACATCCAATCCTGATATTCTCCTTTTTGAGGACAGAATTCGATGTTTTGAATACTAATGCGCATATTTAGCAGTTTCGACCTTTAATAATCAAGCAGGAATTATTCATCAACTCGATTATACGTCCTTCGATCCGACATGTCGTATCGACCGCAATCTCTCCATAGTTTCTGAAATATTCTTTGGGAGCTCTACATTCTTTTTACCTCACGCTACCTCACTTAACCTCTTTAAACCCGTTAAATTGTTTGCATTGAAGTTTCCACGATCCTTGGTTCCTTTGATTTTTCCGCGCTTTAAATTGTTTACATTACCATTTTTACTCTGGAAGCCTGCAAGGCGCAAATATATGAGGATTTCGTGTATTCTTGTGTGTTGAGGGATGCAACTTGGTTTCTATTATAGTTCTTTGGGTATTTATTGAAAATTTCTCTCTCCTCTGGTCTCTATTCTTGAGTCATCATACGCCGTCTTGTTTCATTATGACACCCGTGAACGAGTTCTTACTACAAGTAAATGCAGCTCAGCGCCCAAACGTCAAATAGAATTTCCATTTCGAAATGCACGGACTCCTTTTATCTTTTACTAGATTTGAAAAATCGATCGTAATATTCCCAACTATGACCCGTCGTGACGGCTAATCTCAACTAAAATCCTTGACCAAATTTCCAGTTCTTATCCTTTATCGGACTTATATAAAAGCGAATTAAGGTTACCGGGATAGAGACGACTGTTTAGACGTTTTATCGACCGACGGTCAGATCCTGAAGGTGACCAGTTCAAAGGCGATCAAGGCGTTGATACTGAAGAATCTGCGCCGCATCAATGAGAGCATTCTCTCGCTGCTATAACTTCAATGTTAAGAATCTTCGAATGCACTGATTTTGCATAACGATTTGTTTTTACTACAGAAGCTTTCATTGATATAATTATATCTTCTCGAATTAATGGTTGACATTTTCATATTTGACGAGACCCTTTCTTCGGTTTTATCAAGATATATTTGTTAAAATCTTTCAATTGTATAATTAAATTATACGCCGTAAATAGTAATACATTAAAGAATTGGAATCGATGTTTAGGATCAGTTTGTGATGAACTGCGATTTGCAGTTGAAAGTGCACAATTATTACTTATCATAACGCATTAAAGCGTTGAGGCTGCTGCATAGACTGGCAAAACTTAGTCGCATTTGCACTATGCTGAGCCCTTATGAATAGTCTAGGCAACTGCTGGCAAATTTTAGGTAAAGAAATACTTTTAAATGAGTTATGCAAAAATTTACTACAATTTTGCATTTTAGATTACTATCGGCTGTTATTCTAGACAATTTAATGAAGTCTCTATCGCTTAAGCCCTGAAATAGCCAAAAGGGTATTATAGAATACGTAAAATAAGGTTGTCGTAAGTACAGTTATCTATAAGAACGGTGGCAAGCTAGACATGTTGAAAGTAATGAACTCTGTTATATCATTCATTAGACTTAAACTCGTTGTTCACAAGCGCACTTCTTGAAATATTATTTGTTAAGACGTAGGAAACATGGAGTTACGTTTATTTTTGCTTATTCGAATTGATTGCACGCAATAAATGTACTCTCAAAGATAATATCCTTCTCTAATTTCAAAGGAAAAAATTTTATTTTGCGGGTATGAATGCAAGCAAGTTGGACTGAACAAGCTGCCATTGAACCAAAAAGTTAAAAAGAAGATTATTATCTTTGATCCTTCCCTATAAATGTACCGCAACACACTTTTTCGATAATTCCTACTAGTTAAGGTCTCGTAAGATACAATGTATAACTTATGGTGTAAGAATGTGAAGTATTCTTTTGATCAAAGGTTCTCAATGTTTTTCCTCAGATTCGTTCTATCTTGCTTAACGACTCGAAGTTTTCAGCGTCTTCTTGAGCGCCACCACTTTTTGTTTTAGGAAGCGTCTCATTACCTCCGTCCGTTCGAGTGCTCATCGTCGAACATCGCGATCGCGCCGATCAAAGCATCTTTGTTAACACCCTCCTAACACAGCTGTTGCTTCCTCGGTCGTGCTCTCTCAGACGACGCTTTTCACGCATCGTTGCAAACCCACGGATAACCCCAATCTCAATAGCTCGCCACTCACCTGCACCGAGTGGTCGCTGTCATTGATGATCCTTATGATACGTCCCGAACTTGGTTTGAGTCCCGTGCTGGACGCCATGTTGCTGTTGCCGATGGGCGCCTGAACCGCCGACAGCGGCGGGGCGACTATGGGAGGCGGAGGTGGCGACACGGAGCCTCCCCTCCTCTGTGAACCGCTCCTCCAGCCACCGGGGTAAGTACCGTACTTGTTGGTCGCCGAGCGGGGACCGTCCGCCGGGTTGCTGATGCTCGAGGCCCCGTACCAGACGCCGCTCTTCTTGCCGTAGCTGGCGTGCTGTGAGGGATGAAGAGAAAGAGGCAGTGACGCTGGGTCAGAGATGGGTGGTGCGGTAATTGAAGAGGGAGGGTGGAGGAGGAGGGAGGATGGCGGAGTGGCCGTGGCGCATGCGCTTTGCAGACTCGAGGGGGGATCTGGAGGAGAGAAATCTGGAGAGGGGGAGGCGGGGGTGTAGGCTACGGGGCGGAGGCGGCCCCCGGCGGAGGAATGACAAGGTCGCCGGTTCTTACGTATATCGACTCCGCGATCTAATTTCCGAGCCATTTAGGTTTGTCTTTCGAGGCCGGAGTTTGGATTTTCGAAAAATAAAGAAGACGCACACGATGATGACAGTTAGTGGAGATGCGCGCGAGTGCACACCAGATGTCGAGAAGATTCTAATGAGGGCAGACGTCGATTTTCGCACGTAAAACGGGTTGACTTAGAGGGGACGTAACGAAACTCCAGTCACCGAAAGGGAAGGGTTGCAAATGGGGTTGCGTGCTTTTCTCACTCGCGGAAGAAAAAAAAACACGCTCGGTCGCCTTAAAAAAAACTCGGTTACGCTACGAAGATCGTAATCCAAACTTTGTCAATTTATGGCGTACGTCACACGCGAAATTTTCCGGGGCAGTGACGAAATTCTTCGAAAAAAATGAATATGCACCTCAAGAAAAGTACGCGCTCTATTTTTGCAACCTATTTTTTGTTTTGAAAATTTTCTCGAGTAAAAAGGTCGGATGGGCGAAAACAAAATTAGCTATTCAAATCAAGCGCAACAGAGGGAGACTGTTTCCCTCTTGATTTATCGATCCCTCTACTCCGAAAACTTTGTTACTGAGTATTTTCTGAACCTTTGCTGCCCTCCTGATTTCACTTAATATTATAAAGTATAGTTTAAGCGCGTACGTCACCATGCTACTTAGTCCATCATTTTCTCAATTTACGTGGTAGCTATCTTGATACATCAGACCGAGGTCTATCGCGTGCAGTATCTTAAAAAAAACATTTTCACGAAAACATTATCATTCCGCTCATCAAAATAATTAACCTCCAGTTATTCAGGCGTTCTTGTGTCCGCGCATTTACGTCCTTGAGTCACATTTGCTAGATTGTTCGATGGCGTAAAATGGCGGTTGAAACATGGCGGCAAGCCTTTTCATGGCCGACCGCCATTCTCCCACCTCGCTGTGTTGAAGGAACGCCATTTTTTTAAATTTCCATTATGCGTGTGTTTGTGTGTGTTAGGCACAGACGCACGCGTGCTCGCGTACTTTGCATCATCGCGCTAATCAAGCGCTCTCTTGTGATCCTAGCTGGATGATGAGATAAAAAAATGACGATCGCCGACTTTGCTTCTCTCGCGCGCCAACCGTGGCGGAACAAAGGAGAGACTAAAAGAGCAACGGTAGGCGTTCCCCACACACCGATCGAATCCGACAACTTCAGGGTCGAGCTGAAAGGCTATCGTGACCGAAGCAAGGGGTGGAAAATCTTGGCCTCTGGTCACGCCTGCAAGCGAAGGGCGAAGATACAGAAAGGCGACTCATTATATGTAATATTTCCGAAGGAAGAAAGAAAAAGAAAATAGTTGCGCTAAGGGAGCATTATCGGCGTCGAAACTACCCTCCGCATCTGTTTGTGCTCGTGAGGAAGATGGGTTTGCAGGCTCTTATTTGTCTCGAGAGAGTCGGTTTGTTCGCGTTTCGATCGAACGCAGTGCGATTGCGGTCCTTATTCCATTCCGATAAAACGGTATATATTTACGACTTGTTATATGGCGCGGGTCAGGGTCTCTCTTTAGGCGATCGATAGAATTTTCATGGCGCGGATTTTAGGCTATTAATCGTTCCTGCGTTTAGCGCGTCGCGATTGTTTTCCGAAAGGGATTTTTCACGTGGCCATGTCTCGTGTCTTTTTTAAATTTAAGCTTTATAATTCGACGCTTTATTTTATTTAAAACGAAGGCCGACATTGGAATAGATGAATGGTGAAATTGAAATAATCTATTTCTTGAGATTACAGGTTAATATCCCGCGGCGATTGTTTAAATTGAAAAGGTATGTATTTATTTTAAATATCTCCAATAGCCCTAAAAAGGATATGAAAAACCGTAGGGGCATTTTGACTACAAAGCAACCTTCTTCAGTAATGATTAACCGAAAGTAGACTCTAAAAAAGAATCTACCTTAGAATCTATTTGTAACTGAAATGCGCATATGGTTATTTATAAACTTGTTATGGATATTGGAGATACCTATGATAAGTACTTACTTTTTCAATTATTTTATATTGAAGTGCTTATTTTTATTTTTTTTTCAGCAACAAGACGAGCTCGATGATTCTCCAGTGAAGAAATTAGAGATGTTGCAAGGTAACAATTTTCGGTAATATTTAACTTGGCGCCAGATGCAGGTTTTTATAATAAACTTATTTTTGTAAGCTGAAATCGTTTTTATAGACACCGACCGGTCCATAAAGATCGAAATCATAGAGAATAAACTTAACATACTCTTGTGAAACGCTTATCCGAGCATTAAAAACTATTGAAACAATTACTCCTCACGGACGCTAAACAGTCTCTCCAATGCCTAATTACTTCTCTTAGAAAATCAGCTTCCAGTTTGGGATCGTTCGGGTGAAGCACGTGGATCTCATGCTAAAAAGTAGATGGAGAAATGGTCCATTCCTCCGCAAGCGCCCTGCTAATCGCCACCCTCCTCCTTTTCTTCTTTTCAGTTCCTCGTACCCTTTTTTTTACCTCCAATTGGAAAACCGTCGGCAGCGATAGGACTTCAAAAGAAAAGCTCATCTCTCCGCGGACAATTCATCTGCCCGCAAAGAGACGCGAACCCAGCTCCACTGGACTGGGTGTAACGTATAAAAATGCCGTCTTCTCGTCCGCGAACACTGTTGCTGAGAGTTATCCTTTGTCTCTCTCTCTCTCTACCGGCACCCGTGCACTTTTGCTACTTTCTAAGAGAACACTGGCTTAATGCGGGCAGCTGGACCTCTATTTACGACGATCACCAGCACCACTTTTCCGGTCGGATGGTGCGAGAAGTTGTGAGTTCGAACAGAAGGAGACACTGGGACCAGACCACGCGGTCTCTAGGTGGATAAGGTGTGGGGGTGTGGCGGACCGGCGCGGGACGGCGCAGGCGCGGGTGCAGGCAAGGTCAAAGGCGTCATTAACATGTCATCGGGTGGGCGGGAGGCAGGGTTGCGGGGGCGAAAATAGAGAAGGGGGAGGTGTCACTCTTTACACCACCTTCCTATAAACCATCCTCTACGACGAACTCCTCTGGCACTGCCCTCTCCCCACTCACCTCGTCCTTTTCACGCCTTCCAATCCAAATTCTCGGTCCCACGCGCGCCCGATGTAGCCTTTACCCTCCTCCTCTTCCACTCTCTATTTTTCTTCGATTCCGCTCTCTCCTCCCGCCCTCTCTCTCTATAAGGGTCCTCTCGCAAGGCTGTCAAATTTCTGGCGCCCTGACGTTCGTCCCAGTTGCTTTATCTGTGACGTGTCATCGTGATGGCGACCATGAGCCATTTCGGTGGAGATGATGATAATGGGTTCTTTTTCTACCCCTTTTAAACTCCAAAATAGTCACCCTCAAGCGTGCGAATGGGGTGGGAAGAACGATTTATCTGTGCAACAATTGGTTTTTCTGATCGTCCAACGTCAGGTGTTCCCGCCGGTATTAGAAAGGGTGGATAGGGAGGAAAAAATCCACCCGATCTGAAGGCGTTTTGGAAATGCCTGCGTTAAATTTTCATATCGGATGAATTTGTGGTCGAAGGACCTTCGTTCTGTTTTGAAATTTCGTGACCCGGCCTAAGAAAAAATAAAATTCTATGCGAGTTCTCTTGTCGTAAATTTAATTATTTGTGTCTTCACATCAGGTAATCACGGTTCCTCTTTGAACGAAAAGATTTTTCGCTGTTGATGTAAAGCGTCTTATTTAACAATACGATGAAAAATGAAATCAAATCCCATTGGGATTTTTGATTAAGATTAAATTTATCTTATATGCGAGATTGATGGTGATACTGCTAACGCATAACTTTTATAGATACATATTCATTATTTGCATAAAAACCGCGATAAAATTAAGCTCCATGTCTTTATAGATTATGATTATTATGGTTTATCATGCCTTGCTCCAATAATTTGCTGAGAATATTATAAAGCCTTTTTCTTAAGAGATGACTGAAAGCTGAAATTTTCTACCAGTAAATGTTTATTATGGGAAGAACGGTCTTCTTTTATTTTTTATTCTTAAGTGAAATTCACACGAAAATCTCGATCGAATGTTGAGGTAGTTTAAAAATATTTCTTAAAAGTTAATTATTATTGAACTTTGTTCGTTTTTAGCAATTGAGAACGTTCCACTTCCAGTCGAAGAGCCGAACAAAACGCATATATTTGCTATCATAGTGCACTGTAACCTATACCGTATGGAAATTGTCATATTTTCCCTTGATTAAAACAAATGTAAAATTTTGGTCAATTGACGGGTTTTCTCATTTTCGCCTCTGCAAAAATAATGCAACTTCATAAGTTCGTTAGTAACATGTGTTTACATATTTTATTACGACTGATTGATATGAGTATCCGTGTGCGCCGCGGTATATATTTTAGTACAGCCTATTTATACAATTTTGATGCGGATTCCCTCTCTCTCCCAATCATAAGATCTCGGAAAAGTAACAGATGGTGCTCACAATGGCGTCCAGCGGAGAAGAGGCAGTAATGGGATCGGAGAGAGAGAGAGAGTGCGATTACGTGGCTGATAATGCTCAGAGGAGAAGAGAGGAAGGGTGATTCAAATGGGGTGAAAAGGGACGGAGGGTGGAAAAGTAAAAGGCAAACTGCACGTGACCACCAATTTAGAATAATAGAAATGGAATCGCACGAAGATTTCATATTGATTTCTTTTTTCACACTTTTTATGACCTATTTACCTCGAACCTTTGACATGCATTCGTAGCCTTTCTAGATCCTTCCCGAATCCGTCCAACTAATCCTTGGCCTCCGAATTTGGTTAGCTTCTATCAGAAATGGCTTTGAATACTCTATCTGCGTTCTAACGTTCTTTTCGTGAGAAAACTTTGACTGTTTGGTGACGCCTGTTTTTTCACTTTGTCATACTTTTCCTGTTATCGTTTTGAATTTATTTCCAAAATAATTTCTGTATTCTCATTGTCTTTCCAAAAATATCTCAAAGCAAAGGAATCAATATTCGTTTTAATTAAAATATGTATGCATACCTTGAATTTTCAATTAATTAAATTTCCAACGTGATTAAACGTTGTCATTAGACTTGAGCTAAAGCGTCTGGTATCGAATTGCTGGAAAAAGAATTTTTCATGGAGGTTTGGGATTAATTTGTTTATTCTAATTGAAATTACGTAGTAGCGTATATTAAGTTAGAAATAGTAATTAATTTTTCGGTGATATCTAGTCTGTGTGACAAAAGAGAGAGTCCGAGCATTTCATATTCAGAACATTTAATTTTTTGAGAGACAAACAACCTAAACTTTTAGCGTTTCTTCTTTTATTTAAAAGATTTAGATATTATTTTTACTTTGGTGTTAATAAATTTTTCTAGCTGGTTTTCTCGAATAAAATCCCATATTTATTCGAATATTACGAACCGAAAGCATTGCTGCCTTTTTAACTTGTTTACATTCAGCCTTGTCTTATTAATTATTATGAGTAAAAGTGAAAAGGTTATTGGCAGAAACCACATGATACTAAAGGAAATAGCATTTGCTGAAAATTTACTTTTAAAAACTACCTGGCCTACTACTGATATATTCCAGAATATATTTAAGCTTCTGCGTTTTTTTCGTAGGAAGCATAACATAAATGGTCTGAAATGTGAAAGTAAATTTTTCTCCAAATAAGAAGACATTTGCGTTCCCATTATACTAATTAGAGTACGAAACACTAATGATGTTAATAGTTTCTAAGAATTATTTTATTTTGCAGTACGTTACTATCTATGCGTAGCATTAATGTAACTTTAACGATGGGTATGGTTAAGGGTTACAATATGGAAAACAAAAATCTGGCAAAAGTAAAAAGATTAATATTCAAGTGTCACCAGGATATTTAAAAAATTACTTAATCCTTAATAAGGTAGTTATTCTAGTTCACTTCACTTTTCTAATGACGACAAGCCACAATTATAAGTAATGACATTTCATACTTTTTATTCTTTATTTCCGAATCAGGTATTAACTTCTTTGAATCATTGCCTAATTTTCGCAAAGTCAATCTTAGGGTTATTAAGGATTCGAAAAACCTCAAGAGATTTGACGGGATTAAGTATCAGCCCTTGAAAATGAGATTTCTTCAAAAGGTCAAATGGTTTCATAATACGCCTCTATTGGGATCAGAAAAGACAAAAAAAGGTTGGTGTTGGTTGCGAGTGAGATATTTTCAAGGACCATACTTAAATGGATAAAAATATTTGCAAGAACTTCTCTATAGTTGCTTGCTTTCGTCATCTCTGACGTAATAGTACTTTTATAAGGTGAAGAAATAAAACCTCTATATCCCGCTCTCGACCGCTTAAATGAATTTTTTAATTTACTGACAAATGTCAGTGAACCGTGTTTTGATTTCTGAAGTGATTTTTTACGAGTAAAAATATTTAAAATAATTCATATAGTTATAAATGACCTCTCGAGTGTCTTATAAAATTATTGCATGAATCAAGCTGTTCGTTCCTCTCCTTGTCATAGAAGCCGTGAATTTAGATTTTTAAACTGAATGAGAAAATGAAGTAAAAAGGGATGACAAAGTAGAAATAAATAAAATCAAGATAACGTTGTTCGAGGGAAGATACGATAGAATGAAGCCCGATTTAATGAAAACGAGCGGAGAGATGACGAGATGAAGTTGTGACGGAAAAGTGAATAAAGATGGCGAGGTGAGTGGCAATGAATGGAGTGGCACGGAGTTTGAAGAAGAGGCGCGCTCTAGCCGTGCGAGATAATGAAAGAGAGAAAGAGAGCGCTTCAGTTATGGGTATCGATTTTTTATGGCTTTCGAGTTGCACCGTGTACGTTGCAAAACACTTCCCGCGTAAATCGTAAAACGAGTTGATCTTTACGCATGAACTTGAAACAGGATCGCAACAACTAAGGTTTCTGGTACTAACTTCATAGACAAAATGCTTCAGGAACCATAGACGATGAGGATATTTGCGCTAAAGTAAGAATAAAAGATATGAAAAAGAACGGAAGGAATCTTTTCGATGGACACTTTTAACTTAACACATCTAAGTATAAAATTTAAAAAAACAAATTACAAGTGATGTAATTCCTGTATTTGTAACAAAATGGCGTATTTATTGTAGAGCAAAAAAGAAAGAAAAACTTTTTCCCGATTAAACACCTTTTATATTTAAAAAATATTTTATACTTTTAAAATATAAAGGAAAATTCTTAAATAAACTATCAGTTGATTATTTGTTATAAGTTTTGCGACGCTACGTCATAAAATAAGAACAAATCAGATTAATGTCTCGCAACTTTTATAAGATAATTTGTAGATAGTTGCATTAATGACCTTTACTTTTTAGTGCAGTATAAAACATTTAAATTTTAAAAAATATATTATTTATTTTTCACTCGCTGGCCTTAAAAAGAGTTCCTATTGCGATTACTTCTTCTTATTCTTAATTTATATTCATAACATGTTTCACATTTTTATCATAAAATGATTTAACATGCAAAGGATCTAGAATAGTATATTTATCTGGAAGAGCGGCTATAAAAGCTTTTACCCGTCGCGATCCCCTTGCATATTACTTATTATGATCGCAATCCCACTTCTGATATATCTTTTCATCCAATAAAATTTATTAAATATTATTCATAAAATAATCCTCGGTATACTCAATAGTTTTTTATTAAAAAAATTAAATGTTCAATCTCCAGTTTAGCTACGTTTAGAAAGAAAGCATTAAAATATATATTAAATTTATTGCGTATTTTATTTCATTATTTTTAATCTGTGGATTTCTTTAGATAGAAATATTTTTTAAATACCAATTTCGATTTATTTTTAAAATGTGAATACAAAAAGGACAGAATTTACGATGGCATCCGACTGTATCCTAAGCCTTCTCTACATTTCTTGGATTTTGATCTTTATAAAATGAAACATTTAAACTATTTGAATTTTAAAGATGATACGTTAAATTAGTAATTACAAAATATCCAGAAACTTCACATATGCGCAATGAATCGCTTTATAATTAATCACCTAATGATCCAGGAGAGGCAGTTTCTCTTTTGACTGTAGCACATCGAATGTTATTTCTACACTACGATATTCCTTTAATAAACAACTATATAAATAATAATCCTAATAATCCTCCATTAGTGATATTTTTGGAAACCCCATTAAGAATGTAGCAATCCCTCAAGGGTTACAAACACGCACCAATGGAGAAAGATTTTTGTAGAGCAGCGTTGACCAATCCCTTTGCCACTAGATTGGGTGGTATTAACTTTGCAAGGGTCGGCGTAAGAATGGTGGTATGATTCAAGGACAAACTAATATAAATTGGATCGTCTGAACCGATGGAGGAATTTGACGTATGTTTGGTGATATATAATTTAGAAGAAATTAGTGTAAAATGGGATCCACGAAATAAGGGAATTTTTGTGTGGGTTTGGTGGTATAGGTTTCAGAAGCCAATTGATGTAATATGTGGGAATATCAGGCGGATATTTGGTGTAAGTTTGATGGTATACGTTCCAGGGACAAATTTATTGTAATGGGGTTGACATGAAATCAGGGAATTATTTAGTGTAAGTTTTGTTGTATACATTCCAGGGGAAATGCTGTGATGTGGGTGGCATAATGGCATGGGTTATTTCAGGGCAAGTTTGGTTGTAGACATTCCATGAGTAAATTGTCGTAATGTGGGTGGCACATTATCAGGGGTTATTTAACATAGGTTTGGTGGTATAAATTCCGGGGGTAAATTGATGTAATGTGACTGTCACAAAATCAGGATCTATTTAATGTAGGTTTGGTGGTGTACGTTCCAGGGGAAAATTGCAGTGATGTGGATGGCGTAGTATCAGGCGGTTATTAGTGTAAGTTTGGTGGTTTACATTCCAGAGGCAAGTTGATGTAATGTGGGGGCATAATATCAGGGGATTATTTAGTGTAAGTTTGTTGGTATACATTACAGGGGAAATTGATGTAATGCGGGTGGCATAATATCAGGAGGATATTCTGTGTAAGTTTGGTGGAATGCGTTATAGGGGCAGCCGAGTTAGCATAATATCAGCTATTTCATTTGTTACTCGAGCTGCATACGCCGTGGAATTAACTGAGTGTAAGTTGGGTTGCATAAAATCAGGAAACATTTGGTGTGTAAGGCGGATGGTTTTTGGTAGGCTAACCGATTCTGAGGAAGTAAAACCGGGACACAACGTGTTTTGGGGAAGAAAAACCGGGAAAATACAAGATATTTAGTTTTTTGTCGCTTACATGCCGAATAGATAAATTCTGCGTAGCGTGGCCATCATTTTCTTGCGCATAATATTTTCAAATTTTAACATTATGTGCATAATATTATTACAGAATTGGTCAGAAAATTGGTGGAAATAAATAGTTTAGAGTCGTATTTACTGTATTTTTTTGGGCTATAAAGCACATCCCAAATTTTTATAAAATTTTCCAGAAAAAATGTATTTTGGTTCACTAACGCATTTAGGAAAGGCCACGTCGCGTATCATTTCTAGTCGTGGTTAAATCCTTATCTGGCAACATTCAAGAACATATTATGGCGTGATAACAGTTAGATATAACGTTTTAGATTAACTTAATTCATTAAAGTAAATAGGGACGATCTAAAACAGAAATAATTGCTTCGAAACTCGTATAGCTAAATGTGCTCTGCGTTAACTCGGCTTCGGAGTGCGCTGCATAACTCCTACCTATAGGCACCCCTTACGGATTGTACTTATTTAAACTTATTTGAAGGACGAGATTTTAATTCCTAATAAATGGACTGCATGTGCAATAACTGGCGGAATATGATTTATTTATTCCATATTTATGAAATAGAAAATAAAAAGAATTTTTAACTGGGACGACAAATACTAAACCGGACGGGACGCTGGGACAACATCTAAAATCCGGGACTGTCCCAGCTAAACCGAGACGTATGGCCATCCTAGTTTTAGGAGATAATTAGTGTAAGAGGTTTGGAGTAAAATCAGTGGAATATTTGATGCAAATTTCGTGGTATAAGTTTCAAGGGCAAAACTATTGGTTTGTCGGTTTCATTAAAGATTTGATGTTTCTACGTTAGTATGTAATTTTGAAGATAAACAGCGTAGGTATATATATATCGGTTGCAAGAGATCCCATTCACACCCATACAAGGAACCCACAGCAGAGTAAAAACACGCTGAGCTATGCGGCAAAGAAAGTTGCTAAGTTTTAGGCCGCAATCAAAATAACTCAAGGTAGACACTAAGAGTTATGCAAAATGCCGCTCGATGTGCCTTTTATCATCGTTCATGGTTTTCGGCATCTACTTGGTTATCATCTTCCCGTAGCCTAAATCATCGCGGACAATATTATGAACCACTCCATAACTATTGCTCAGAGAAGCAAATGTTTTTCTCAATTTGATACACCGGTTCCTTTTTGTCAATCCATCGATTTGGTTGATTTTTGATTGATTTCATGATGTAGACGGTCGATCACTGTAGAGTTCATCGAGTCATTTGTATCCCTCAGTAAATCATATATGCCACTCAAACACTTCGGCTTTTCTGTACTTTTTCAGCTAAACACACACAAAAAATTATTTTTATCGTAGTTTTATTTGTAATTCCATGATAGGCACCTTAAAATTACTTCACTCTATGAGCGCTGAGAATAATATATAAAACGTCTACTAAGGTAATAATGCATGAAATGTTACCACTTGCAGTAAACGATTACCTGGCATGGTTCTGGGGACAAAAATTCAGTTCATTTAATTTCCGATCATCCCTCGTTTATACGCATATATGGTCCAAACACCAGAAAAATCCAAAATCCCGTAACTTGTATGTCCCAGGGTTGCCGTTTTTTCTTTGTAATGTATTAATGTCTGTCATGATGTGTCTAATTTTTCAATACATTGATATTCCTACTTACGATTTTTCAGGATATATAATATATAAATAACGTTTAATGGTGAATGATGCAACCTAAAGCTATTTAAAAGATTAATAATTTTTTCGTTGGTCATTCATATATTTGGCACCATGCGGCTAATAATTTGATGCGTTTTCCAATAGTTTGGCGAATAACGCTGCTCTAGAAACATTCTTCATTTCGTTTATCTCCATAACCTTGTAATGTCTGTTGGAGATACCTGAGATAAGTGCTTGATTTTTAAGTTTTTGATGCTTGAGTTCTTTTTCTTGAATTTACTTTCAGTCATAAGGCGAGGCCGATAATTCTCTAGTGAATCCTTATAGAGCAATGTTTTTCAAACGCTTTGCCTCGCGACCCACTAGAAGGTAAGGCATCAGGAATAAAACAATATTTTTGCTTAACTTTTCATTAACTAGTAAAAAAAATACCAAGAGATTGGAATTTATCTTAGAGGAGTATTTTGTTCTCTGTGATTTTCGATGTATTTCTGTTGGTTATGCCTCTGGTGCTCATATTTTCCTCATGAGCCTTGCAACCTAGTGCTCTAAAAAAACTGCCCTAATAGGATAGATGAAATTTGCTCTATCTCAGTGGTTTCCAAACTGAGGGTCGTGATCCATTTAAGAACCGCGTAAGATTTTCGGAGGATCGCGGAGACGGAACTTTTTGTCTCATTTTTTAAACTTTATGTATGGATATATTTTGCAAAAGTTAACTTCTGGCAAACAATATAGATATTTAAAACATTTTAAAATTAATATTACATTTATTGTTTGATTGAGCTCGCGATTAGATCAGTTGCCTTGAAAAGGGATTGCAGGTGCGTAAAGTTTGAGAACCGTTTATGTTACTACATCTTTACAAGAATTAAAATAAGCATTAAGATAAGCATTAAGAAAGTTCCAAAATGTGATGAAAAATTCACTTTTCTTATCATTTTTTTAAATACACCAAGTTCCCAGGTTGTTGTCATGATTTTCTACAGTGTATGCTCTGTCTTTTTCTCAACAAATTAACGCGTAGGCATATCTCTGTGGAGTTGATATAGAGAATAGCATCATAGAAATGGGAATTAATAAATCGCAGTGTACTAAATATAAAATTTTATAAAAATTATAAAATTATAGTGCTCTATATTATCCCCAAAAATTTTACAACTTGTTTACTGTATGCGCTATTCTAAATTTCTTACGCCAAAGTAAAAACATATTGAATAATTACAAATATATTAAGTAATTATTTTAATATCGAGACGAAATACGATTATAAGTTAACGAGAAACTTCAATATTCTTTCGCGAAGGAAACTATTTAAAATATTTATTATTCATATTTAATTTATTATAACTGCTTCTGTTGCGAAGTAAATCATAAAATTTCCTTTTAAGATCGAATGATAAAATGAAATTATTATTAAAATTTATCTACTGCATAAAATAATAAATTTATGATTAGTAATAGCTTATAATCCATAAGGAAATTTCATATTTGCGTTACGAAGGTTAAGCGTGGCGAGGGGGTAGGGTTAAGTCTCGTAGAAAAGATACGAATTGTAGAGGAACAGGGTGAGAGAGAGATAAGGGTTTTGGCGTAAAGAAGTGTATATTTGGAGGAGTTCATGGTGAAAAAATCGGGACAGTCAATATCGAAGGACAGGGGACATTTATGAAAGATCGAAGGAGAAACAATTCTGGAAGTGATTGGCGCGGGGCTAGGGAGAGGCGGGAGGAGAGGTTGGCGTGAATGTCGAAAGAGGCCCAATGACGGAGAGAAGGAATAAAAGCTGAAACGAAACCGTTATCAATTGACCGAGTTATCATCTCAAGGCCCTGCTTTATTTATTATTTTTAAAGTACAAGTCAAATGTATTAAGCGATAAAAATTTAGGAAATTCACTTCACTACAAATGGCGAATTACATTTTTATAAGCAATTTCATAATGATCTCACGCAACCGTTTTCAAAGGAGCTCTACTATTTATCCTATCATTCAGTTCTTTGTAATTACTTTTCTCGAAATCAAGATCTCTTAACGCGATAAATATATTTTAGGGCGCAGATATATAATCTTTTTTGCTGACGTACCTCTCTTTATTTATTTTTTAAATAATCACTTACCCTCTAGTACAGGGGATTTCAAAATTTCTGAAGCCACTGAACTCTGATATTTAATTTTTTTGGAACCCTAGCCAAGGGGATGAAAAGCAATTAGTAAACAGTCTCCGTCTCCCACGGAATACCATCAATCTTTCCTCAAGGGTCTGCGGAACATAGTTTGAAAACCCTTTACATAATCTCCTCATATATTAAAGTCGTGGTAGTTCGGAAAACCCTTAGTTGGCAGAGAAATTAATGTGATATGAAAATGGGCGTCTACTAAGAAAAGTCCGAAAATTGGGCTAGATATAATGTTCTACCTTAAATAATATATGCCGAAAGGAGGAGGTTCAAGGATGCACAAGGGCAGCGGAGAAGGAAGGAGCACCACGTTTGTTTTCAGCATATTTTTAGACCATTTGACTATAAAATCCAGACAATATCTAAGGATAAACTTTACTTACTCGTAACCATTACTTTTTGAAGCGATACTCAAAAATATTGATTTTTATATTATAATATTCCAGAGTCATTAAATACGTGCCTATAGCTTTTTATGATATTATTTGAAGTTGCAACATCACGGTCTTGGTTTCTAAGCCGTGAATGATGGCCAAGATCTTTTTTAGTTGAAATATTTTTAGAATCCACCACCTATCAATCTTCATGGATGACGGCTCCTTTTGGCTAAATGTGCATTTGGTTTCCCAACCTTCTTATAGCAGTTGGAACTCTCTAAATTATTAATCGGATTCCAGTCATAAGATGGGCTTGATAGTTATATTTAGAATTACTGAGATTATTGTCTGGGAAATTTGATATAAAACAATTATGCGAGGGTTTTTATGCTAAGCTTAATTATGGCCATTTTTTTGCAGTGGTTTATTTCTTGCAGATGAATTCAACTGCTCACTGGATAAGTAGTTAATTCAGTGGTAGCGAGTATAAATATTTCTATGATTATAAATCTTAGCGTTGCTAATCGGCATTTTAAAATTCATTCTTAACAATAGTGGTAGAAGCTATTATTTTTTAAGTAGACGCTTAAACATTTCGAATAGTAAAATTACGAACACCGTATATTTTTATCTGAAGAACTTTGCTTTTCAGGCTTTATAGGCCGCACTACATTCATATTTCCTAATAACAGCACGATTACCATCTTGCCCTCAAGAAAACTGACTCTACAGAATCATTTTTCACTCCCGCAAAGACCTCATTTTATTTCTAATTGAATTCAAAGGATGAGCACATAAAGATCGTTTTAATGATAGGTATGAGGAACCGTTGCGAGGAATTGATGAAAAAAGTGCTGCTTTATTTATCTCCATCTCATCCATCCGTTCTACTTCCCCGTACAAGACAGATCTTAAGTGGATGAAATGCAGCGCTAAGGATCTCAGATACGCCGAAAGTCAAATTGATGTGGATAAAATGGTTTGATCTCAAGGAACAATCATTTGACTCACCTTATAGTTGTATTTAAATTATAAACATTATTTCTCCTGAAACCAAAAATTGATTGAGAAAACCAGACACGCATTTTTGATACTATGCAGTCGTCATCAGCGGTGGTTCACTGATAATTGATTGTAGAAAAAAGTAATTTATGAGTTGCTGAGTTTATAGCCTACATAGTATATTGCGTATTGCGTGGTTTTTGTAGGAAGTATATTTTTGGTATGGTGGGTTGAATATGCTGAGTTCCAAAGTTAAGTTTTTATCGCTGAATTAGAGGAATATTATAAAATGTTTCATTATTGTTTAGGAATTTTTGTTCATTTTTATGTAGTTTGATTACTGTGTTCGTTCGTAGTATTGCGTTCATCATATTTTGTAATATAATTAAAATTTACTATCAGTGAATCACTACTGATTAACCCTTTCACGACCATGGGACACATGTGTCCCCACATAAAATCTCGATCGTGTACGTAAACCAACATTATTTAAATATTTTTTTCAGCAAATTCGTAATCCGGAACGTATTTTTGACAATTTCATTACTGGAAACCCTACGTAAACGTCACCTGTCAAAAGAAATTTTCGCGGCAAGTCGTACGTTCAGAACGCGGAGTATTCAAACTTTTTCATAAGTGTTTCTGCATAGAATATTGTTTGCTATATGTTTATGGTGTAATATTTTCATTTGATGGTAAGTAAATAATAGTTTTATTATGTTTTGCAATAGAATTTTGAAATAATATTCCATAAAAACGAGCAAAAACAAAGGGACGCCGTTGTCCCTGTGGACGTAAAGGGTTAAGTTAAGCGGTTTTATGAATGACATTGACATGACCTTATTTGGGTGAATTTATAGGTATGCAAAAAACTTTTCAAATGCAACAATTTTTATCGGAGTGCATTTCTATTAACATAAGGCAATAGAGTATAACAGTATGGGCAAAGAGTTGCAGTTAATCGTGCACCCATGGGAGAAAGAGGTGTATAGCACTTAAATCTTTTGATGTTTGTGAATCATATTTCGTAAAATAATAAGATTCAATGCATTTTTTGTCTACTTTTCTTACTGAATTCAAGAATAACTTTTCTCATTAATCCATTTTCTCTTTGTGGGATCGCTATTCAGTTTCATATTTGGTCATATTAATGAGTTGTTTGGCAGAGTTCCATGGACAAATCCGCCTCATTATTTAGGCCAAACGAAAGAGGTGGTTGAACAAGATGGCAGGTGGAAACCCCCATGCTGGTCGTTCAAGAACTGATGGGAACAAAAAAAGAGCTCTGATGGATTGCCAGAGGAATAATTAATGAAGAAACTGACACGCTTCAAAACGAATGGAACTGTCTTAAAAGTGGGTCAAATGATTTCTCTGAAAGAAGCGAGAAGATTTTAGTAATGATACAGGTTTGAATCAAACAAAAATTGCGTGAATGAACACACTGAGTACAATAAGTCCATCTATGAACATGTAATAATGTTGAAAATGGGGATCATTATTATTTTAAAAGGTTCAGAGATTTCACAAACTGCATGCCAATATAGTATTGAAAAACATTCATATCGTGCAATATAGAAGCTCTAATGCCAAACGCATTGACTATAAAGTATATATATATATATATATATATATATATATATATATATAATCATTTACCATCATAGGTAGGCTATCCGTAGAAGGTCTGTGCTTATTCCTGGTTCAACCTAGTGCTCCAAATACTCCTGCTGTCCGCAATTTAGTTCATTTCTCAGTAGCTCTCTTTTTCTTTCAAATCGTCTATCAGCTCAAAGTCTTTCTTTCATCTTTTTCTTTCCAGTTTTCCTGCTAAAACGTCTTTAACCATGTTATCTCTCTTCAGGCAATGTCCAATTCAGTTTGCCTTCCTCTTTCTTATAGTCTGTACAGTCGTTTGCTTCTCCCCTTTTCTTTTTAGTACTTGTCAATTTTTATCCAGAAAACTTATTTCTACTAAAGGCGGCTTTCTCTATTCTAGTCATTATTTCATTGGTGCATCTTGCGTCTCTTGTTATGATGCTTCCAAGTTATTTATATGTGGTCTGAAACTTGTTCTAATGCCTTTCCACCAATACATATGTTAAAGATTTGTTCTTTTCTCGATATCCGCAGGACTTTATGGATTTTCCTGTTTTTATTTCTAATCCACATTTTCTACCTATTTATTATTTTTCTGGAGCTAATTTCCCTTTATTGCTATAAATATGTTTTTATGTGTATGTGTGTATATATATGTAACTGCCGTTACAGTTTATTGTGACATGGGTGAAGATCTAATCTAAAACTGGGAGTTGAATCTCGTAGAATGTTTTCGGTGTTTAAGGTGTGGGTCTGATGTATCAAATGAGTCATATGCGCTTCCACTCGTTATTTTTGCAGTTAACTACTTGATATATAATAGCAACAGTATCGGGGAAAAGAGATGCTTAATGGAAAACATTTTAACATGTAATCAAATATATATATTAAAAATAAATGCTTGGTCGGCTTGTGGCTTGAATAAATTAAAACATTAAGGTAAACACCGCAGACGCAAAGCGGTTAAGTAAAGTATTAAATCTCTATCCATAAGTTGACATCCTCAGTCGTAGAATATGGATTAGTCATCGATAGATTACGATCGAGGAGAATACTTGAAGTCCAAATAGGATGTATTAAGCAGTTTTGTAGTTTTAGAAATAATATGCAATTCACTTTTTATAGTTAGGAGTTACTATAAGTAGCTGCATATCCTGTAGAGAGCAGGTCAAAGACGTCATAGCGTTGGCGAACAAAGTAAAAAGACCATCTTACAGAATTTTACGTAAGAAAATTGCATTTTTGTTTGCTAACACGGCCAACCGTTGAATACTACTTTCAAATCTCGGGCCCCTTCGAGGAAGTCTTAATTTTAGACGCCTAAATGGTCAATTGTAGAGCGATTCAATTCGTTAAGGATGATATAGTTAAACAAGATGAAAAAGTATACTCCATAAATGGAATGCACAGAGATTTCAAAGGCGTTATTTATGGGAAATATTTATGAAACGTTATCGAAAGATTGGGCGTTTATCGAATTTAAAATTTTTAAATCTATACCTCACATATAATATAAGAGCATGGGAGAGAAAAATATACATTTTTAATTGTTGTTTTCTGAGAGAACCGTCATAGCTATCGAAGTAAACAAAACATGAGATTTTGCTCGGGAAATTCTCGAATTTTTGTCTCTGAAACTATAACTCGTAATTATGTTGCCTCGCAGATTTTATTGTGGTAAATGAAGTCCTCCATTCGAATACATATTTTAACCTATACCTTATAGATCATATAAGAGCATGAAATAGAAAATATGGATTTTTAATTGTTCCTTGATGGATGCCATTTAACGAGATACGAGCATAAGTTTATTAAAATATTTATCTAAACTGGAAGTTGTAATCAAAGGATGCAGTTCAAAATCACAATTGCGCTACAAATTTTAATAAGGATCACTCCTACTTAATTTAATTAAAATTTGTCCAACGGTTCAGGAGATGAAAGTTACGACAGACGGACGGACGAGACATTCCCATAAAAACTACGGTGACAAAGTGGAGAGGGCAGAAAATGAAGAGTACGTAGAAGATGATTGTTCTTACTGGCGGCGATGAGAATAGGGGTAGACCACAGCAAGCAAAGAAATATGTAAAAATAATTGCCATAACCAACAGGCACTACTGTTCGTTTTTCTCAATGGAGAATAATAGTTTTAACTAGTCCTATATATAGAAATAGTATATCCGTGGTAGTATTACTTGCAATTTGAATGTTACGGTGAAAAAAAAAAACAGAAAAAAGACTAAAGATAGTAATTTATACTGGTAATCCTACATATTAATTTAGTAGTGTAGCTACGTGTCTGCGTGCGTAACACAGGTGTCGAAGTGATCCGAAATAGGCGAAAATCTGAAACTTGGAAATTATGTAGACAACCGTAAAAGCATTAGGGAAGAGCCCTTCTCTGAGTCATTGTAATAATCGTCTCTCGTGTAACTCGGTTAGTTTCCATCCAACACTGACCACCCGTTTAAATCTCCAAATTGTTTCAATCCAACTTCTCAAGGTATTATCTAGTGAAAAGCATGTGCTAAAATTAAAATCACACAAAGTAACGATATTCATTGGAAATTAGGATCTTGTGATTCTAAGATTATTATAAAGCTACTAAAGGATTTCGTAGTATATTTATATTTAAGAAACTTCACATTAAAAACATTTGATGTGTGAATCATATATTTATGATTTGACGATAATTATTTGTCCAAATCAAAATGAAAGCTCTAGTAACGCAAAATTTATGATATACATTTGTCTTCGCTCGAGAAGTTTTGTTTGTATGGGTTTTAATATTATTATTAAAAAAATATTTTCTTAGCTATTTTCATGTAGACTGATAATATCTCTCTGAGGAGTTGGAATCAAAATTGTATTTGCTGAAGTCAACGGCAATAATTTTTTACTCCTGAATTCAGATATTCAAAACAGCTAGAATAAACAATAATTTTTGGTTAGATGAAAATTGCTTAGTGGTATTTTTTGAATGTTTTGAAATATTTGCAGCGTACATTTTATGAATATTTCTCAGGACCTTTTTGAGATATATGAATAATTCAAGACATGTCCCGAGAGCCTTACAATAAAGTCATTGGCATCGCGATTTAACCTTGGAAATGTTTTATCGAAGGCTAAATTTTCTTCTATCCCTCATCGTTATCATTACGCAATCCGAAGCCTGGAAGTGGAAAGTTCATCAAAAGGATTACATTATAAATCTTACTAATTTCACAGAATTTCATATCGTCTACGATAATTTATTAAATATTAGCTGATGCTACTATAGATCCAGCTGCCTACTGGAAATGTAAATTGAATTGTAACTACCAGTATTGTACTGTCCGTCTTGGCCGCATATGTTTAAGACTCTATTTGTCCCATCTTTTTCAAAATATTATAACAATGAAAATATAAAATACGAAATTTTATCAATAAATGTACAGTATTGACAAATGAATTGCAGTATGTGTGACTGATAAAAATACCGCAAAGAGTATTGCATACAATCGGCCGCCCCCGAATACTCGGCCGCACGTCTGCGGCTAAAAAATCGCACATATTGACGCCTCTATGGACTATACGCTTCTACAAAGTATCTTTATCTCTCGAAACAGTTATAAAATTGAGGCATTACTATATCCTACATGCTTAGCCAATCTCTCAGTAAAATTTCAACTTACATTCATAGTTCTCAGTGGCCAATGTAGTAGTATATAAAAACTCCGATAAAGATTGTGGCTCTTAAAAATATGAATCTACTTATAGAGAAATCGCGCTGTTTCTGGTGGGTTTCTATATTATAAAGACTTCAGTATTGTTTTAAGTGAGAAGATTTATTTCTTCATGATAAATATGAATTACAGAATTAAAATGTTATTTGTCGATGTCACCTTATAGCTGCAGTTAATAATAAAGATAACTCCTGTGGCCATAATAAGGTTGAAAGAATCAAAGGCCTACTTAGGATACAAAGCAGGCATCCTCAGTGATAATTCATCCACCTTTGATTCTAAAGCCGAATTGCGCATCTCATTCTCTCAACTGTTTTGTGCCTTAAGGAGTTACCTTGGTAATATAATAGTACGATAAAACAGTCTCTGAGAGCTAAAGTGGCGTAAAAGAGCATAATTTTTGGTGGTGAATATGTAAAATTCTAAGATTAATTCGAAAAGGAATAATCATGGAACTGGTTTAGTAGTGATTCCGTAGCAATATTTTACTAATTTTAGCATGAAAAGTTATTATCTATGTTTAACTCGATAACTGTGCCATTGACAGAGCACAGATCACACATCGAAAATTGTCTACTCAAAACAAGAAAATAAATGAAATTGGCAAAATTCGTTGCACGCGGGTAAGGATTTTCGGAAAGTACGGAGGGATAAATAATTATTGCTCTTTTAATTATATAGTTTTATTTGGCGGATGAGGAAAACTGACGAATTACTTTTATGTAAAATATTTATAATTTTTTCAGTGTCATGGGTGTGATTGAAATGGAGCCATCCAGTATGAGGAAATCTTCTGTCCACTAAGGATTGCTTTCGCGCCATTCTCCTAAAACCAGGATGTTAGATTAATTGAAAAGAATGAGGCATTGCCCTCCACCAATATAAATATAAACTGCAAAAAATTAGCTTCTTTGCGGTTCGGGCTGCGGATTTACCGTAAAAAATATCGCTTTAAGCGAGAGGATGGGCGTAATACTATAGCGAAAATCTCGCTCGTCTCGTCGATAAACTGGGAGGGGTTAAGGTCACCGCCCCCCGCGTCGGGTCGGCCGGCCTCTCCAATCGATTTCTCCCCTTTCACATTCTTGCCTCTCTCGAATTCCTAGGAGGGCCGACGCCTCAACTTCATCGAGTTAAGGGCATCCCATCGCAGCGATCACACCTGCTCAAGTGCCTTCCTCCGATTAATCCCATTCCCCTCTCGACTCGCGGAAGGAGATATCGATCTATTCTTCCCTCCCCCTTCCTCCTCCTCGAACTGGTCTATGCGCCGCCCCCATCTCTCCCTTTTCATCCCCTCCCTCTCCTCCCCTTCCCATTCCCTTCTCCTCCTCTTCTTTTCCGTACCCTCTAATTTGCGTTGGGTCCCGAAAAGCTTAGCATCCGGCGCGCCTCGATGAGTGGGAAGAAGGAAGGATGGAGACCACCTCTTTCGCGGAAGAGATGAAAACCCTTTAATAACCGGTGTGTCTAAGCAGATATTCTCGACATATCGCGGAAATATTTGCCTAGGAAATGTGTCTCTCTACAATGACGGAAAAGGTAAGGATAAGAAAGAAAATTAAAACTACATTTATAGGTAAGATTTCCTAGATTACCTATTTAATCGATACGATTTTTTTCTTCTATTAGAGGCATTTGATGGATGTCTAATAAAAAAGCAGTAAAGCAGTGATTTTGAAAAGGAGGGGAGAGTCGTTCCTCGCTTGGTCATATTTGATTTGAATGCGATTCAGTCAGAATAAGAATAAAGGAGGCAGAATATGAAGGATAAAGGGGCGGAGAAAGTGAAAGATCTAGGGCTAGGGGGGATAAGAGAATAGAAGAAGATCGAAGAAAGATTGAAAGGATGGAGAAAATAAAAGGGACCTAAAATGAGAAAGATGTGGAAAGAAAAAAACGAGAGGAATAGTGAAATTGGAAGGAAGAAAAAGGAAAGGGAAAAGTGAAAGATTTATGATACCTCGAAGAGGGATGTGGTCAAGAGAGAAAGGATATGGGCCTAAGAGAAATGTCAGAAGATCTCACTGCCTACTTTTAGGCGGCGATCGCACTCCATGTTTGCTCGCTAATATATCATGACGAGGGCAGCCGAGTAGATGGCGGGGAATCACCCTTTGCTACTCATTGCTATGCGGCGCTCTACCCTGAGAATTCAATTGCGGCGCATCGGTGTGAATGAGCGCGGAAGGAAAATAGCAAGGAAGGAGAGTGAGATGAAGAGAGAGAGAGAGAGAGGCGGTGAAGAGATGTGTGTGCAAATGGTATTTATACCACCGAAACCGATGCTTTTAGTACTTTCTTATATTTAAATCACCTTTGTATATAAGAAATATTTTCGTATCAAAGAGGAAAAAATTGAAATTAATAAGAGAAAGAGAGCATAAGTGGAAGAAAAGGTTTCAGCAAATAGACAACTTGAAATGGAAAGAGTTTCGGAGAATTGAGGAAGGTTGCAAAGAACCCGGCTCAATATATAATGACGGACTTATCTACAGACGGATTGCTGATAATGGTGACAAAGGGAGGTAGTGAGAGGGTGAGGCCAATATGTGGATTTAGTGATTATAGAGTGAGAACAGGTAGGGAGAGGGAGAAGAGGTAGGTGGAGTTGGGCCGTGGGCGACACAGGAAGGAAGTTGTAGCGCAGCGACAGGAGAAAGAGAGAGAACGAGAAGGTATTGCAGGGATATTTATCGATTACAAATCTTTTGCGAGGGACGAAATAAACCGAAAAGCGATGTGCAAATATGGAGTTCGCGAGAAGCAAGCTATCACGATTTGGAGCTCAAAGGGATGTTGATGAACAATTTCTTCCCAATCGGTATTTGAACACTCGAGAAATATGACTGAAATGATTCTGCAGAACCGTTCTAAATTCTCCTTGAACTCGTTTCACCTCCTGCGAGTAGGCATGTATTTGTAAGTTCATTATTGCAGGGGGCACGCCACGCATGGCATGACGCTAAACACACACAGTAAAATAACATTAACAGAAACTGCGTGAAAGAATATTTCCTACCGTGTAATTTAGACAAAAATTGCTATTTTAAGCATGGCGGTTATTATTGGAGTGAATGGCAAAAGATCACGAGCATATCGAAAATTACATACCTCTCAGTTTGAGAGGTAAAACAGGATGACGATCGCATTCCTCAGCGAAGATCTCGAGGAAGAAAAACGGAAGTTTTTATATAAAATCGAAATCTAAATAAGTACTCGGTTTACTTATTTATTTCCATCTCTATTAAAGACAGGGGCTCTGCATTATTACAGTCCTAATGTTTAACATTGAACCTAGTACTTAAAATTCCCTCGTGTTACATCTGAAGTTCTAAAAATAAATAAATTTTAAGGTTTTTTACGTCAAAGTCAAATAAATGAAGAACTATATGATGAAAATGGGGAAAATAAAATTTTCTTGCGCTGAGAGAAAGTTGGAAAACAGTACTTGTAAAATTCTCATTGATGTTAAATCGCGCCACCGAATTAACGTGGCATTTCATATTATGTAACGCATCTGCGGGAAAACTGTCAATCAAGAGATGGAAATCTGAGAAAGCTGACGTCCCCAAAAACGTACAACAGTAAAACCCTCAAATCCGAGAAACAGCAATACTTTTTCCATTATCTGACGACCAAATTTATTTGAGGAAGTGATGTTCTCTATCGCGATTCTCGTGTGTCTCAAATATTAGGTAACAACTATTTCTTCGGATTTTTGTCTGTTTCAGTTATTTTCCACTTTCCTAACTCAGTGATTAACTATTTGGAACGATAATTTTTGCCAATGTGCCGATTCGTCGAGGAAGGTTAAAATGGAGTCATGCAAGGATTGCTTGTTTCTCGTCATAAAACTCCACCAAGGATTTGCGTGAGGGTGGTGTGGATTGGTTCCGATATATTATCCCACCTGATGGCAGGAAGCCCACCAATCAAAGATGAGTGCTTAACCTATCCACGAGCATGTGATGAAGAGAGAATACTCGGAGTTGTTTTGAGAGGATTATGTAAGAATTGGCTCAGGAATTAAGAAAACGCCATCGGTGAAAAGGGGACGAATATGAGAATATACGAGTATGTGATGCGAAAGGAAGGCTTTCAAGAGAGCTTTGGAGTTGGATTTTGGAATGGGAAGAGGAATATGGCTAGAGGGAGAGGGAAATTGGAGGAGAGACCGTGGCTATAAACATGTAAATACGCAAATTACTAATCGAAATAATCTACTAATTTTCATGTTGCATTTAAATTATGTTTATTAATTTAATTAAAATTCGGCGTGAAAAAATCAATGCTTGGAAATTTAACGTAGCTATTACTTTTCAGAGATAACTCTGTATACAACTTATCTGAACGAAAATACTTAATTTAATTTTGCTTAACGTGTTAAAACCTCTTCAAAAAACTCGTTAATTATAACGTGTAACAGCTATTGTGATGAAATTGTTGTAAATTTGGATGGAACGTTAACTTGAAGTCGATAAGGTAATGTTAATTCAGATTTTTGGTGTAAGTTTTTAAAGATACGTGTTCTTAGCTAAGTATATTGCGTAATACTATAAGATGGTTATTGGCGGATGAAACAGAAACATAAATTTTTAGGCTTAGAAGGATAACCAAGAAGTTTTTGTGGGAAAGATTGGAAAGCAGGGCGAGAAAAAAGGATTATCTCGTGCTTTCGAACAGACGATGTTTCTAGGAAAAATAGCCGCCGTTGAAAGGGTATAATGGCGTGCGCGCGAGGTGAAATGGGATATAGATAAACGGAAATTACAGTGATTCAACGACAGAGAAATGGTTCCTTCGAAGGGCGTCGAAAGGAATGGGATTGATGTTCCGCAAACTCCGACTCCCTTTATGGGCCCTTTTTATTTTTACCGCGGTGTCACTTTTTCGGGTCAAACGAGAGCAGGGTCACTTAATGGCCAGGGAAGGGGAATCGAGGCCACCTTCCAGGTCGCTCACTTGCACCCACGCCACACGGCCCCTTTGGTTTCGTGTCCCTCAATCTATTATCAGGGGGCGCCGAGGGACTTTGGGGTGGGAGGGCGCCGTTGGCAGGCCCTGTGACTAACCATCAGTCGCTATGAGTCTATGTGTAAGTGGAAGAGTCGTCGTTTTTTCCTAATTCCTCCCTCGATGTGCAAAGACCGACTTCTCTCCGAGCGGAGAATGCAGAACCGTGTTTGAGCGCTCTTCTTGGAAATCACGCCTTTTCGCAGTGTTAATGCACGGCGTCGAATCGATCCGCGCGGGAGTCGAGTCGCATTCGAGGGGAAAAAATAGGGATCCGGATTGCGCACGTGTCCCGCGACGTATGCTTCATAGATCGATGGAGCGATAGCATCGCGGCCCACGTACTCCCCCTTTCCAGTCTGGGAAATCTCTCACGCAATGAGCGCCTCCAGATTGCAGCCGAGGCAAAATGCGCCGTTTGCTCGCTTTCCAGAGCATGCAGATTTCGCTCTCTTATTATTTACAGTCCATTCATGGATAGATTATAGATATGGCTTGCGATGCCAACCTGCACGATGAAAGTAGTCGTATAGACGTAAATAATTCGTCATATATTTAGATTCCGCTTACGCTTAACGTGGACACAAGCCAACAAGACTAGCGATATCGGTGTCCCTTAAATTTTATTCTAATCGCAGCTTTCACCATTTTCAACCGAAATTGATGTAGATGGTTTTTTATATAAAAATCGCCAAAATAATATTCGTCTGCAAATGAAAACTAAAATGGAGCCACGCGAAACTTTGGAATAACCGTTAATGTTACAGTGAAATTAAAATGTTTTCATTTGATCGAGCGTTTTTATTTTCGGGAATCGTGAGGGAAAACTTTTGTAAAATAATAAAATGAATAATTATGCATCGATTTGAATCTTAAACGGAATATTTTGAGGGCTTTAGTATTTTATTTTCATACATGTTAACATTAATTCATTTATAAACAACTAGATTTTTAAGCACAAGTCGATAAATAGTAAATATTTTTAACAATTGAAAATATCTCATTTTTAAAAACTAAATAAGCGAGCTGCCTTTGGTGTGAAGTTAAATGAAAAATTTCAACCAACTTATACACAAAAATATATTAATAAGTAAATATTGGTGATAGAAGTGTGTGTGTGTGTGTGTGTGTGTGTGTGTGTGTACTATCACCAGTATTTACTTATTAATATATAATTTTTCTGTGTATAAGGTGGTTAAAAATCTTTAATTTACCTCATCTGTATTTATAAAATCTAGTTTATAAAATCAACACGATATATTTATCTCATCGTCCTAAAGACGTTTTAAAAAGATTGCTTGAAAAGCCCTTTCATTGCAATCGTCATGATAATCGCTAACTTTATGGTACAACTTCCTAAACCACCACCTCAAATAGCAAGGCGACTAAATAATAATGAATCACACGAAACGAAATTTGACGGCGTAGTATAATTTGCGAGGAGGAGTGCAACAGGTGTTTTTCTGTGCTTTCTATTGTATATTAATCACTTTAACATGGAACCCATGGCTTTTACAAAATATTAAGCTATTCTTATCCATAAATTCCTAGTGTGATACTTGTTCGTCGATTTTCTGCCAAGATTGAGGGTTTGTAATTTCACAAAGAAGGATACTTCAGGAAGACTAAAATAACTGGCACCACTTTTCCGGTCTAAATTTATGAATTATGTATTTGTTAAAACAGTAACAATTTTATTTGGGAAAAGAGACATTTAAAATATTAGATGCAAGATAAAATTGACCAGTAGCGGATTATTGTTATAAAAATAGAGCTGATAGTGTCCTATCAGGAAACCCACTCCTAAAAAGTTTAATCGCTTAGTATTACGGATTTAATCAGTTCGCTGATCAATGAAACGAAATTTCATTGACAGAACAATCATTAGTTTCGAATCTTATGAAAAAATTGTACAAAAAATCGGAATTGAAATTATGTTTTAGAAATAATAGTTTAAGTTTAGGTTGAATTATTATTTTTTCACCAAAAACCTTTTATTTATAACTTTTGGAGAAAAGTTACAAATTTTGCTCAATAAGATATTAAAGGGTACAACAACGATTATTCAAAAAGATGTCATTGCTAACGGGAGACGGTTAAAAAATGAGTTTAACTAAGAAAATATTTGTAAACTTGCTGTTAATTATAGGTATAAAAATAAAATGTTTATCTTTTAATATAACAAAAGAAAACATTAACTCAGAAAAACTTACACTTTTCAGAATTATTTTTATATATTTTCATATTTTGGGTTACTGATTTTACCCAATGTTTGTTTAGTCAGTTAAATTACAAGTCATGGTACTTATATATATATATATATATATATATATATATATATATATATATATATATATATATATATACTATGATGTGTAATTTTTACTTTCTCCATACGTAGTATAGGGGAAAGTATTGTTTTCATGAAAAAATCGACTTCGAGATTTGAACGGAAATACATGTTTTGAGGTCCCCTGAACACGTTTTGACCATTTTCTCGATGTCTGTGTGTGTGTGAGATAGCTTTTTTGTAGGTGCTCTAACTCAAACATTAATCAAGTCAACGCGAAATTTTATATTTAACATTTTTATGACAGTCACAAGAACTGATTAGTTTTTGGTAATAATCGGTCAATCGGAAGTGGGTGTTTACTCTTGTCACTTATCCGTTATTTTGAAATATTTGATTTAATATGTGATAATTGTAAAAATGTTTTGGAATAAATGTTGTAGGAAATTTAATATTCTACAACCTTTATTTGAAACATTTTTCCATATAATGTATTTTTTAAGAGATATCTTATATTTATAGCTGCCACCACCACTCCACCTACCGACGACTATTGTTAACAATTGACGCTTAGTTATGTCTTAGTAACGCTCATTTTTCTTTTCTTAATTGTTAGAGCTTTGTGGCTCTAACCAATATCAGAAGGCTATGGTTTGAGTTTATTTCTGTTCTTTTTAAAGTAAAATTTTCTCGCAGTTTCTTAAAATATTAATTATTATGTAACCTATTTGGAATTTTTAGAAATATTAGATATGGAGAAAGTCATGTGGTGGCCACATCAGATTTTTAAAATTTATATATAAAAGCGTGATTTATTCTATTTCAGCGCAAAATTTGAGATTGTATAAAATTTAATGGGCGCGTAAATATTTAATTATAATCCTTACTAATTGCTATCGTTATATACCTAAAGGATATGCAATAGTATCTGTTCTTCCAGACAGTAAACAATCAAATTTGCTTTCATTATAAGTTGCCGCTTCTACAGTGCAAATAATGAAACCCTCCGCCGATAGATGGAAGCACAAGCAAGTTCTTTGATTAAACACGAAACGGCAGCACGAGGGGGCCTGTTTTCCTCTCCAATTCTCGCTATCTTTCCCAACCTTCGCTGTAGCTTAAGACGTAAGCACCCTCAAAAATATAGGTGATTGAAACGACGACGATCCGAGGGCGTCGACTGTTTTTAAGAGACCTTTTGCCGTTCGCCTTGGACACGCGTGCACACGCAACGTTCCAACATTTCGCCTCCTCCCCAACGTCCTTTACAGGCGACCGAAACCCCTGACCTCAATCTGAACACCTAAGGAGAGGAGAGACGTGGGAGTGCTGAAGGGAAAAGTCGAGGAGGAATAGGGAGTCATGTGAGACGAAAGAAAATGACCCTCTCTCTCTCTCCCTGAGGGATCACGCACGCCCTGCCCAACAAAGGCCTTGCATTGTTATTAGTCCCGTTATCAGGGCCTCCTCACTTGGCGACGCTTGGGCCTCGGCTGACGGAAGGCACCCTCTCCCTCTTTTTCTCTTTCTCTCTTCCTTTCTTCGCCACTCTCTCTCTCTCTTCTTCTTTCCCTCCATCTCTACTTCTCCCTTAATATTTCAGTCTTTTCACATATGTAGCTCGTTTTTGTCTACTACTTTGTCTCCATTCTCCCTCCTTTCACCATTGTCTGCCTCTACAATTCTCTTCAACCCTTCCTCCGTATTTCTCTCCTTTTGTACATTTTCTCTTCTCGTCATATTCAAGTTATCCTCCTCTCCTCAGTTTCTTTCTCTTTTCTCTCTCTCCCTCTTTCCATCCTTCCCTGTACACCCCTCTCTTGATCATGCTCTCTTCTTCTCTCTCTCTCTTCCTCTATCGCCTTAACTCTTCTTTTCTCCTTTCCCCATATTCCTTTCCTTCCTCCTGTTTCACTTCCATACAGCGGCTCTCCAAACTCTGGTAAGTGTCCAATGAATTTCTTCCAACACCATTTGCCACCGTCATCACTACCTTTCCATTTCCTTAATATACGTATCTCCAGCTCAGTTCCCGCAAGAAAAGTTGTGAATGGATGTGGATGGATAGGGAAAAGTAAGGAAAAATGAGAGGGAGAGTGAGAGAGAAGAAGAGAGAGTAGATATGTAGTTTGAGGGAAGCCAGAAGTACAAGTACAGTACAACGGAAACGAAATAGCTTTATTTAAATGCAATGCATTGCACGACGGTGGTACGCTACCGCTTCAAAAAAGACTCGATAAAAAATTATGAACGTGGCGCGAACAGTATTTGTTTTGTTATAGAGTTCATTGATCCAGACGACACTAACGGCATTCCTGTCTTTACGTTCGTGTTTTATAATATATGGAGAGATTGAGTGATTTTATGATCCAAATGTCCGCGATCTGAAGGACTTTCCTTTGGGAGTTATTGAAATGTGCGTCAGATGTGGCACCTCGATCTGAACAAAACAATTTTCCACATGGAAATGGTTCAAATTGAAGGTCGACCAATCATCTTTGTACCATTCAAGAAGAATTTGTTTTCCACGATGACATGGAAATACTTCTCCCTCGCTCTCTTTTTTCCTACCTTTTACAAACGATCGCTTGGATTTCCACAGGATTGCTTTTTTATTGGCTCACTCAAGCTAGAAAATTCTTGGAAAGAAAACTGAAGATGCTTGCAAAGACTGCAGACATTTGTTCCGCTAGTACAATTTCACATTCTTTATTAAATGTTTTTGTGCCATAAGGAATACTAAACTTAAACTCTGTGACCTAGGAAAAAGAATAAGGCACAAGGATAAAATTAACGGAATTCAAAATTCGTCGTCTTTAATTTTTATTCCCTTGTTATCGTTTGTCCTTAAGATTTGGGACCCCTTTAATCGCTTTCTCTCTCTCTCTCTCCTGGTTTTTTGCTCCTACCAACGGTTGTGCACGATATGTGCCCTTATCACACTCGGAGAGTTTCATTCTTTCTCCCTAGGCCCTCACTTCGAACAAACATTGCTTGAGTTTCTGTAGACTTTCTTTTTTTCACAGTTTATTCGTAAAATTTTTTATATAATAATTACTAAATACATTTTCAATTATATTCCTTATCCTTAATTTGTTATAAACTTAGGCATGAGTGTAAACATAATATGCTTAAAAAAGGATGCCTTTCAAAACCATTTTTTGTTTGCTAGGCAACAAATGTGTTTTGGACTATTTTTCTAGATTTATTTTGCAGTAGCATTTAAAGAAACCGAGTGACGTTGGTCAGTGTTTTTTATTCATAATCTAGAATTGTAGAAGATGTTCTTAATACATAGCATGGTTATTCCAGAGGTCTTTGAAACTCGCTTGCTGTTATGTTTCCTGTTTGGCCCTTCTAAACTATTAAATTTTCATAAATCATCATTAAAATATTATTCCAGGGATTTATTGTTGTCACAGCGCATGGTGGCTCAGATTTGGATATTTTCAATCCTTTTTCTCCGTGATTTGTTTCTATTATCCTGAAATGATTCACATTACTATTTTATTATATGTACCAACAGGTGTCTTTGCAAATGAGCTATATTTTAATTATGAATATTTTTATCAATGCCTTACTCTCTTTATATCCAATTTTTGTAACCGTCAAGTCCATATATACAATACTAATGTGAATAATATCATATTTTCTGGTCCATTGATAGTATTAATACGCTCGTGCGAATTTGCTAATTCCTAAGTTTTATTTTTTCTGTAATTCTGGCAACCATTTCTCTGAAACTGGCAATTGAGAATTTCACCACCGGCCACAGCTGGTTCTGAAAATTGGTCGCAACGCGTTTGAACTTCCTCGAATTCTTTTTTGCATTTTTATTTTTTTATTGGGGCAGTGTTGCGTAGTATGGTCTCACTTTTGCATATGTATCGTATTCTCCTTACTCAGCATTTTTAATTCATGATTTCTTCGAGTCAGCTTTTTTCTCCTAAAATAATGTTTTTCCTGTGATTTCTCACGTCATGAAAAACTTTTAAGCCGTTTTGCGACAGGATTTTGGTGCATGGAACTTCTTTTCAATAGAAGTTAGAAGAGAGCTATAAATCAACTATATTTTAAAATTCAGAATTAATTATATGAATCCTTAAATTACAAAATTTCGCTTCGTTTCTCCTAAGTAACAAAATATTAAAGCGAGAAATCTGTGAAAAACGTATGGTCTAGTAAAATTTTAAGTGTGCTAAATTCAGCAATTTTCAAAATGTACACGTTTATCCTAGCCGCTATATATTTACTTGGAATATAGGTTGGATACCTGAGCATGGAAATCTAGTAATACCCGCCAAATATCTTTTCAACTTTGCTTAAATATCATTTTAAATACAAAGGGAACAAGAATTAATCTTTGTCATCACGGGCAGTAAAGTGAATATAAAATATTCAAAACCAGATACAGAATGCTATGCATGAAATTATCAATAAAATACAGTATTAAACGAAATATTTTAATTTAAAATAGCCTTATTAGTAAAATACACAGTTTTAGTATGAGAGTAAATTCCTATGTGAATTTTTAATTTCCATTGAAAGACAAAGAAATTCTTTTGAGGAATAATAACGAATAACCAAATGACCATTATAAAATTAGTTTCATTAATAAGTAACGGCCAATCATCCCATTAATTTTTTATCTAACTTTGGATTTTAGCTATTTACCCTTAAGAGGTCGCGCGCGGTCTTTTATACCGTACACTTTTAATTTTCTTAATTTTTTAACATTACATTTAACTATCATCCCAGCCCTTATCAATACCTATCCTCGAGTTCACTATATATATATTTATTTATGGGTCTGGGGAGCTCATTGTGTCAGCGTTCGTTGTTTTTTAGGGATTTTCCTTACTCTGTATTGCGCTCTGTTCACCAATCGCCCACGATATGGAACACCGAATGTTTTTGTTTACCCTTCGTGATGACACCAGCGGTTATTCCCACTACAAAATACGTGGATGATTGTTTACTCAACACACTCTCACGAAATACATTAACATTTCACAAAGAAACCATCGACTGTGTTTTATGCCAGAGTGACAGTGCGGTTGAAAAACGATCTTTGCTACAACGCTGTCCTTTTTGAGTGCGGTCGTTTGAGTTCGATTTTATCACAGTCTTCATTATTTCATTCAATGATAGTTATTTTATAGAACGACGGGCTATTTATTCACAAAATTATTTTTACGAAACCTCGCCATGAGTTAGATTGATGCGAGAAAAGAGGAAAGGATCAGATTACTTTTGGAAAGTGTAATAGAAAAGAAGAAGAGGGAATAAATGGATTGGATGATTCCGATGAAGAGGACTTTATCTGTTTTTGGCTCTCAGTTTTTGTAGCTGATGTTTAATTTTTATGTAAAGTTTATTTTCATTTAACATAACTCAGTATTCTATTCCTTATAAAGATTTTTTATTTGCCCACAAATTAACGTAGCTATATTATAATAAATTGTGGTATAAACGAAATTTGTTTAAAAATTAAATAAAAAATCTGTTGTGGGCACCACATGACTTTATCCATACCTGCAATATTCTAAAAAATTTCAAATAGGTAAAATAATAATAAATATTTTAAGAAACTAGGAGAAAAATTTAGGCTTTACAAGGAACAGAATTAAACTCATACCGTAGCCTTCTTATATTGGATATAGCCACGAAGCTCCAACAATTAAGAAAATAAACAGAAGCGTTATTAAGACGTTACTAAGCGTAAAGTGTTTACAATAGTCGTCGGTAGATGGCGTGGCGGTGGCAACTATAAAATATAATTTTTAAAATATCTCGTAAACAATGTTTCGAGCAAAGGTTGTACAAAATTAAATTACCTACACCTTTTATTACTATAATATTTTACATTGATCAAGTGATAAAGCAGATATTTGAAAAAACTGATGTGACATAAGTAAACACCCACTTTCGGTTGACCGATTTTTACCAAAAACTAATAAACTCTTGTTATTTTAACAAAATTGTCAAATATAAAATTTCTCGTTGATCTCATTACTAGATTTTAAGTTAGAGCACCCACAAAATTTCTATCATACACACACACACAGACAGACATCATCAAGGAAATGGTCAAAACGTGTTCAGGTGACCTCAAAACGTGTATTTCCGTTGAAATAGATTTTTTTCATGAAAACAATACCTTCTCATATGCTACGTATGGAGAAAGTCAAAATTTTATAACAATTAGTAACTTGGGGTATTTTGCTGATTTTCCAATTCGGTCAGAACGACCGCGCGCGACCTCTTGCGTTACAAAATACCGATTGACATCTTAAGGGTTAAATTAAGAAAAAAAAGCAATGAATTTAAAATATCAAAATATTTGTAACGGAAATTTTTTGATTACTTTAAATAGAGAGTGTATAAAACTTTATAATACCTCGAAGCTGTGTATTTTTATGTCAAGCAATAAATAACTAAGGAGTCTTAATTTCAACAACATAACGATATTTTCGGTAACAAGAAATCATCTGTTCCCTGTCATCCTTTTTTTATTCCAAAGAAAGAAAATGATCTACTTCTATTTTATTTGAGTTGTGGCCCTAATATTGAACCTTAGAAATTTTTTTCATGCATTTAAGTGAAAAAATATATCCAATTGAAGCACAGTTGATTGAATTGCAGTAACTATGAGTTTATTTCGAAATGGTTTCTGAAAAAACGTTATTCTAGTACATATTAGAAACTTCCTATCTTAATTGGCAAATAGACCATTTATTACTAATAATAATAATATCAGTGACTACGTTATTTAAAAATAATAACAAATAACAATAATAAATAATAACAATTTTTTCGTTATTATATTGGCACTCAAAAGTTTTCTAAGAGAATTTTTCATTCTTAGCATGCACTATAATAGATATGTTGCCTGATAATCATTATCTGGTGGATCGCATCATCTATTGTTCGAGCTCACACTTAGCCTTACAATTTGCACAACTTCTTATTTAAACGTAAAATGTTGACCGGGAGAATATATGAAGAATTTTTGGCGGGATACGGAAGAAAATACCCCGAGGAGTCTCCGCTAATTAATTCACGACTAAAATGTTAATGCATACACGAATGTGTTTTTGTTTTTCTCCTTTGCGTCAATGAGCAAAGGAGCGGAAGAACTGCAGTAGAAGGTAGACAGACGGTCGGATAATCGTCCCGGGATAAGAGAACCAAGCGTTTGAGCATATTTTTGCGTTGTGTACAACGCACAGGAGGCCTCTTAGAGGGTGGAGGGAGTGACCACAGGTTATTGATCTGCCACCCCGATGGGATAATGAGATGCGCAGAGAAGGGAAAGGCGGTGAATGAGGCCATGAGACGTGCCCCCGCACCACCTCCCCCACCATCCCCCGCACCTTCCACTGACCAACACTAATCTCCTGCCTTCTCTCTTTCCATGTCTATCTCTCTCTCCCTTTTCTCTGTCTCCCTATCTATTTCTTTCACGGTTTCTCTTTCTCCGTTTCTTTTACTCTTCCTCACTCCTGTTTCTCCCTTTCTTACCCTTTTTATTTCACTTTCCTACTATTTTCCTCTCTTTCTCTCATACTGTCACTTTCTCTCGCTTCCTTCTTTATTTCACTCCGTCTTTTTCGTTTTCTCTCTCTCTCCTTTCTCTTCCTTTTCCATCTTCAAACTCATCATTTCTTTGCATCTCCTTTTTAATATTTTGAATACTAGGTCCCATATGTCGTGTCTCAAAAGAAGTAAAATAGGAAGTGCTTACCATTTTATCTCTCCTGGGCTTCCATTCCTCATATCCCTCTAGCACTTCTCCATTCAATCTCCAATCTCCATTCACTTCCTCGTTTCCTCTCTTTCTCTCTCCAACCATTTCACATCGTAAATATTCCTTCTTTACTTTCTTTTTTCCGTTTTCCCCTTTTATCTCTCTCCCTTTTTCTGCTTCTCTCATGCCTTTCTTCTTTTATTCTCTCTCTCCCTCTTTCCTCCGTTTATCCCTCCCACCCTTTCAACCCCTCCATTCTGTCTCCTCCATTCTCTTCGTTACCTTTCTCTCCCCTTATTTTCCATTCATCCCCTATTACTCTCTCCCTTATTTCTCTCTCCCTTTCAATTTCCCTCTCTCACTCTCTTCGCTCTCTCATCTAGAGTGGGCCTTAATTCACTATCTGTTCCCTGAAGCTTTGGTGGCAGCTTGGTGGGACTTGGAATGACCGCCGCTACGCTGCCGTCGATTGACCCCTTTAAAAGAGAAATCGTTTTGCAAGGCAAACTACCCCCCGCTAACAATTTTAGATATCGTACTCTGATATGGCGAGTCTCGTTACGCATATATTTTGCGTCCAACAAGCGCATTATGCAGAAACTTGAGAGGAGGAAAAATGCATAATTTTAAAATATAATCATTTATAGTTGCTATGCTAAGCGTAGTATGTTGATGTTCGGGCGAATAGAATTCGCAAATATGGCAAGGACATTTGGATATACAACCAGTTAAACAAGTCGACTTTTATCGATATTTAATCAATCGATATTAATCGCGCGATATTCAACCACCGAAATTGATACTTTTTTCAGTTATGACTGTATTCATCAAACGCGCTAAAGTTTATAATGAAAGGATTTGAAACTTTTCCCAAAAATTATTTTCGGAGATACCCAAATAATATAATTTAAAAATTCCCTTCGCACAAATGAGGTCGAATGCGTGATGCATAGGGGTTCCACATGCACGGTTTCCACGCGCACCGCTGCATAAGAAGCGTCGGCAAATTAAAAAATAAAATCGAGTGAACCCATTCGAACTCAGGCGTCGGTTGGCAACGAAAGAGGGCAGGACCCGACCCCGCAGCCAACCCAGATTCACACCACCCCCGCCCCCTTCCTTACCCGCCCCCATTCGTCCCCCTCTCCCGACCCCTTTCTCCCACCTTAATCGCCCCCGTTCCACTTGCCCCCAAACTCCCACTCAAAAAAAATCCTCTCTATTTCCCCAGCTCCTTCATCTATGAATCTATCTCTCCTCTTTCTTTTACCCCTTTACCACACTTGCTCCCTCTATCATCATCTAGAACAGTCAGCACGCGACTGGAAAAAGGGGGTCAACCTCTGGGTGTGGAGATATAGAGGGAGAGATAGGAAAAGGGATAGAGGAGTGGGGAAGACAGGCGGCAGTGAGCTTGCAATGGATACGAAAGGGAAGGGGGCCGAAGAAAAAAGAGAAAGACGAAAAATAAATCCTCGACCGATCAAGATTTGGAACGTTTAGCGAGTCACTTATTTTAAACCTCCTGTCAATAAACGGTTGGTTATAAATGTATGTGACTGGTCGAAAGGGAGACCGGACGGACCACATAACCAATATGTGAATTGGAAAGGAACCGAACGTCACTAAAACAATCAAGGATACGACGCGATATGAACGTCAACTGTTAGAAGGAGTTCGGTGGGTAAGGTGTGTTGTCTGTGTTGGCGGCTGTGTACCCGAAGGAAGGACGTAATGGTAATTAAAATGGGTAGTTTGCCGTAAGTGAGTTAAATGTTTTGTAATGAGAAGTAATAAGAAGATAGAACGGGCATCAATTGCCAAATACGGGTTGCCTAGGAAACGGTCTGCAGAGGAAGACTCGGACTTATCAAGAAGGAAGACAAGGATTAGGAAAATAACGTAAGCATATTTTATTTTACATTTGTTTTACAAAATGAATGTGTCAATTTTATTTTATAAATTTCACTGGATTCCATGATGTAATTGTAAAATAGAATGCACAATTAAATGATTATACGTGTTTTTAGCACGCCTACCACTGCAAAATAAAGTCCCACAGGCCACTGCAAAAGAGAGCGGAGGATATCTATAAAACCCCTTCTTTTTGAGACCTAAGATACATTTGCCTATTGCTAGTTATTATATTTATTTATTTAAAAGCATTCCCCAAGTCATTCCATAAGATCTTATGAACAATGACAGAGATGGGCGCGAAAAGCCATGCCCAAGGCGGTAGTCGAACCTAGGAGCTGACCGTTGGTTGGTGGCACACACTCCCTCCACCAAGAGAGAGAGAGAGAGGGAGAGATAAGGAGTTAGGTAGAGGACAGGAGGTAGTTAGACGAGACGAAAGAAGGTTATGATTTTTGATGTATCTAGTGGATGAGGAAGGTAAGATGGAAAATGGATGAAGGGAAGATTTTGAGAGTGGAGGAGTGAGTGGAGGAAAAGTGTTTTAGAGAGTTACTGCGCTTATGTAGGCAAAGAGAGTTGAAGGTGGGGAATATAAATCTCTGGGAGTTGAAGTAATTGTTTATTTTATTATTTTAGTGATTGTTCTGCTCTAAAATCTCTTAAAGATTATCGTTTCAGTAAATAATTTTATAATACCGCTGTTATATGAAGTTTACTTCATTGAATATTTTGAGGAAAATCACTTTAAAACGGTCATCCATCTTCTTTTAGCCTTCCAGAATTAATTGCCACAGAGTAACATAATTCTTATTTATTTTTCCACTGTATTCCCTGGTAATATTTAACAATCTCATTTAAAATCCTATATTTAAATATTGTTAAAAATATTAACTTAACTTTTAAAGGAAATGCAAAGATAGACGTTTACAATTCCACTTATTTAGTTACATAAATGTGCTATAGTAAGTTGAAACAACAGTTTAACAATAAAGATGACGGCGACTAATTTTAGATTACAAATTCCATTTTTTAGGTTTTATGGAGAATATATATCCCTTAAATGAAATTGGAATTATGTAACTAGAAAATATGTAACCATAAAACTGTGTTCAGGTCTTGAACGGTACTGTCCACGTTTCACTTATTCCATGTGCCTTGCGGTATGAAACTAGCTAAAACAAGATTTAAAAATCTTTAATAATCATGCAATAAAAATTTATTCTGCAAAATTTCTGAAGATGTAAAGAATTCTTGATATTTTATGAAAAATGCTATCTGTTCAAGAACTTGAGTCCAAGAGAAAATTTCCTCGAGGGAAGCTTGTTTTGGTTAAGAGCGTGTGTATGAGAGAGAGAACGAAATGACTGCATTTGATCCCACAATGCACCTGAATACCTTTATCGATCGTCTCCTTTCCCTTCCTCTTTGCTTCCAAATATCTCTACAGTTGCACTGACTTTCCCACAACATTGGCGCGCACTTTCTCCATTGTTAGTCAAAGGCACGTGTCATTCGTAAAATTTCTTCTAGCTTTTCTAATTTTGCTTAAACTTTAAGTTTAAGAAATTGTATCAAATGCTTAAAGAGTATTTGGTTGTCGTGATATATTGACTAGAACAACTTGTCGCTATGCCGATAAGTATATGGAGTAGCCACTGCATTTTTGTTGCGAATTTAATTTTCTTGAGTAAGATTTTAGCAGCTTGAATCTTTGATTTTTATCCTCACACAAATTAAATAATATATACATCTCAATTATATTAAAAAGAAAACATGAAAACCTAAGTAACAAAGCATTGGTTGATTAATTTACTCATTGTGTTTGATTTAACGATTAAAAAGATTTGTCGTGATATGCTGTTGTTTTTTTACTTTGCCTTAGCTCTTCGTGAATATGCGTGTAACTATTTCTCCATTCTTACTTTGAAAGAACCCAGAAATTGTGTCATTGTGATACTTACATGTACTATCTATTTCGCTAAGACTCCGTCGTTTTAGTAAATCCGATGAAGTTGTATATTACTCTTTTCTTATAAAATTGTATGAATAAACCCTGTGTATGATATTAGAGTTTGAGAGCATAAACTTTTTATAAACAGATTTGGTTTAATATTTAGTTTCATTGTGGCTATATAAATAGCGTTTGCATGTGTGATGTTACATTTCAAGAAATTTGAGGTTGATATATAACCCGTACTTAAACCATCTTTATTTTTACTTAAAAAGTATATTTGAAAAGAAACATTATTAATCTCAAACAGCGGTTATCAATAATTCTGAGTTACACGTTCCTTTTGGTGCAGATGCAGCAATCGGAAACGAATCATGGATAGCTGCATTAAGAATTATGTATATCTCTCGGTCAATTGAAGTTTTTTGTTGGTTCCTTTTTCTAAACTTCAACTTACCAGGCGATTAATTACGAAAGCGATGGTAACCAATGTTGAATATTGTAGTTATGGAGGTGAAAAATAGGTTTATTTCATTATTATAGGCTAAACAGCGGAGAAAAATCTAATAATCACGATGTTTTTTCAAGAAAAATTGAGTGAAATGTGTGATTTTTTCAAAAAATGCTCAGTTGTTTTATTTGTTATTAAAGACAAATTCCGTTCTCCGAAGAAATTGGTGTATTATTTATCTGAGTACCCAAGAAATTGAAAGTGGCTTTCCATAGATTCCTTCATTCTAATTTCATGCACTATCTTTAGCATTTGTACATACTCGGGTAATTTATATTCGTTTACTAACTCTACGAATACGAGCGATACATATTTTAATAAGCAGGAAAACCTTTTCTTTGCTTTGAGTATTTATGCATGCAAACGAGGGATCTATCTAAAATAATTTTGTTCACTTCTATAATTTTCCTGCCAAATATTTCCTTGTATTAAGTAATTTGGAAATAAATTGACGAGGTTTCATTTAATATATTTATGATCAAATCGCTTAGAAATTCAAAATAATTCGTTTAGGATTATTAAGAACAACTTCTATTAACATTTTTCATTGATCTTAAAATGTTCTAAAGAAAAACTATTTGATCATACTTTCAGTTCTCCTGTATGTAACCTGTTAAATAATGGACAAAAAATGTAAATAAAATTTTATTTGTGCGTCATTATTAGGAAAAGAGGAAATAAAGCATAAATAGTTTTTTATTCAAAGAAAACTTCCAGTTGTATTTCATTTGCCAAAAGTAAACATTGACATCATTTATATGACAACTTTCACTCGTGTTGACTCACAGAATATCCACGTGGGTATGCTCCCGCTTTTATAAAAAAAATCAGTCGCCAAATTATTTTGCATCGCTAAAAAGTTTCCCGAATCATTGTGAGTCAGTGCTGACGTTATTGACTGACCCCAATAAGTGGGATACGACCTTGTAAGGCGTGGTCTAAATCACATGCCGTGACATCTGATATGTATCACGACCGAAAATAGCCTCTAAACCCCTTTTCCACCCCACCCCCTATACGCTTTATCTCATTTTAAATTCATAATTTTTTTGAGTCGTGAATTAAATTTTATCATCATAGAGTAAATAACATAAACGTAATCCTCCCATTTGACTGGCTTTCTTGGGCTGCGAATTGAATTTAAACGAATCCTTCCAAGAAAAAAAGATAAACACGAGGGGGATGAGAATTATTTGCGGAGTAAAATATGTACATAACGGACGTTGAGTCCATCGGTCTTTATAAATATAGATACGGAAGTGGTGTTCTTCACGAGGTTTTCCTTGACCGCAAGAAGAAAATTCTATCGAGACGGTTTATTAGTCGATTAAATAAAATCCAACGTCAATGCGTGGAAGTTAAAATAATATCCGCGCATTGAAATTATAATAAACATATTAGATCGATTCTGGACGCTCTTCCCTTGCAATAGGGCGGTCCGTCGCACTGTTTTCTTTATCGCGACAGGAAATACCATTCCTATAAAACGGGAATTGAGGGGTTTTTTACTTTTTCTCTAGCTCACCTTGAACGTCTTGTAGGAAGAGGCCACGTAAGCACCACCGTCCTCCAATTCCTCCAGCCTCGTCTTCCTCTCGCCGTCCACCGAGAAGATGAACCTTGCCCCTCTGGGGAGGTCCATCCGCAGGGACAGCTTGTCCAAAAGGGCTTCCATGTTGCTGACATCTCGACCCGGCTTGAAGCGGAACTCCAAACCGGGAGAGAAGGGATCACCATTTTTGTAGAAGGTCACCCTCCTGGCCCTCCAATACGACAAATTGGAGTAGTATTTGCTCGTCACGGGCGTGGGAGTCGGGGGCGGCCCCACGACCAACTCCGTCTCTTTTCCGGGGGTGTCCTTTCCCGCCTCCGCCCCCCTGAGGCGGCTCTTTGACCTCGGAGGCGGCAGGGCGGCTGGCTGCGTCTGTCCGGCGGCCGGCGCTTCTTCCTCCGCCATTCCCGATTCGGGACGGCTCTGCCCCCAGAACCTCTCTCTGGAGGCGTAGTTAGCCCTCCCCTCCGCCTCCTCTTCCTCGTCCTCGTCGTCTTCCTCCCCTCCCCTCCTGCTGCCCCTCCGTCTCCTACGCTGCCTCCTCCTCCTTTCCTCGTTCTCCTCCTCCTCCTCCTCTTCCGAGTCGGGCGATGCGGCCAGCCGACTCTTGGGTCGCGGGAGCGTCTGCGTAGCGGGAGTCGCGGAGGAGGAGGAGTTGGCGCCGTTTTCGCCAGGAGGCGCGACGAGCGCCCCGCTCGTCGCGATGGCAGCAACGCCGGGCCTGTCTTCTCCGCCCGGGGAGTCGTCGGCCGCGTGTGCGTCGGCCATGGCGGCCCCCCTGGAGGCGGAAGAGGAAGACGGTGGCGGGAGGGAAAGGATGGGAGGATCGTGCACCAATGCGACGTGCTGCACCTTGGAGCGCCGAGGCGTGGGGGGAGAGGAACTGAGCGTGGGAGACCTCATGGCGGCTGTGCTGATATTTTCTCGGAGGCCGCTCTCTGCTCCGGGGGACCTTCTCTCTGTCGCGCACCCGGAAGCGGAGTGTTTTTGGGAAAACGCGGAAGTTGGGAAAAGCTACCTTGAGTCCACTGAGAGATTGTTATCGCTGGCTCACTTGAGGCCTTCTCGACGGCAGCAGTAGATGGCACTACTTGTTGCGCGCCACTTTCAGCCTCCCCCCTCTCTTTCTCTGCCTTAGCCTCCTTATCTCTCACTCTCCCTTCTTCCCATCTCTCCCGTCTCCCCACGTCCCTCACTCCCTATCCCTCCCCTCCTTCCTCTCTCTGCCTCCCTTTCCCCCTGCCCTTTCCCCCTGCCCTTTCCCACTGCCCTTTCCCTCTCCCTTTTCCCTCTCCCCTTTCCCACTTCCCTTCTCCCCTCCCCCCTTTCCCTCTCTCCTTCCCCCCTCGCCTTTCCCCTCCCCTTTTTCCCCTCCCATTCCCCCTCCCCTTCCCCCTCCCTTTCCCCCTCTCCTTTCCCCCTCACCTTCCCGCTCCCCTTTCTACCTCCCCTTCCCCCCTCCCCTACCACCTCCCTCACCTATTTTCATGTAATTTTTATTTTTGCCTTTTCTTCCAACCCCTCCCAATTTCAATACCTCCCCTCCTCTTTGTTTCAATCTTCCTTCGCTCTCTTTCTTCCCTTATTTTCTCCATTCTTTCCTCTCTTTTTATTCTCCTTTCATTCCTTTACTGCTTTTATCCTCTCATTGCCATACCGTAGGTCTTTTATGTGCCCTTTTTTGAAATTATGGCCACCCTATCGTCCGATCGTGTAGACTATACATGCTCAACTGAAATATCTATGGTAGGCATAATTTCATGATATCATTCTCTGTCTAAGGATAATGTAATGCTAAATTTTTGGATGGAGTCTGTCCGCCAGTCTTTCTCTCTGTTCGTATCTATGGACGGACAGAACAGTACAATTTTTGCGAGGAAAAAGCCGCCTCTCTTGTCTTGCAATATTATTCTTCCTTCACTTGTTTAATCTTTTCTATTAGCCAAACACATTTTAATCCGTTCTTTTTAGAATTTACTCTCTTTCTTTAACATTTCTTTTGACGTTTTCCCTTCTTTATCTCAATTCTACTGGCAGTCTTTTTCAAATATTTCTTCCTCCTTCTCCTGCAGCTTTCCCCTCCTCAAGACTTTCTTTTTTCAACTTTTTTCCCTCTCCGTACCTTTTCCTACATTTTGCAATTACAAATAAACAATCTCAATCTGAAGAAAAATCACAATGAGGAACAGGGAAAGAATTTTTTGATAAAAATTCAAATTGAGACAAATTTATCCAAAAATTGATTCTCGTTATTCTTCTATGGCTGTTTTAAACTCATTCTCTTCCTCATTTCCCTCAGTCAGTACATATTTTTAGTTCTTCTGCCTTCATCTCGATTTGCCCATCGCCTCGCCCTCCTTCAACCTTTTCTATTCTTCCTACTCCCACTTCTTTTTCCGCCATTTTCGATTTCCCCCTCCACGCCTCGTCTCCCTCTCACCTCTCTTCCTCCCTTCCCAACTCCTCTGATATCAATTCCACCATTTCCTTCACTTCCTTAAACCTCCTTCCATTCGATCCCACCTTATATTTTCCTTTTCCTCTCCAATACCTCTTCGTTCTGTCCATCCTTCTCTCTGTCTTCCGAACTTCGTTACTTTGCCCCTTCCTTCTTCTTCTTTATTCCCTTTTCTCTCCCTTCGGTCTTTTCTATATCTTTCTTTCTCTCTCTCTCTCCCTTTACTCTTTTTTCTCTCTCTCCCTCTTCCTCCTCCCTCTTCCTCCTCCCTCTCTCTCCCTTTAATATTCCCCTTCTCCCAGTCTCACCCTCCATTTCTCGATACTCCTCCCGACCACCTCTCTCTGAATCACTCCCTGTATATCTTTCTCTCCCCCTCTCACCCTTCATAGGGTTTTGGGTCGATGACCCCGTTTGAGCCCCTTTTCAGCTAGGAACAGGAAAATGGCAGAGATGTGGCAACGACGCGCATTGCCGCGCCGAAATTCGGGACCGGCCGTCCTCTGCGTCATTCGATAGGACTCGGGCGTCGGCCAATGGCGGACCGTCGCGTGCTCCGCCCCTTTTTGATGCGAGCTGTCCCCACCACGCTTCCCCTCTATCCCTCCCTTCCCCTCCCTCCTCCCTCCCTATCCATCTCGCTTCCCTGCCTCCCCACTTCGATGACGGCGCTGCTTTTCCGGGTCTGCAGCCAGCGGCGGCAGGGAAAGAGTGGAGAGGGATGGTGAGAGAGAGGAGAGTGGAGTAGCGAGGGATGGAAGAGAGGGTTGGCAGAAGGCAGGGGTGAGGGCGTGGCGAGCTATCTCTCGATCATCGCTAGGCGACGCGTGGCACAGGCGATTGGGGCGATTTGGCCACTTCCTGCTCCTTCCGCTCACTCCCCTCTCTCTTTCTATGTCGCCCTCCCTACCCACGTACGCACTCCCCTCCTCCTCTTGCTTTCCCGCCGCCTCTCTGCTCCACATTTCCCCGAAATTTTCCATTTAGCCTCCTTTTTTTGGGAACCGCTATCTCGAACTCTCTCTTCGCTAACACTTCCTCTTCGCACATTTTGACAGCCTTATTCTGTTTTTCCTTTCGTCGTAGCCTTCGGCGATACCTTATTTACTTCCACTTCCGATATCTCCGCGGAATTTTTGCGACACCTATCGTTAAATTTCAGAAATTAAACAAGGATGAACTATTTCAATTTTATGATGTATTAATATTTCGTTGATACTTTTTAATTATTAGTATTCCAGGGCTGATATATTCCATTCTGACCTTTAAAATTATTCATTTATTCAGATATCTTTGATATACATAACTTACATTTTTAGCTTCCTTTATTAAAAACCAAGCTCCTATCCATAATGCACTTAAATTACGTCAATAGACCAATAAAGTACTACAGTTGAGAGTGAATACTTATTACATAAACTGCAATTAGTACATTATCACTTGACTAATATTAACATTGAATCAATAAAGCGTATCAAAAGTATCCTGTGGTACAGTCAATATGCAACACATTTATGTTTTGCGGGTAGAAAATATTTCAGGATAAGAATTCACCTGCGATTTGCTTTGTAGCATCAACTGGCGAGCCGATAACTACGTGATTATCTATCTATTTCAATATAAGGATAAGACAAGTGAGTCGGTAAAAAAATCTATTTATTAATTTATTAAGAGCCAATGACTTTAATAATTTTATATCTGTTGATTTTAGAAATATTTTTATTTAATAAAATTCTTGTTTATCTAATTTCAACAGAATATTACAGCAAAGACCCATGATCATTCACCCCCGAAAATAGAAAATCTCGAATAAAGAGCTGTCTTTCGAACGTCGGCCACACGAGTAGCAAACAAGATTGATGCTGATAATCGTAGCTGAAGTATAATTTGGTCCTGTAGCTATGCACGTTTGAAGCTAAAGTTCCGTTTCCAAAGTCGGTGACGCAAAGTCATAAACGGTACACACCAAATAACGAGTTAATTTTCCCCCGAGAAGTCACGCAAAGGCACCACCAGCGCTTCGCAGCGAGAGGGGAGTATCGCCCGAGGAGAGAAGCCTTTTGTCGGCGAACAGACTCTCGGGAGAGGCGCATTCCGGAGAAAGTAAAGAAATGAGCAACGGATCGCACACATGGGACACTCACCTGCTGCTGCCTGAATATTAGTTGCGCTCGGAGTTACACTCCCGGAGGATACCGCGCGCACACCAAAGCGGAGGATGAGAACGGCGCTTCCGGGTTCCGCTCCTCTCTCTCTGCTCCTCGAAGTGCGGATGTCGCGACGAGTGCACACTCTAGCGACCTCGCGGACAAACTCCCACGCGGCGTGCGGTGGTCACGCCAAGGCCCCGTTCGGTGCGAACGACTGGTGATATGGAAGGAGGAATAAAGGGGTGGGGGAAATGGGTGTGGTGGAGGGGGTGGGGAGGAATGGCTGGAAAAGGGAGGGTCGGCGAGAAGGTTGAGAGAGGGAGGGGAAAGTCTCAGGAGGGATAGGGAAAAAAGAGTAGAGGAAGGATGGGGTTTTGCGGAAGAAAGAAGGAGACGGAGAGAGAGGTAGACTAGGAAGAATGCGATGTGGGAAGAGGAAGAGAAAAAGATAAGGCCGTGAAATGAGTAAGAGAGACTAAGATGGAAAAGAGGAGAAAGTAAGAGAGGAAAAAGGGGCGACGGAGATGGAAGAACAGAGAGAAGAGCGAAGGAAATAAGGGAGAAAGAGAGGATAGGTGAGACAAGAAAGAAGAAATGAGTGGAGAGGAATTAATAGAAGAAGGCTGATTGATGGTAAAGGGAGGGGCAAGAGATGGTTGACGGAGGAAACAGAGGGAAGTGAGGCGAGAAGGAGGAGGGAGAGAGTGAGTGAAAAATGAGAATTAATAAAACGGATTAGGAGATAGAGGGAAAGAGAAGGAAATAGGAAGAGATAATCGTTTCTTGGCAAGGAGTTGTGGGTTGGGTGCGCGGGGATGGCGAAAGGAGGAATGCCTGAGATAAAATATTTGAATGACGGAAAAGAAAGTTGAAGGTCTGAACTATAATATTAAGGAATTTTGAAAGTGGAGAGGGGGGTGGATGGTTCAGGAACAGGAGTGAGAGATGGAAAGGGAGAAGGGAGGGCTATGGAGGGAAAGGGAATGCGAGAGTGGAGAGGGAGTGGGGGGAGAAAGGGACGGAGGGAACCTCGTCCCCATTCAACGGCTGACGCACGTACTCCGGTGGCAATTGCACGGTATGCGGCGTCTAGATAACTCACTTTTGCTAAAGGGGTTGCATCGGCAACAAGGGGGGAGGCGTTGGGGAAGGTCAGCAGGTGTCTATTCGTGGAAGGAGGGATAGGTACCTTTTGTCTGCAGCAACACTTTGGGAGAATCTCCTTTCGGATCATGGAAATACCGTCCTTTTTATACCATTCGTTTCTTTTCCCTTGCTGCGATTGATTATGTCTTTATTCTGAATTTTATAATAAGATAATATTGACATAAATTCTGAATTAGGCTCGTTTTATGAGGAAAACTATCCATTTGGAAGTAGATGGAGAGCAGGAAAAGGCAGCACATCGAAGCGTTCGTTAAACTCGACCTAGGTCACGCTGCAATGGGTGAACATCACCTGTGGAGTGGCAGAGAGCTTAATTCCTCGAGTTTGCGCTAATTGCTGCACGCAGCCGCACGAAGAACCGGCAAATTCGATGTGATTATATACCTTCCTAGCGGTCTCTTTCAATTGCCAATTAGACGACGGAATAGAATTTAGGCTTATAAAAGTGTAAAAATATATTGCAATTTTATGCAACGCGACGAAAAACTAAGTAATGGTCGTGTACTATGATAAATGATAGTAAACATGTATTTATATTTTATAGATCGGCTAAATCGAATTCCATTTCGAATCAGAATTGACAATTTCATCTGATTTTATTTTTTATAGAATTTCGCCGATAGAATCTGCTTGTTTCGTGCCCAGTGGCGATTTTAGGCTATGGCGAGTTCACTCCAGACATAAGAGCTGAACTTCAATATCAATGCGTAATTTAAAAATGTTGCTTTGTTTGTTTGTTTGAATGCCCAGTCAATTCGCCTCTCTTACAGCACAAATGGGTATCTCAGAGGTAGTGCAATGAATAACCGGGGAGGGAGGAGAGAAACCCGGTGCCGGCATTTGCCTGCTCTTACGAAGAACACCAGGGGGGCCAACAACTTAACGTCCCTTCCGAAGGACGGAACAGCTGAATTTGCGCGGTCTCCTCAAACTACGCAAACAGGGAGCCAGGTGACCTTGAGAAAAATCCTACTCGCGTAGGATTCGTACCCGATGACTTTGTCAAGCAGCAGCAGCCAGCGTCCTAACCACTACACCACACAAGTTAGACTTAAATGGAAGGGAAATTAAAATATTGATAAGTGAGATGTTTTTAAAAATTACATATATTATGTATTTTCTTCCATATGTATATGACAATCCTTCTGTCAAGCAATTTTCTTATGATTTCTTTATTCATAGTTAGTCCCAACTAAATGTAGCTC